>JAJHUT010000093.1:0-315000 GCA_020916435.1 Oxytropis ochrocephala
CGTATTGCTCGGAATGCTCGAGGCCCTGAACGAGGTGGCGGCCGGCGCAGGAGGCGGCGAGCTGGGCGGTCAGCCGAGCTCCTCGCCGGCCAGTCCGTCGGACGAGCCGCAGGAGCAACTGAACGACCTGCTCGAACGGGGCTTGCACCCGGAGCAATTACTTAACCGCAGTCTCGCTCCAACCACCACCACCAACAACAGCTTGCCCACAGGCCAACAGCAGCAGCAGCAAGTTTATAATGCAACAACAACAATGAACAGATCTCACCTGGCAACAACAGCAGCCACTCAAAACTGATCTCAACCTCCACAACGACCCTAATGAGTAAGGACAGCGATTATGGCAGTGACACTCAGTCGGCCGACTGCTACGCCTCCAGCCACAATGTTGGAGCGGCTCCACGACCACACTGGGCCAGATGGAGGCCGGCGAGTCGTCGTCGTCGTCGTCGATTATGGCGCCGACAAGCAGCGCTCCAACTGCAACAGACTCAGGCGAAGTGGCGCACTTCCGGCGGCGCCCTGTCGCCGTTGGCCATCGACCTGTCGTCTGCGTTGGCCGAGTCGTTGCGGCGGCTCGCGCAACAGCAGCAACAGGCGGCCAGAAGTGGCCTGTCGTTGTCGCCGCCCTTCGTCGTCGTCGTCGTCGCCCAGCGAGCAGGCCCAGGCCGAGCATGGCTGCCACTCGATCAGATCCATGGCGGGCGCCGCCGACGAGCAGTTGGTTGTCATGGCGCCGGCGGATGAGTCATCGGCGCCGGCTATGGAGGCGACGACTGACGCCCTAATTAGCCTGCCGGCCAAGGCGCGGAAGGCGCCCATGAAGTCAATTGTGATGATCAACTCCGAATCCGGCGGCCAGCAAAGCAACAGCGGCAACCGTCGGAGGAGTGGAAGACGAACAAGTGGAGAGAAATTTGACGCCAAATGATCGGATTGCTACCGATCAAGTGGAGCCGCGGCCTCCCTCGCCATCGACGACGACGACGACGAGCCCAGACGGCAGCCACAGGTCCGAGTCGCGCCAGTCGAGACAACAACACAAGACGTGCGTCAACTCTGAACTCGACGCCAACTCCCGCCGCCACCTCCATCAACAGCAACCACCACCACGAACATCCTCGCCGAATAGTGTCAGTGATAATTGGCTGTAAAGAAGGGCGAACCAGAGGCGCCCAATGAGGTAACCATCCAGCAGGTGAACTTTGAGAGACGTCGACAGTCGGCCGGGTCGAGTCTCACGGAGGCGGCCCAGCTTTACGGGCAGTGTCGGGTCGGTGCGCGAGGCCCGGCCAGGCTCGCCGGTCCCCTCGGCCGGTGCTCGAGATTCCCGCAAGATAGCCGTCCGGCGGCGGCGCGTGGCAGCAGCAGCAGCAACAACAACAACAACTACCATCCAACAAGTGGCCACAAGACAGCAACAACAGCAAAACATCAAGCGGCGACTGTAAAAGATGGACGCAAGAGAGCAGAAGCAACTCCAACGAGTGCTCGTCCTCGGCCAGAAGTACAACTACTCGCCGGCCGTTGGCCGCCCTGAAGCTCAGCTCCAAGTTGCAACTCAAACAATACCAACAACAAAACAGGTGAGTCCTCCTCTCTCAAAGGCTGTCCTCCTTCTCTCTTATCTCCTCAGTTTGCTTTGCTTTCCAATTATATCCATATTGATGTCACGCTCATTGATTGTCAGTCTTATTGGTTTGGTTCCTTTTTGGTCGTCGTCGTCGTCGTCGTCTTCGGTTTTATCTTTACCTCCACTCGACGAACATTTTCCGCCTGAATGCAAGCCGATCGACGTCGGCCTGTCTCGTATCGATTTCCAATCTGCATGCGGCGGCCAACAACAACAAGTCGACTTGCTCAGCCTCGGGCGCATTCCCACTTGTTGACTCGGCCGCTCGCCGTGCGTGATTTATGTGCCCAAATCATCTCGCGCATGTCGATTCACCTGGCTTGTTTATCATGTTCACTTGGCTGTTGTTGTTTGTCGTTGTCAGTCTTGTAAGTCCAACTGATTGCTTGCAGGCAACACTACAAGTGGCTTTAATCCCAAACTGACAAGTAGAAGAGGAAGAGTTGGCTGCTTGCGGATGTGTTTATGTTTATGCAATGACGTCAACTGGCTAGCCGCTCGTCGACAGGTAATTTGAATTGATTGGCGTCCATTGGATTGAATTGAATTGAATTCAATCGGCAGGAAACTTGCCTTCAGTTTGTAGCGGACGTTGAATAACCTCTCACTTTAGTTTTATGACTTTTTCAGGCCAGAGAAAGTGGCTGAGTCGTTAGTAGTTGTTAAATGTAAATGGCCGGCCATTTACATTTTCTCGTCTCGCCCAGTTGATATGGACGTTGATGTTGTGTAGGGAAGCTTACCTGACGACGACGACGGCGGCCAATCAGAGCAATTTACACTCGACTTTATTGGCCCGACTCTGTACGAGAGGTCAGCTCAGTTTGCTGCCTGGCCCAAGCCGATACCAATTGGAATAACTGGAATGTTGTTCGGATCCTCGCCGATCAATGGATTGGCCGCGCGCAGCATTTGCGTGCGCTAATTATCGACACGCGTTCACCTGAGTCTGTTTGATTAGTTTTGCTCGCTCGGTGGTCGATCATCCATCAACGTTCTGTCCGTGTGGATGGGCCGGCGAGTCCAGTCGACTCGTTCATTGAGTATGCAAAAAGTGCGAAGTGCATGCGCGCTTGCTAAAAGCGTCGTCGCTTTATTTGCACTCCTCAACAGGTGGGGGCATCCATCTTCTGTTGTTGTTGTTGTTGTTGGTTTTGTCGGCTCAATTTGATTAGTTTGTCGACGTCGGCTTGAGCTTTGAATAAAATTGGACAAATTTGGTTTGTTTCAGTCGGCCGGGCCAGAGATGGATAGACGGAGAAACAAACTCTTGCAAACCGTCGACTTATTTGGCTTTCGCCATCTTATCAAGGCGTCTCTCTCTCCTTACCTGTCTGGTTGATTTCCACACTACAGCCCGACTCGGCCTCGTCTCTGTGTGGGAGTCATGTTGGTGCGCGTCTGTTATGCAATCAGTTATTTAAAATCAAGGTAATGTTGTTGTTGATACAAAGTGTTGTTGTTGTTGGGTTTGGTTGGCCATGAACGAACGAGCGAACCAAACACAGACATTTGTTGAGTTGGAAGTCGAGTGTTCTATCATATTTTTCTTGTTTTGTGTTCTGCTCGAACACAGATCCAACTTACGGCGAGAGATGACAGAAGCAAATAGAAAGTAGAACCAAGACGAAATGTGAACCGGGAAACGGACAAGATTAAGACTTACCTTTTTCTGAGACAATACGAGAAAAGGCGAGTTTGTCTTCTCTCTCACTCTCTCCCGTGAGATGAGCGGAATTATTTTATTTTTAAGGGATTAGAAGAGCGAAAGTCTTTTGTTGTTCTCAAATTGGCTTCGCGCTGTTGCAAAAGCCATTGCTAACAATACTGGCCAACAATACTCGCCAGACGAGAGCCACTTGCTGAAGCGGCTAGCTGATGGCCGACGGCCGACTGAAAGATGCCCGTCGATAGAGTATATATAAATAACAGCCACCAGCCAGACGTAATCGATGCAGTTCTCGCCAGAGTTCGCATAACAATTTTTCCAATTTTATTCCCTCTTTGATGTGGATTATTTAAAACCAAGCGAGCCTTACAGGCCGACAACAACAACAACAACAATAAGGAACCAAAACGACCTGTTGTTGTTGGTTGTTGTTGTTGCGTTGCTGTTTCTGTAGCTGCCTCTCTCGTCGACTCTCGAGCGATTCTGCGGCGATGCAACTCGAGAGGATTGGCATTGCCTTTCTCGAGCCTCTGGCGCCGAGTGAAAGTTTAAACTTCTCTTCTCTTATCTCGTCTTCAACGTCGACTTGCTCGCCCGCCCGCAGTCCTCTTTTTAACTAAACTTTAATAAACACAAATAACTTTTCCTTTGTCTTATTGGCCGGCGCTGGAGTGCGAGGCCAACAAAGTGGCCGACTTCCTCGTCGTCGTCGTCGTCGTCTGGCTCATAGACAGATCAGATTGCTCACTAGAAGGGTCGGCGAGTTATTGGCGAACCATCGAAAGACGAGAAGTCACTCGGATGCATCTGACGGGCGTTGAAAGGTCAGGGCCCCCAGCCAGTCAGCCAAGCCGACGTCCCTTCAATTGGCTATAATTCCCCCGCCAGCGACGAGTTTTAAATAATAAAATGAAATCTCCGACTTAGTCTCTGATTGCTTTCGCTTTGGCCTGTTATTTGGTTTCAGCCGCTTCGGGACATCAACAAGGCGACTTGTTGATCCGCATCGTCGTCGTCGGGCCGTCGTCGTCGTCGTCGTCGTCGTCGTCGTTGTCCATGGCTGACTCTGCAAGCTCAGCCCAGCTCGAATGTCTCATTGCGGACAAGTCCACATTGAGCCGCTTCGTGTCGGAGCGAATTCACGAAACTCGATCGAACAGCCAGACAATGGCCGAACAGACAACCTTCAAACAGGTGGTGGTGGTGGTGGCCCTCAAACTCTGTGTCGGCTCTTCTGCTGCTCTCCCGGATCTCTCGTCATCTTCCTCTGAGCCGTAATTGCACCTGAGAACAGCCAAAAGCAGCCTCGTCTCTCCTAACACACACACACACACTTCCTGTTGTCCTTCGACTGCCAGCAACACTCAAACCAACCAAAAACTCACTCCAAACATTACATAATCGTCAACCTCGCCTCGTAAACCAAATTCGTCAGCAGTCGAACCTGTCTGGACTGGCCACGGCGGCGACCAACACCGAACACCAGGAAACCAATGGCTACACTTCGAAGGTGAGTTTTCTGGAGAGCTCGCAGCGCCCTCTTTGGCGGGCCAACGAAAAGCGTCGGGAACGGCGTGTGGGTGTCTCTCTCCTGCCCTACGTGTCTCTCCTTACATGTTCGTCAATTTGGCAAATTATTTAAATTCCAATTTGCGACTTTGCGGCCCGAACCGAATAATATTCCAGTTTAACCAAACAGCAACACACAAGACAGCTGAAGCTCGGCGCTGGAATGAAAATGAGCTCCGGGTTGGTCGGCCAGTCCAGTTTGATTAATCTTTTCTTGTGGCGCCATTTCCGCGTGTAGCTGACACTGGCCGATAACCGCAACAGTTGGCTACAACAGTCTGTGTATGTTTTGGTCTCTCCTCATTTGAAGTAGAAAAAGTGAGCCGAAAAGTGAGCTCACGAAATGTTCATTTGATTCAATTTGTTTGGTTCGCGCATTCCGATGGCGTTTGTTGTCATTCGGCCTTTGATTGATTTTTTTGTTTGTCCATCTAACGTCTGTGTCCGGCTGGCTGGTTGGCCGCAAGGAGTTTGAGTTACCCCACTGATGGCATAGGGATAGAGTTACGCCAGTTCTAATCGAAAACATAACTGTTAAATTGATGTTCTGCCCGAGTAAGTGTCTGTCTGTCTGTCTATCTGTACGTTCGGCTTATGATGTGGCGTCTTTACCACTGGAATATGTTGTTTTGAGCTGAGTGCCAGCCAAGATGTGGATCTCTTTCGGGTGCCGATCTGCTCGCCAGATTATGATGATGATGTCGAGCGGATATCATTGAGGGGATAACAAACGAGCCTGGCAGCCCGCGCGCGGCCACCTGAGAGAGCCCGAGGCCACCAGTCGGCCGAGATTAACCTAATAATGACCCTTAGCAGCGGCGGCGGCGGCGGCAGCTTAAGGGGCGGCCGTCGGTGGCGCAATTGGCCGGCTTACGGGCCGACCTGTTGAGAGCTGGCCAGGCCAGGCCAGACGAGACGGGAGGAAGTCTCCGGTCAGGAGCTCATTAGCGTCCACCTGCAGACGCCAGGCAAATTTGTATTCGTATTTGTATGTCTTTAAGGTTGTTGTTGTTGTAATCTTGATATTTCG
The DNA here is from genome assembly GCA_020916435.1 of Oxytropis ochrocephala. Classification (NCBI taxonomy): domain Eukaryota; kingdom Viridiplantae; phylum Streptophyta; class Magnoliopsida; order Fabales; family Fabaceae; genus Oxytropis; species Oxytropis ochrocephala. The sequence continues at coordinate 5,902 of JAJHUT010000093.1, forward strand.
GCGTCGTTTTGTTGTCCAGAAACGACCGCAGCGACAACAACAATGTGACTTTCCCGCCAGACGGACAGACAGCCAGACGAGCGGACAAACAAAACCGACGGGACATTAATCGGCGGGGACGGCTGACAACACAATGCAGAATCATTATTCAATTTTTACGCCGTCGCCATCGCTGGGTCGCTCTCTGCGTTGCCGTGAGCGGCTCAACAAATGAACCTAACCGCAATTTAACCCACTTTTCTCCTTTATTTACATTTGCATGAATTACATCTCCTTCATTTACATTCGGCCGGACTCCTCTTTTTCTCCACTACTCTTCATTCCACGGCGACGGCAACGGCGACGGCGACGGATTCTCCCTCTTCAGCGTGTGTTGCTCCATCAGGTGAGAGAGAAGAGTGCACTTCACTTCTACTGACGATACTGACGAAGAGTCCAACTCGTCCAGCGACTGTCCTTTCCGAGCGCCCAAAAGGACGAGCTTTGCTTGCATTACATATTCTCTTTCTTGGAGACGACGACGACGACGACGACGACGACCATTACGTCGACAACAGTAAAACAAACTGCACTCACGACTTTGAATGTAACTAAAAACAACCACCACAACAACAAAGAATCTCATTAGATTCCTGTGCTGGCCGGCCGAGTCTTGTCGACCACTCGACTGGTTAATTAACTGAACATTCCAGCACTCGAATCGATTGGTTGCGCGTCCTCAAAAAGAGCAGAAAATCGCCTCCTAACATCATCAGATGTACGAGAAAATTCGCGAAATTCTATGCATTCGTTTTGCTTTAATTGAATTATATTTAAGTCAAGCGAACAAAGTTGTTTTCATCCTGTTCTTTATCTTTCTGGCTAGAAAATGAGCCCGAAAATGCCAATTAACTAACAGAATCCCTTCCAATCTTCCATTCAACTAAACCCAAACTCCATACTCCAACTAAAACAGCAGACCAAAGTCAGTGGCCGAGTGCTGCTGGACGTGGGCTAACTTCGCCAAGTCGGCCTCGCTGACAGTCCACCTGATGGAGTGTCGACAGTTGGCCGGCGTCAGCAAGCGCAGAACAACAAGCAATCCGTAAGTATTGATTCCGCTCTGTTCCCAAATGATTGTCTTTGCTTTGCTCAGAAAGCGATCTCTCTCTCTCTCTCTCTCTCTCTCTCTCTCTCTCTCTCTCTCTCTCTCTCTCTCTCTCTCTCTCTCTCTCTCTCTCTCTCTCTCTCTCTCTCTCTCTCTCTCTCTCTCTCTCGAGCCACAAACTCAGGCCTCACTTAGCAGATGAATGATTGGGGCGACGAGGATAAACGAGCAATTGATTTCCATCTCAGCTCGTTTTATTGTGCATTTCATCTCTCTTTCTGCCAGATTTGGGCTGATGTGAACGAGATTACAAGCAACAAACAAACAGGTGTCTTTAGCGCCGTTTACCAACCATCAACGTCTCTCATCTGGCCAGTGGAAACACATTTCCAGCCGCACGCCGCCGCTTCTGGTCTTGAGTTTGTTGATGAGGAAGCTCAGGACAAGATTGATTGTTGTTGGAGTGGATGTGGGAAGTGGAAGTGCATTTGCAACCACCGGCGGCAGGTAAATTGAATTGCATTCGGGCCGGCTGAAGTTCGGCCGGCGCGACAAGGCAATCACATCAAGTCGGGCGTTCACCAAAGCCGCTCAATCAAACTAACGGAATTCCTCGACTGGAGCCGGCCGCAGGTGAACATGAGAGATTAACCTGACGCCGACGTTGCTGATCTGTTTGCTTGATTAGCGGATTTCAAGCTAAACTGTCTCGTCCAGCTCCAATGCGAATAGGAATACGACATAAGAATACGAATACAAATTCAAATTAGCACCTGACGTTATTTATGTGGTGCGACTGCTCCCGTCGCACTGTATGATGTAATCTGACTAACCAACTAACTAACTGACCACCGCCACCTGTCACAAACACTCGTACAGTTACGTCAAGCTCCCACTTGTTGCCTGACCGGAGCAAGGCGGGCAAACGAAAGTCCAGCCTGAAGAGGAACGAGCTGAGTCCCAAGTTCGACCAGAAGTTCACCCTTTGGCCCGGTGCAGTTGCACGAATTCGAGCGCCGCTGCTCTCTGGCTCAGCGTCTGGCACAAAGACCGACTCGGCCGCAACGACTTCCTGGGCGAACTGCTGCTTCCGCTCGCCCAGGTACGCCAACACCTGTTCACCTCGGACCTGTGCCAGTCAACGTCGCCCAAATGGTACCAACTCAGCGATCGGCTGGTAAGTTATCTCCTGAGAGTAACCTCGCCACTCCATTCTCATATTTACTGATATTCATTTTACTAACTGACTGACTGAATTCACTTTATTGGCGATGATGACAATAAACACAGCAAATTGCGCCAACAAACACCAGCCACCACCACCACCACCAGCAGACCATCCAAGACGGCGGAGAGATGGCGCCTCGGGCACAGCAACCACCAGCCGCCGCCAATGGCGCAACAACTGGCGAACAGGTGGCCAGCAAGCTGAGCGAGTTCGAGCGAGAAGGGCGGCTCGGCTGGCGCAAGCAGCAGCCGTGGCGCCCTCTATCGGCCAGCAAACCTACCAGCCGCAAGCCGATCCCATCGGCGGCCGAGTGCAGCAGCAGTCGACCACTGACAGGATGAACGTCACTCTGGCGCCACCAGCCAGCGCCCATCCGAGCGCCACCGGCCAACTGTTCGTGGCGCCTGTTCGTGCCCTGAAAGCGGCGACCTCTGAGATGGCCAGACGGACGGCGCAGATGGGCGGCGAGCTGCGCGTGTTGATCAAAGAGGCGCGCAACCTGGCGCCGACCACAGCTGGCGGCCAGCTGGGACAACGACCGGCTGCCCAGTCCGCTGGCGAAGTGCTACCTGTTGGACTCGAATGGCCAGCGGCTGGCCAAGCAGAAGACCTGTGGCCGGAAGCGGACGGCCAACCCGCGTTGGGACCACGAATGCTCTTCCTCGGCGCTCAGGTTGGCCAACCTCCAGGCGCAGGCCATCGAGATCCACCTGTTCAATCGGGACTCGCTGCTCTCGGGCCGGCTCGCCGCCGGGGACGCCTCCAACAGTCTCGGGCGCCATTCGGCTCTGCAAGTCCGCCTCCTCAAATGACAAGAGTGATATTAAACCCGCCGACAGCGGCATTTGATTGGCCGACTCACCGATGGCCGACAACGACAACGACGACAGCGCCAGGTCGCCTCTGCCGGAGCTATGCAGCGAACGCGAGGCCCGATTTTGACGCAAATGCTGGCCAGGCCCAACATTTGGTCTACGGCGAGCTGCCCTTTGCGCCACCTGAGGCCTCTCATACCAATCCCTCAACAGGCCGATGGGGCTTCGAGCAAACCAATTAGCTGATGACAACTCAATAAATAAAGTTTCGCCAATGATAGTTCACTATAGTCGATGTTTTGAGTCGTGAGGCGGCGCCAGTGGCGCTTCAAATCCATGAACATGTGTCAGTTGTGGAGGAGGTTTCGACAATGACAGACAGAGAGAATAGGACCATGGAAAACATATTCCATTGGGACTATAAATGAAGAATGTAAACGAGGACAATGGCGGCGCTCGGCCTGTTCATCTTCACGCTTAATTCCATCATTATCTTGGCCGTCTTCACACTTCCGCCGTCGCCGTCGCCGTCGACTGCCACTGGGACGATCAGGATCAGAAGTCGTGCATTGGAGGCCGAGGAAATCTCCAATTCAGTGGCATCTTTTCTTTCTCCCGTCGGCTCCTTCTTATAATGACACACACAAAAATGATGATTATCTGCGTGGTCGTCGTCCTCTTAGTTATTGTTGCAAAAGAAACGAGACATGTCCAAACTGAAAATATGACTCAAAAGTTAACGACTTTCGAGTCAATTGTTGTCGTCATTGTGGTGCTCGTAATGGATCGGCCCGAAAGTCTTGCGGTTTTCTTGCTTGTTTGGTGTTTCAAGGAGAGAGAGAGAGAGAGAGAGAGAGAGAGAGAGAGAGAGAGAGAGAGAGAGAGAAGCTGGCCGCCCTTCTAAGAGTAGGAGGCAACTGAGTAAGCAGTCACGCCTGATGAGGACGACTAGAGACAAGATACTTTTTACTAGTCTGGTGGCCTGTCATATGCGAACTTTGATTGATAATCATTTGAAACTTTATACTCTACTCTGTTTCTACTTGAACTTCCAGCTCATTTGGCCTCTTCTGGCTGCCATTTCCGTCCGTCCGTCCGTCGCGCATATAGAGACTCTCATAACGGCGAGTCTCGGCGGCAGCGACGCCACTGGCGGCACTGGCGGCAGAGTAAATGAAATGATGCGTGACCATAGTTTCCATCTATAATGGCGGCCGCTGGTTGTTTTGCGCTCTGCTCTCTTCTCTCTCTCTGTGTGTCTCTTCTTGTCAAAAGACGACGCAACCACAACAAACAAGCCACCAACTCTGGCGGCTTTGAATTTCGCCAACCACAACAACAACAACAGCAACAACAACACGCAAATTGACTGCACTGAATTTGCGGCCTTTGCTCTTGTCGGCCGCCACCGCCACCGCCGCCGCCGCCGCCGCCGCCAGTGGCTTAATTCTAGTCGCATTATGGTGATTATTATTATTATGATTCATTTATTTGGTTTCGCTTTGTTGCCTTTCATTGCGCTTTGGTGTGCGCCTCCATTTAAGTGACACTTTTGTTTGTTGTCGCTCGTCGTCGTCGTTGTTTGGGGCCGACGCGAGCACCAAAGCGACGGCCGAGCAACCGACACTCGCCAGCTTGATTAGTATTCATGACGTCGCTCGGCCACCAACTACACAGTGAGCCGGTGAGCCAGTGGGAGAGAGATAATGACAGCCTACGAACAAAGCGGCTCACCTGAGAGCGAGTTAGATGAGCATCACACAAACACACAGTCATGTCGTTGGACGCATAGCACGCAAATTATGTAATTGTTTTCTCTCGAGCTTTGAACTAAACAGGACACACCATACAAGTTTTGTTGTTGTTGACTAAATGTCTGTGTTTACCAACAGAGACAACATACACCATCAGAGGGTGAGGGCCATCTCTTTAGCTCCAGTTTATTATCATTATTATTACTATTATTTTGTGCGAGTTTGCTGTCGGCCAGCAAGTTTGCTTATAGAAAACTCGAGTGGAAACAACAGCAATGAGAACAACCACAACTTCGGCCTCAACAACAACAACAACAACATTGACCAGAGACAACAAACAATTAAAACGTTGACACCAATCATTGGCTGTCGCGCGCCGCAGCTGCCGTCTGGCCACTCATTTGGCCGTTCAGATTCAGAGCCGCCTGTAGTTGCATTTGGAGCTGGAAATTGGTTTGGTTGCTCTGCTGGTGCTGCTGCATTTGGATAAACTCGTTGGCCGCCTGCTGCTGTTGCTGCTGGAGCATTGCGGCCGCCTGTTTCACCTGGTGGGGACTGGACATTGCTGGTGGTTGGAGGGCGCCCAGGCCGAGTGACTGCTGGCCCACGGGCGCCCGGGCCAGTCGGTCCAGATGAGGCCATGGCTGCCACCAGACGCGAGGTGATCAGTTGCTGCTGATAGGCGTGCTGTTGGGCCGCCAGGAAGGGCGACAATTGCATCATGAGCGTCTGGAAGGTGGCCATTTGTTGTTGTCGGGCAAACAGTTGCTGTAGTGCCTCTTGCTGCTGCCGGTGGTGTTGGGGTGGGTGCATAGGTGCGATGGCTGGCTGTTGTGCAGGTGGCGGCGGCGGCGGCGGACTTGTGGTGCTGGCCAGCGAAGAGTGCGAGCCGGGCGGAGATGGGCGCCGTTGGGCTGCTGCGGCGGCGGCGGCCGCGATCAGCAGATGCGGGGACTGCTCGAGCCGCTTGAGGTGGTGTTGTTTGGCGCGCCTGAGACGACAGAGGAGGCGTCCTGGTTGCCGGCGGTGAGATCTGCTGATGGTGGTGGTGGTGCTGTTGGTTGGCCAGTTGAATTTGCTGGTTGAAGTGGTGCTGGGCGACGGCCAACTGGTGGCGGTGATGGGGTTTCCAGTGGCTGCTGCCGCGGACGCCAACAAGCTCGCCACTTGCTGCTGCTGGCTGGTCAGCCCTGTGCTCGGTGGCAGCGGTGGCGGCTGTTGAGGGCCTAAGGCCAGTGCTGCAGGTTGCTGCTGTTGGTTGTGGAGGTGGCCTGGTTTGCTGAGCGGGTCGGCGCCCGCCTGACTGGTGTTCATGCGTGCGCCTATATTCGACGACAGGCGCTCATTCTCGTTGTCTTGCTGGTGTCCGTTCGACCTTCTTCGGGGCCGGCGGACCCGAGGCCGCTGCTGCTGGTGTTGCTGGCGGCGCTGCTGACTTTGGTTGCTGCTCATATCGGACTCGTTATCTATATCGTCTTCGTCCTGTTCTCGCTCGCGCCCTGCCTCTTCTTCGGCGTCTTGCTCATCATCATCGTCGTCGTCGTCGTCGTCGTCTCCCATCATCATCATCATCGATGAGGCGACATCATTCCGTGCTCGTCGGCGTCCTCCTTCAGCAGGTAGTCGATGCTGAACGACTTGCCGTTGGCGGCGGCGGCCGCCGCTGCAGCAGCCGCCTTCTGGGACATCAACTTGAAACGCTTTCGGCGCCTCAACAGACTGCCATTCTCGAACATGTCGGCCGAGTTTGGGTGCAGCGCCCAGTAGGATCCTTACCTGGCCGATCAGAGCGCCGGGGATCTTGATGAAGCAATCATTGAAGGAGAGATTGTGGCGGAGGCTGTTCTGCCAGCGCTGGGTGTTCTTCCTATAGAATGGGTACTTGTCCATGATGAACTTGTAGATCTCACTTAATGTCAGCATCTTCTCTTGCGCTCGACTGGATGGCCATGAAGGTGAGCGCGATGTAGGAAAGGGCGGCTTCTCAGTGCCCTCGTAGGTGTTTCTACCTGGCCGAGGCATTTTATTGTGTCTTTCAGTGTGTATGTGTTTGATTCAGTGATGAATGAGTGTATTTGTAGAATTGATTGCGTTTGATTTGAATCTGGTGGATTTGAAATTGAAAACAATTTAAGTGATGGGCCTTTGAAGGATTTATCTGGTTGAATGTAAGTACATTTCACTTGATTGGATTTCTTTAGTTCGTCGTATGACTAACTTGAACAATTAAAAGTATTCAGTTTGACTTTGACTTGTGGCAATCTATTTGAATACTGAAAATTGATTCGACAATCTATATTCATTCGTTGGCTGTGGTTCACTGTTGTTGTTTGTTGTAGTGTTCGTCGTTGAGCTGCTCTCGAATGTAAACACAAGACATATTAACATCAACAAGCAACACATGAACTCCTCGACATGGACCTGGCAGCAAACTTGTTTGAATGCTCCTTGTTGGCTGCGGCGGCGGAAACAAGAGAGGCCCAAATGAGCGACAGCCAACAACAAACATTTACATTGACTTTTGGCATTATTTGAATTTCTGCCTCTTCTTCTTCTCCTCCTCCTCCTCCTCCTCCGTTTGCTTTCCTTTTCTGCAAACAATTTACTTAAGCGCGCAGGCGCACTCAACCAAACACCTCCAAGATTCTCGTTGTTTGCGCAGCGCCTGTGGGGTTGGCGCATGCGCGCGGCCGCCCCAAGAGGCCGGCCGAGTTTACTCAAAGTAGTAGATGCTGTTTGCTCTCAGACAGACGGCGGCCGAGTCAGCGGCTGACTTTGGCGCGAGTCTGCAGGTTCCTTTATGCCAATGTAAACTAACAATGGCCGAGTGTATTGTATTCTTTGAATGTATTGTATCTCTCGCCTGGCTCGCCTCAATTAGCCCCAATGCTGCTGCCGCCGCCGCCGGCAAACAAACGAAGTGCCGCCGCTGCAGGTAGAAGTTCAGGCGCCAGTTGGACTGAAATTCCGCAAGTGAAAGTAGATTAGGAGGATGATTTGAATTGGATTCCAGCAGAATAATGGCCCAAAGTCAATCTCCTGTCCTCTCTAACACTAATTCAAACTTGAGGCGCAACATTTAGGCGCTAATTTGCTTTCTAATGAGCCTCTCTCTCTCTCTCTCTCTCTCTCTCTCTCTCTCTCTCTCTCTCTCTCTCTCTCTCTCTCTTATCGGCCAGGTGAACCACCGAACACAATCTAACAAGTAACTTTCAGCGCCAAGCGAATGTTCCCTCTTCGAGTGGCCCATCAACATCGACATCATCAATTTTCGCCTAGCACCGGCATTACATCATCTGCGAGCTTATTATTAAATGAGTTTTGGCCGGACAGAAGAACTGGATGGACTTGATCGAAGAGCGTCGGATGATTATTAATCTAATGTTTTCCTTCTTCTGCATCTTAGTTTCTAGTTTTCAATTCATTTGCACGAAACACACTGCCAACAGACGAAGAGAATGTTTCGTAACCAACAACAACAACAGCAACAACTGGAACAACAATCAATAACATCAACTGCTAGTACTACAACAAGTGGCTCGCGCGCTGATTGTTTGTGGCGTCCGAATGTCTGCTGCTTCGTGCGAAAACAGCAACAACAATTCGTCCGGCCGCTGGGGGCATCTCTTCGGCGCCTTTCAAATCGATTTTGAGGCCACGAATTTGTTATTAGAGCAGCAGAGACGAGGAGCCTTTCTGGCGCCGGGCTTGGCCAGTGGCGAGAGTTCAAAGTCATTTAGAGATTATTAGGAGCTAATAAGCGGGCCTTAGGTGACTTACATTCGATGTCCAGATGTGTATGCGCTCACTGCGACCTGCTGAAGTGTTTTAATTTGTTCAACACGCAATTTTCGGGCACACAAACAACGAAAACACCACTGGGGCGGACATTACAGCATTGGCCACTTGTGGATTGGCCGTTGCGTGTCGAGTCGGCGCCCAAAAGTCTGGCCGCTCTTCTTCTTGTCTCACTGTAAGAGAGTTCCTTCTCGAGATGATCTTCAGAGCAATGCTTTCCGAAGATGGTCGAGCCAGAAGCGAGACGGAGAGAACACTTATTCTGTAGCAATTAAACAACTCGGGCCGGGCCGGGCCAATGATAACTTTCAGGTGAGATTGGAGCGGCCCGCCCACCGAGTTGCAGCTGAACAAAGACCATTCGTTGGGCCGTCTGAGGAATTCCACGAGGGCCCCAAAGAGAGGCCATCGATCAATTAGAGGCGAGAAACAGCTCGCCCGTTTCGGGTCCATTCCCAGCGCCAGGTAGATTTGAAAAGAGTCGAGTGACTTTCGGCGAAGGCAACCACGACGTGGACGTCGGGGAAGACTTGAGGGCGCCGGCTGAGACTCGAGTCAATTTGTTCCGGCGTTTTTGGGACGCGGTGGACTGGCCTCAGAAAACAGTCAGCTGAGAGCCCGGCGGTGATAATCATCGGCAGGTAAAAGCGGCCGCTTGATGAGCAGTAGGAGGAGGAGGAGGACGACGACGACCACGATGAGCAAGGCAAACAAAGCCAAGTTGTTGCTTGTTTGTCCTGCACGCCGAATGGCAGCAAATCAATTGAAAAAGTCAAAAGGTAATTGAAATGATGATCAGCACCAGCAGAATTTGGTTTCGGCGGCGGCGACTAGAAAACTTTGTATTCTTTTCATTTTCTCACCTCAAGAAAGAAGTGTAACTAACTTCGTCCATTGTTGTTATTGCTGCTCTCATCTTGAATATTCTCATTTTTAACACAAACATTTTCGCAGTTATTTTTTCTCACTGTGTCAGAGCGGCGCCGGCGCACAGCCAACACAGAACAATGAATTTGCCAGACTTTCAGGCGGCTCGTCAAACGGCGTCCACTGGTGGTAGTAGTAGTAGTGTCCATCTCCTTCTCGTCCAGTCATTGCTTACCTGCGAAAGATTAGAGGCAACCAAAAACAAGCAACGCTGGACTTCATCATATTCAGCTAATGATAGTTTGCGGGCCGAGCATCGTTTTGTTTGGCCACGAAAAGAAGACGAGTCGTAGTGAGGACGTCCACTCTCTCGTCCGACTTCCACTCTGGACACTTCGACTTGCTCCCATCAACTTGCCACTTGAATTCCACTCGAAGGTATCCATTAGAGGCGCCTCAAGTCTGTGATTACTTTGCCGCCATCGCCGCCGCCGCCGCCGCTGCTGCGACAACTCCAGGCGACACTTCTCAGGGCGCCAGTTTGTTGGTTGCGTCACGCAAATCAATGCCACAATCACCACCAGTTATAGGCCCGCCGCGGCCGGAATCCTTTCGTTTCGGCGTGGCCCTCGCGGTGGGCGTGCCGGCGCCGACAACCGCGCGCCATTAATGCACGACGACCCGGCAGATGAGCAACGGCGGCGGCCATTAACTGCATTAATCTGAAAGCAGCCGACAGCAACAGATTGCTTTGTAATTGCAGGAGACGCGCAAAGGTGTCGGCCGGCCTCGTGCTGCACGTCGCGCCGACCGCCCAAAATTCGCACCTTTGCCTGGTGCGCGCGTTAATTTAACAACTTCCAGTGCAAACCACCAATTAATGCTCGGCCCCAAACACGACGTGGCGGCGGCGGCGAAACACAAACATAATCAACTGGTCGTCGTCGTCATCGGCGGCGGCAGCGGCGGCTATTTAAATGATCTGATTCTCGCCGACCTCGACCGAGAGCCCCATAGGAAGATTGTTGTTTAATTAAAGTACACGACTCGCGCTAGTTGCTGCTTATTGCAAATTAAATTCATCATTAGTTTGCCTAATCGACGTCTAAAGTCTCTCAGGTCGTCGTCGTCGAATGAGTGTCTAATTTGCTTTTGCTCGGCCGCCACGACTTTGCCTCGTTCAGGGCGGCCCCAAATCCGGCCGCCAGAGTCAGCTGGCCAGCCTGGACGATGTTCGTGCGTAACATTCGACTTCCTCTCGCCTCTGTCGGCCCCAACTGGACTCATCACACTTATAGGCGCATCTCAGGACTGTCCAGTCGGCTGATTGAAATGTCAACTGAGCGATGGATGTCGCGCCCATCCGACAAATTGCGTCACTGAGATGAGAAGCGAGACGGGCGCCTTTTAATTGCTGTTGCTGCGGCTAGAAAGTGACGTCCAAGAGAGAGCAACAGCGACAATCCCATCAAACATCGGCATTGTTTGATGGACAAGCACGACGAGCCGTTTCTTGTCTGCCTCCTCGTCGGGCCGAGCAAAATAATATCTCACACGAATTTGGGGGCATTCAAATGGGCCGTCGACAGGGCGGCCTTCGAGAAACTTTCTCAGGTAAATCAAACAAATGCGCGCCGCCCGATTAAGTGTCGGCAGCGGCGGCGACGGCGGCAACGGCGACGGCGACGGCGACGGCGACGGCGACGGCGACGGCCTTCTTTTTGCTCTCTCAGGTGGGCCAACTAGCTGGCACCTGTCCCAGATGGCCCTTGTTGGTTTTGGCTGGGCAGCCGAGGCGGTGAATTTGCATAATTAAAAGTCGGCGTATTTGCGCCCCAAACAAACAAACAAAACCCACGAAGGACAGTGTGTATGTGTGCAACATTAGCCGCATGTTGTATAAGCGGGCGCCTGATGGGTCGGCCAGGCAAACAAATTGAACTTTTGGTTGCGTCGTCGGCCAGCCGGTCGAGGCAGCCCTGTCCAGTTCATTCGTAAGCTCCACAAGTTGCTGCTGGCCAGTTCGGCTCGTTCTAACCGATGAGTGTTCGTGCAATTTGTTGTGTGTTGGCTGCGTCCCGGCCAAGCAAATTGTTGCTTTGGCGGCGGCGGCGGCGGCGGCGGCCAACACACACCGCGCGCCAGATGCAAAACGAGACGACATGCAAGGATCCGCCCACTTTATTAGTCAGAACTCGAAGCTGTTCCGAGTTTGTTCGAGTTGCAGCAGTTGGAGTTTGAGTTTGAGAAAGTGCCGCAAATGCAAACAGAGACGAACGGACAGAGTCGGACAGTCGGCGTAAATAAACTCGCCGTCGGCCAGTCTACCTGGCCGAGAGCTTGCCGGCCACTGGTTGGCTCGTCCATCCACATTCAGCCGGCCACCACCTGAATAGGCGATCTTTGGGAGCCCCAGAGACAGACAGACAGACAGACAGACAGGCAAGGAGAGACGTGCGGCAAACGACGTTTGATCTCTTTGCTTCTCATTATCATCTTGTTGTTATTGGTGGTGTTGGTGTTCGTGTTTTTCTTGTTGTTTCTGCTCGCATTTCGCGCCGCCAGTCCCTTTTTCTCCAGTCAATAGTCAGCTCAATGCTGGCCAATACACAATGCATTGGTGTTGTCGGTGTTGTCCACTCCGATACCTGGCGCTTTGTTTGTTGTTCGTCGTGGTCGTCGTCTTCGTTGTCGCTTGCAAATTCACGCACCATTTGAGTCGCGGCGCCGAAAGACACTCGGCCGGTGTTGATACATTTTAAATGGATTGAAATTGATTTGATTTGATGTTTCCAGTCCGAATGTTGTTGTTGTTGTTGTTGTTGGCCGTTCGAGTGGCCGCCGCAAATGAGCAGCCAAAAGTCGCCTCGTTTCTTGTCGTCGACAGCAAATTGAATTTACAGTTTCACTTTAACGACTACCAGCCAAATGCAAACAAACACATCGGCCGACAACAACAACAACAACAACAATGAATACAACGACAACCACAACGACAATTGACTTTGTGACTTCTCTCGGCGCTCTGGTCCAGTTAGAAAGGTGGCCAGCCCGAGACATCTACCTGGGCACTCGAATTGATTAGAGAGAGAGAGGCGCCAGCAAACAAAAGCAAAAGCAAACGACGACGACGACCAAGAAGAAGAAGAAATCACGACTTTTGGGTGTTAAATGGTCGGCTCTGTGTTTGTTGTCGTCGTCGTTGTCGTCGTCGTCGTGTCGACTACTGAGGCGAACCAAAGTTTCAGTTTGAAAAAGAAACACAACCAAAGAGAAAGCCAAGTTTACTTTGGGCGAAAAGCAAACAAACGCAAACAATCAACGCGTCCAACCGATGATTGAGGCGGCGTCGGCGGCGTCGGCGGCGTCGGCGGCGTCGGCGGCGAGTGGATGAGTTGGTGCGGGCCCGGCCACGCCCGGCCGAGTTTGGCCCGCACCGAGGCAAACTCCGACGAACATCAAGTGCGCCTGTCAACAGGTTTGCCTTGCCCTGGCACGGCTCACCACTGTCAACTTGATTCAAACTAATTTGAGGTCCAAGTCGGTTGAGAGAAGCCTCGCTGGCAAATGTCAAGCTCGATTAATGTCATGTGTCTGTGTGTGTGTGTTTGAAATGTAATTAGGATCACAGTCGAGTGAGTTTCGGCGGCGGCGACGGCAGCGACGACGGCCGCCTTTAATTGTTTTATTTTCGAGCGCAGCCGCTTAAGCGACGAAAACAAGTGGCCGCCGACTGTCTCAATTAAGCCTAATGGCGAGACGAACTGCAGGCCGGCACACAAATTAAGCCAAAGGTGATTAGTAATGAGAGGAGAATTTGGCTAATTTGAGTTTGAGAGGAGCCCGAGGGATAGGACGAAGAGCAAGACTTTGACTGAGAGGACTAAGTTAGTTCAATCACAACAGCAACAACTTGTTGGCAAATGTTTGCGAATATTTCCGTGCAATTCGCGCGCATGCATCCGACGGAGCTCACCGAGTTGGGTAACTCAGAAGCCGGCGATGTAGTTCTAGTGGTAGTTGCTGTTGCTTTGTGCTGTTTGTGGGCCGAGCAAACAAAACAAAACGAAACAAAACAAAACAAAGGACGAACAATGAGAAGTTTGCGTGTCTGTTTTGTCTTGATGTTACAATCAATCCGACGCCAGCAACAACAACAACAACAACGGCAACAACAACAAATGCATGTCATGTTTGCACATTACTTGCAACGCGCCTGCCGACCAAGACAACCTGTTGCGTCGTCCGAGTGGCCGAGTCTCTCTGTTGTGTTTCAGGTCACTCTGGCCGATGCTGCCTCGGCGACCGCTGGAAACGTCAAATTGAGATCTAGTTCGCCGGAGTCGAGCGAGGGCCAACTCTTCACCTGTTTGATTGTTTCAGTGCAGCGGCTGCAGCAGCAACAGCGTTGAGGCTCGAACGGACGGACGGACGAGGCTGGAAGTAAATTAAAAGCCAGCGGGAAGTCTGAAAGCTAAACCGGCGCCGAGTAGGAAGAGCAACAAGTGGCTTCGGCCTGACCTCGTCCAGTGTGGTGCACGTGAAAACATTGGCCCGACGCTGGAATTTGTTGTGGTCGATATTCAGTAGACTTTCTGGCGCTTCGATGACCAACACAGACAGATGCAGACAGAGAGGCGGAGCCACACAAAGTCGTCGGGTGCGACGCGTCTCGCCGGCCACTTGTGGATTCTCGAGCGCGCGCGTTTTCATTTCCATTCGACGGCGGCGGCGGCGGCGGCGGCGGCAACAAACCCAAAGAGATTCTTCGTCTCGCAGCTACACAAGAAAAGTAAAATAAATAATCAGGTGCGAAAAATTGAGACAAAGCCAGCGCCGGCCCGCCAGTCGGCCAGTTTAACAAGTGGTCGTCGGCCAGTCGGCCAGTCAGCCAGCCGTTTTCATGCTCTCAATTGAATTCGAGCGCCGCCAGAGAAACTAAAACATCTTACCTGTTGATTTAGATCCAGCAGCAAAGATAAAGCGGAAATTCCGAGGCGCGAATGTTTCATCTTTTCTCTGCTCGCACTGTTCGCCTGTTGTTTGTAGTAACTAAGAGAGTTTATTTAATGTTTTGGATGCAAATTAAAGGCAGCGCCGCCGCCTCAGCCGTCGCTTTAGCCACCGCCGCCGCCCGAGTGGACTCCCATTTTTAGCGCCTCTCGTCGGCGAAGAGTCAGCAGTTCAGGTGAGCCGCCGTGGCGCCGCCTCCAAAGTTGCTTCGGCATTGCCGTCGTTGCCGCCGCAAATCAAAGAACACAAAGTAGAGGCCAACTGTTGATCAGCTGGCACATCTACATCTAACAATCGCAAAGAAGAGGCAAACAAAGCAAGACAATACAAGTCAGCTGGAAACAATCAATCGCCGCCGTCGCCACAGCCGCCAGTTCACCAGTTCACCTGTTCGCTGGCTAATTAATTTAGCCGCAGCAGCTCAATGCTTTGTGTGCATCTGTTTGATTGCAATCAGCGGCCTGTTTGAATCTGCTGCGGCTCTGAGCAAATATTTGAATGGACGAGCTCATTGAAGTCTCGCAAAGTGTTGAAACATCTCGCCGGAGATGATTAATTGAGGGCGCCAGCAGTTGTTTGGCGCGCTCGCCGGCCAACTGATTGCGCAACGCCAGCGCACGAAACTCACCACTCAATTAGACTCGCCAGCGACAACGACGACCTGTTGCAGCCTACGCCTTCTCTCATTCTTCCTTTCTATAATCTCGAGCCAGTGCAACTTATAGGCTGGCCGTTGCCTTGGCCTGCCTGCGATGGTCGCCATTAATCAGTGCGAATCGATGTGTGTTCGCTGGAGCTCCTCTTTTGGGTGTCATTCGGCCGCCAGTGTAACCTCAAACCGGCGGCCACTTGTTTGCGCCTCCGTCCGTCTGGCTGGCCGACGGGCCGCCGCTGCCTTATCTCTGGGCCAAATCACGCCAACGATCGAGAACAAATTTCTGCCCTCGAGAATTCGCTCCCACTTCGGCAACTTGTTGTTGTTGTGGCCGCTTTATCGTCGTCACTCTCATGAACAGTCGGCTCTTGCACAAACAAGATAATGTAATTTAAATAACAGTCAGACAGACAGACAGACTGACTGAGAGAAACGCAACGATCGATCGCTGGCGCCTCCGCAAAGAAACAGAAAGAATTTTTCCAAAGTTTAAGTTGTTTTCTCTTGATATTGTTGTCGACTGACGTCCACGTTGTTATTATTGTCAAACGACGTGGACGTCGAGCGGCGCATTCTTCTTCTTCGGCCGCTTTGTGCGCCTGTCAATTTGGCATGTCCTACAAGCGAGATAACTCAGGTGAACGCTCTCAATGGACTACATTTGCGTCCCGTTGCGTCTTCTTCGCCTTGTAGTGGTCATCTTCGTCGTCGTCGTCGTCGTCGGGCAGTTCAGTTCAAGTTCATTATCAGCGCCGGCCCAAAGTTGTTGTTGTTGTCTCGTCTCACCTGCGCGCTCAGTCAATTAGTTTGGATTAACTTTTACCTTTAAAGTGGCGCAATTTATCTTGGTTGTCGTCGTCGTCGTCCACTCTCGGCCGGCCTCTCTCAGTGTGGTTGTCATTGTCGGCGTGGGACCTCAGCTGGGCACTGGCAACTTGTTGCTGCGGCCATCAAACAACTGCGCCGATGTTGTTTAACATGACAAAACACATGTCCGACTAACTGTTTTCTCTCTTTCGCGCTGCCCTCCAAAACGCGTCTCATCTCGTAAAGCCGCCGTCGCCAGGTAAGAGCGACTAATCTCGACTGTTTGTTTGGCGATGCTCCAGCAGAAGCAGCAGCAGCATTCGACCTCTCTCTCTCTCTCTCTCTCTCCTCCAGAGAGTCTACTTGTTGAATTGGCGCCGTTTGGGCGAACATTAAACTTGCCCGAAATGATAATAAATTAACAGTCAAAAGGCAACCAGCGGACAGGCAACAAGTAAATGTAATGGACACAGGCGGCCGAGAGAACAAATTAAAATTAATTTAAATTTGTTTTTTCGTTCTATACAGAAACAACAACAACAGCCGATAGATTTGCGTTGGCCAATAAAACGACTTTTGCCTCGACTTTGCCCACTCAAATAAGCGCAAATCTTCTTCTCTTCTTCTTCTTGGCGGCGACGGCGGCTCCGACGGCCACTCATCTGCGGACTTATGTGTTTAAGTTGGAGCCACAAACCGGAAGTGCGCGGGCGTAACTAATTCAAACTTCGAATTTGGCGGCCGATCGATGGGAATTGGTGGATGCTGTTTCAGATGTTTCAAATGCGCCCGCCGACCACACAAATGCACACGAGACATTGGCTGTTTACTCGACGCCAAAAGTGATAATCATTCTCGCCTCGTCCTCGTCGACGGCTGGTATTTTGCTGCCTTTCAAATGGTGCCATTGTCGCGCTTTGGCTGTGGTCATCCGAAGTCAGCTCAGGTGAGCCAATGACAGGCAACAGACAAACAAACAAACAAACAAAGGCAAACAAATAAATAAACAATAAAATTCTCGTTCCATCAGCGCGCGATTGTTTTTATGTTGCATGAAAATGATTGGCTTCGAAAGTCGACAGAACAACAACGGAGACGACGCCAACATTTCGGGGTATCAATTTTATTGTCGTCCTGTTCGGTGTCGGCCGATAAATACAAACATTTACATTAGTATTTGCATTCGCGTTTGCATTAACTCGATGAACATAAACACCATTCCACGGCGAGAATTCCCGCGCGAGCTCTGGCGCCAAACGAGCCCGTCAGGTAAAGCAAACAATCCACGGCAAACAGAAACCTGTCGCTCGCCCGCCCGCCCGACTGGCTTTGTTGGTCCCTACGGCCCAGTCCAGGTAAACACACAGACAAACAATGAGGGGCTGCAAACTAAATGTGTCAACTGGCACGATAATCAACCTGAGCTGTGTTTGCACAACTCGTCAGCCGCGCGCGTCCATAAACAAACATGTGGTGCTGTGTTCATCTGCCCGCCACGCCCAGCCCCTGCTCGGCCACCATCCCGCAAACTTGGTGACTGGAAAGAAGTGCTAATTATGGGGGCGTCCAGGAGGAGGAGGAGGAGGAAGAGGAGAAGCATCATGCGGTCAGTTAGGCCAACAACGACAGCGACAACCTGCAGACTGGCGACACTGACGCAAACCCAGCGAGCCTCCCATAGATGAGCCAGCCAGCCGGCCGGCCGAGATCATTAAGGCGTCGGTGTGTCCGTCGGCCGGTGGTCTTTCCGTCGTCTGGTCGGCGGCGCGAAAGTAACAATTTTCGTGTTTGCTCCACTTCGGCGGGCAGCTCCGGCAGTGGCGCAAACCAACAGAGATGAGCTAATATTCTCCGCCTGCTTCTGGTCTTTGTTGGCCACAGAAGCCTCAGGTGGCCGGCCGAGAGGACAGTGGCAAAGACAACGAGGCAAACGCAAGCAAAATGGAGAGACAGACAGACAGATGAGGATGACGAAGACGGCCGCATTTGATTTGCAGATGCCACTCGAATTGAGCCGCCAGTGCCAGTGCCAGCGCCACTGCCGTCGCCGTCATGTCTGTCGGCCGGACCTTCTGGAAAACCTCTCGACTTGGGCCGTTGGAGGCGGCGACGACGATCGATTCATTGTATTTGGAACATTGAGACTTGTTTTGTGCTCGTCTTTGAACTAATCAAAGTTTCCAACAAATGCCGGCGACCAGAACTCACGACTTTTGCAACTGGCAACAACGACAACGCAACAGGTCGTCTCTCGTGTGCCGCCCGCCAGCGTCCGTCGTCGCCACAGCCAGACAGCTCGGCTCCACCTCGGACGGCGCCACCTGGCGGAGTGGGGGCGCCCGTCATGCCGAGCCTGGCCTGGCCTCGCCGACGATCAAAGGCAAACAATCAAGTTGATCGTCGACATCCGCATTGTTTGTGTGAATTGTCGTCCCTGTCATTGCTGTCGTCGTCGTCGTCGTCGTCCTCGGCCGGCCTGTTTGTATGGTGTTCAGTGTCGACACTTTGCCCGCCAGCGACATTAATCCTAAGGCAACATTTTATAGGCAACAAACAGTGCAGTCACTTGTTTGATTGGAGCCAACTAAAGTCAAGTAAAGTCCACGAACGAAACAAAGCCAACTTTGGCCAAGCAACAACCTGCAGCTCTTGCATTGTGACAATGAGGGACCAGCGACAACAACAATTTGATTGGCTAACAAGTGGCAATTAAGTGCGAGAGATACTTTCGGCGTCGTCTTGCCGGTCGATTTGTCGATTTATCTCTTCGTCGTCAGCATCGATTGATGCTGCTGGCGAAGAGCAAACAACAACCACTGAGATCGGCTTCTTGTCCGGTTTTTGTCGCTCAGCTCGAAATTGAGCCAAAATTGTCGCTGTTGTCGGCTGGACGGCATTGAGGAGACCAATTTGGGGACAAAAAGGCAGGTAAGTCAAGTCGACAGCTGCGAGACAACAACAACAACAACCATTGCAAGTCTGTGAAACAACATTGGGCGTCGTTGTTTCAATCAACTTCCAGCTCAGCTCTCTCAGCATTAAACTGAAATTGGATCGACTTTGGAGTGGCAAAACAACAGACTTTTTCTCGTCGTCGTAGCTGTCACACTTGTTGATTTGTCGTCGTCGTCGTCGTCGTCGTCGTTGCTGCTGCTGCTACTCTTCTGACGGCCTGATGAATGTTGGTTTGTTGTGCCAGACAGACAAACAGATAGTCGCACAAACCAAACTACAACTACAAATTGGCCTCTCTCAGAAGGCGTCTGATTCAACAACAACAACAACAACAACATCGGCAATTTGTTTGGCCGGCCACTTCTCGTCGTCGTGTTTTGGTCAAACTTTTATTTACTTCTCGTCGTCGTCGTCGTCGACGAACTCCTCCTCTCGTGTCCAATCAAACGGCCGAGTGGACATGAATTGAGGTTCATTCGAGTGGAAATGCGCGAGGCCGACGACGCCGCCGCCGCCGACCACGACAGAATACAACAGACGAGAAACATTCCCGCAATCGACTTCTCTCAGGTGATAATAACTAATAATCAAAGCTGTGAATACACACATCCACATCGGCCTCTGTTCTTTTTGGTTACAGAAGAGCCAAGCAAGAAGGGAACTTCTTCTCTTCTCAGCTCACTTCGAACACTTCCATCATCTTTCGCTCCTACCTGAATTTTACACAATGGACACCCGCCGACACGCCCACAAACAAATTGATACTTTACGAAGGTGGAGGAGGAGAATGGCCGGAAGTTCTGGTGTTTATTGTTCGCCGCGAATGTCTATAAAGAGACGAGTGCGTTTGATTGATTTGTGTCGGCTTGGCTTGTGGCTCCTATAAACACACAGACAGATGGACAGGTTGACTGGCGTTGTTTGTCGCTGTCTCGTTGCGGCTCGCAAATTAGCATATCGACTAGGGATAATCAAGACGGCCGACGAGAATCGGCCGTCTTGATTGTCTCTAGTTATTATGACTGTTTTAGAGTCTTAAACAAGACTCTAAAGTCATTGTCGGCGAGCCAAGATGAAGATGAGGATGCATCCGACGACGGCAGAGACTCGACAATTATGATGAATCTCCAAACAGACCACAAGTTTGCATGTTCATTCCGCTCAGGTCGACTTGACGCCTCGACTCCACTCGTTTGACGTCTCGCCCGGCCACTTATTTAATGGCCGCTCATTCTCAATGAAGTTTAGATTATCTCCTCCGCTGGCCGGCGGAAGTTTTCTCACCTGCCCTGACGTCCTCTTGGCAATCGTCTTCATCATCTTAATCTTCATGTTCTCTCCACTTGATGGCTCAACACACAAACCTCAAAAAGTCTTCATCATCCGGCGATCAAAGGAAACCAAACACGACGGCGACCACGACGACGGCCGAGCTCAGCCACCTGTTTGGTTGAGTTCAATTTGGGAGCTTTGGCGAGCTGTCGAGAGGGCTGGCTGGATGACGAGTCGAGCTGAATACAGCAGACTTGACGGCGCCAAAGTCGGCCATCCAAATGGACTCCATTGGACTCAGCTGGACCTGCATCCATCGATTGGGCGGCCAATTAGGTTGAGTGGCAGGCCGACTTGAGCCGTGTGTTTACCTGGCGGACCGCAAGCACGACGCCGACAGACACAAAGTCGCCGCCACCACTTTGAGGTTCGCCGCCGCCGCCGCCGCCACTTTTTATTGCGCAACTTTTCTTTAAAACAAACCACAAGAAACAGTAGCTTACTCTTGTAAAGAAGCTCAATGAGAGGCTCTTTGAGAGAGATTCTCTCACATTATGGCGCAAATTTATTACATATTATTGAGTTAACTTGTGTGTTGTTTGTATCGGCTCGCCTGGCCAGCTGATGATCGATTGGCGGCCGATCAATTAATGTGGACGCCCGAGAAAAAGACACAGATTGCTATTTGGTTTGTAGCCAGCAAGCCAGCCTACCTGTGATTGTTGCTGTTGCTGCTGCCGCTTCTGGCGCGAATTGAGGCTACAATTAAGGCCAGCTAAGCCGGCGGCCTGTTGTGTGTCTCTCAACTGCGGCCTGTTGATTAGGCGCCGATGAAACGCGCGGAGCCAATCAATCATGGCCAGTTGTTTCACACGAATCTAAATGGCAAACCCGCCAAGATCGGCCATAGGGAGATGTGGAGTTGGTGCCTGCGGGCGCTGCTGTGCCCGATGAATGGGCGGTCCGTCGAATTAGGCAGCTAAATTATTGTGGTCCAATGGGCGCTGATGGGATAGCCACTGGCGCCTCTACCTGAGCTGAACTCTTTGGTTTATTATTATTTAATTTGAAACTCGTTGGGATCTAAACAGACATTTGCACAGTTTCTCTTTGCTGACAGACGGAAATCAGAAGGGCCGAGAGAATTGAGTTGGCCGGCCATCGCGAGACTCTCCTCGATGATCGATCAGCTGCCTTAATCAAGCCGAATTGATTAAAACTCCGCCAATAATCTTTGCTGTCTGTTTGTGTCTGTCTGCCACCTTTGCGGCCGCCGCCGACAATTGCGGTCGCTAAAGCCACTGCCAGATGGACCGACAAACAAGTGGCCGACACGAGAAACAAAGGCAACAACACTCATTTGCATATTAGCCGACAACACAAATGCATGAGCTTGGCGCAAGTTTGCTTTTGATTCTTTTGCCGACACCTTCAAAGAGGAAGCAAACGACGACGACGACGACGAGATGGCCATTGCATGATCGTAACATGCACAATGACGACACCTGGACAGGTAGAAAATGAGAAAAATATTTTGCAATTGAGTGTCATTGTTGAACGCGACGTTGAAACGACCACAAACACGACAGACAGGCAAACCTACTCCTTCGACGGTCCGGCCACTAACTCAATTTAAACTATTCTCGCTGCGATCGGCTGGTCTTGGCCGCGTCACGAGATCCCTCAATGAGTGTCCGTCTGTTGTCTCGGGCCGGGCGAGAAACAACAAGTGGCTCAAGAAGAAGCACCAGACAAGGACGAACAAAGCAAAAGTAAGTGGAGCTGATGATGATGATTCAACAACGCCAACATTCGTCGGTTGCGCTGCACCCAAATCATTAGATGGGCTGGCCAGTTGAGCCAACTCAAGTCCAGTCCGTCTTTGATTCGCCGCCTCGATTTGTCGTTCCATCTCTCAACTTGATACTCTTCGGGCGGCCGCCGTCGAGAAGGAGGAGGAGGATATTCTTTGTGGCCGTCGCAAAATGAATGTTCGTGGATATCACACAAAGTCACTCCATACAATACAATGAAATTCAATTTAGTCTCGCATGATTATCGCAACAGGTGCTCGATAACAACGACCAACCAACCAACTACATAACATCAATGTCTCTCCCCTCCTGTGTTTTGTATGTCTGCGGCTATCAATGGCGACCTGTGAATTCTAATAATGACGATAACGCGACAGGTGACTCCAGTCGACGCAAACAAAAGCAGTCGCCGTCATTCCAAGCTTCTCTTGGGCGCGAATCGCCGCCACAGCCACAGCCACAGCCGCGGTCGTCGTCTTAGTCATTATAGAGGATCATCATTTTATTCATTGTTTTACATCGGCGACGTCGTGCAATGAAGACAAATTGAATTCAATAGAGGACAACAAAACCAATTCCTCTGTTGAATCTCGATCAATCAATCTAAACAATATCCTTTTCTTGTTCCCAAAACTAGATCAAACCTATCAACATCACGATTCTATATATATACTTCAACATAAGATCTTCCTACTACATATCATCATCACTTTAATAAGAGCTGCTGTTTAGAGGAGAATCATTCAGGTTTTGCTTTGTTTAATTAATCTTGGTCGTCCCAGGCGGCTCCCTTGCTTTGGGGCGGTTTTGGTCCTATGCGCCATGGCTTGGCGCAAATAATCTGGTCCACCTGGAGGACAGTGCAAGCGGCATTTGTTGCAACTTGATTCCCCAAAGCTTGGCCGCATGCAAGTCAACAGTTTGCATTCTTTGGCATCTAAAACAGTCGGCACGTCCTGTTCGATGTCGATGCCGGCGAACGCGCGTTTCCATTTCCATGGGCAGCAGATAAAACTGTGGCCGCCTCCGAGCCTTTGATGCCGGCATTCTCGCCAATGGCCACGGCTATGGCCCGAAGCGCCTCGGCGTGCTTGGCACCGAATATTGCTTTCCAGGCCTGGCAAGGTTCGTGCAAATTGGCTCACCTGGCGATCCAGTTGGAGCTCGACGGCACCAGCGCCGCCACCAATCTCGAGTCGCGAGTTAGCATCTTGAATACGTTCACCTCCGTCGTCGATGGCCCGCTCCACATCGTCCATAATGTTATCTATTTGAGCCTCTAATAATAATGGTGGCTATTCTCGACTTCTTCTCTTCCATCTTGAACACAACCACCGGCGTGTCGCCGATCTCGTCCACTGTCACCTCGTCGCACCGGCCCATCTCGTCCTGGGTGGGCGCCCTGCAGTTTCAGTAGGCCGTGGCGCCCACGGCACGACAAATACGGCGCAACTCGGAACTTGGACTGCAGCAGCCTGACGGCGGTCATCTTGTATTTATCAACATAATGCAAAG
This sequence comes from Oxytropis ochrocephala, assembly GCA_020916435.1. Lineage (NCBI taxonomy): Eukaryota > Viridiplantae > Streptophyta > Magnoliopsida > Fabales > Fabaceae > Oxytropis > Oxytropis ochrocephala. The sequence goes on from JAJHUT010000093.1 coordinate 29,482, forward strand.
CTAGCGGGCCAAATTTACCACCCGAAACGATCACGTTCGCGCCCGTGTCGGCAATTGACTTGATTTTGTGATTCCAGGAGCTCCTCTTCGCCCTGGGAGAGAAATTTACAAGATCATCGGCGTTCTTGATCAATACTGTTGCTTTGGTTTCGGTTGCGGCCACATCCACTGGACAAGAGAACACCACAACCTTGGCGTTCTTGACACTCGAGTAGGGTTCCCTCGACATACTTCTTAAAGACCATTCCATTGATTATGTGCGACTGCTGGATTCCTGCGCCGACAATCTTGCAAACTCTTATACTGTCAACATTAAATGAGATATCTTTCTCTTCTTCGGTGGTCGCCGCTTGCCTGCGACTTAGGTAGAAATGAGATACATGCATCAGCTACTAAACGGGCCAAAAGTCCTCGTTTCCATACTGCTTGGTTGCTATTGCAGTCTTTTGAGCCGGCGCTAAACTCCTCCAAATTCCTCAGATCTTTAACCTCTGACACAATCTGGTTCTGTAAGATATCGTCAATGATTTTGTTGGCCGCCAATTCGTAGCCATCGATGATCTCGGTTGGCTTGCAGGCCCATTCTTATCAGTTCGGCCGCCTTATCTAATAAAATACCACAACAGTTGCATAACAAAAGTGGTACCATCACCGACCTCTCTTGTTCCTGTCTCTGGGCTGCCATTACGAGTATTTTCGCTGCCGGATGTTCAATTTGAAGCTCACGAACAATAGTTCCAGCATCACTGGTGACAAATAGTTTCTCAATGTGGTTGACAACCATCTTGTTCAGACCTTTTGGGCCGTACGCCGATTTGAGTGTCCTACAAAGCCTACCACAGGCCTCTATGTTTCTGATGACAGCCTCATCGATACCTCTATAATATTTAGCTCCATCTTTTCATCATCGACTGGAAGCCGGGCGCTCTGGGCACTGGTAGAGCCATGTTTTGTCTGTTGTTTTTGTTTACACTGCTGTTAAGAGGGCTGATTTGCAGCCAATGTTCTACAGCTACGAGTGAGGATTAATAAATATACAATGTCCTTATCTATTAAGAAGATATGAATATTGGAATCTCAATTAATATACATTGATGAGAGATTGTTCTCTATTGATACAATAAATGTTTGTTTAGCGAAAGAGAAAGCGATTTTCACTTGAGAACACGAGATCGAACGAACGCAACGCGATTTTAGTATGTGGTTCGCTGGGCGAGCGGCGCTTGACGGCATGCGCATCTGCGAAGAATTCCAGTTTTGGCGCTAAATTTGAAATTTACCCAAATTCGATTTTTTTAATTCAATTAAATTAATTGAGAAACTACCCGAGCGAATTAGCACCATGTTTTTGACTCGATTCATTAATTTTATTTAACTTAGCTAATTTTGGGTTGCATTGTCCACTTGATCCACTGGACCCCTCCTGATCATCGTCCGTTTCATCCTTGTCGTCTTCTTGTGTTGCACAAACATAGAGGCTGGCTGCGAACACAATGTCACGATTGATCGATTGGCTGGCTACCTCTGATCTTTTCGCAAATATCCGGGTAGCCAATGAGTTTACAGGCTGCCCTGACGGCTCGCAACACCTCGTCAAGTCTCTGAATGCATCTGACTATTATACCTTCTTGTTCGTCCGTGATCTTTAGGATTTCGTTGAAACTTCCGCCCTCCGCCCAGGCGTGTACCACCTCGACAGAGACCAAATTTGAGAGAATCCACGAAGTCTCCACCTTCTGGTCCAGTCCGCATTCCTCTTGAATCTTGCGATCGATCTTCTCGGCGATCTTTGTCAACTCGAGACACTTTCGCTCCAATTTGGTGGTGGGTTTCTTCTCTTGGTCGGCAACATCCTCCTCCATACTCTGTTTTTGCTGGTACACAAACACAGATAACAATGCGGCTATCTCGGCAGGAGTACAATCGCTGAGCATATTCTCGGTCAACATCTCCGTTATAGCCAACTCTTGGACGGACATCAGACAGGCCACCTTGGCCTTGAGCTCCGGGCACATTCTCTTCGTTGATATAATTCAACACCCTGAGGACTTCCAGCTTTTTCCTGTATTCAGGCAGAAAGAATAAACTCTCAGGCGACAGGAGGTAGTCGATTCTGGCCACCTCATAGCCGTTGTAATGTTTCTTGAAGAACAACTGAAAGTGCTGAATGAACTGAGGCAAGACCAGCTGCCGAATGTCTGAATTTTGTTCTGCTCCATCTCGTAATGGTCATAGGCGTCCACAAACTTCTAGCTCTCTATAATTTAAGTCAGTGTATGGATGGATGTAGGACGCTTTAAACAAATGAACCGGCGATTTGAGCTTCTGGAGGTAATCTCGCATCCTGTTGCAGAGGCCTTCGAGATAATAGCCTTGCCTTTGTTGAGTAACTCTTTTTCTTTGTGTAAATCAATCCAATTGGCGCTGATGGTGTCTTTGAGCACGAGCAACACTTGGTGATAGCCAAGTGATATATAATTAACCTTGCCCGATGAATGATCTCTCAAATGATTACCTCGACAGATGGTGGATTTGTTGTATGATAAACCTGAACAATAACGCTCAGGGCAGCAGGATTGGTATCCAATCCAAGACGATACATTGTTCGCCAACTTGAATGATCTTCTTCTTCTCCTTACATCCTCCAAAATAACTCATAACAGAATGTTCTCATTGTCTGGATGAGTCATGAAATTCAAATATGCTTCACAAAACTCTTCCATTTGTCCATCAGCGCAGGCATCGCAATCAGGCCGCCTAAATGAGCCAATTTGTTTCATGAGTGTGGCTTGTCTCGCCTGTTGGCTTGCAATATCAGCCTGTCGGCTGCATGTTCGATGAATGACTTTCCTATCACAGATTCCACCTTCAAATGGTGTCTGGCTCGCAACAATGTCAAAATCATGGAATACTTAAGCTGAAATCTGGACTCCAAAGCAGAGGGTTTCCCCAGAGCCATTCCAATCAAATCAGCTGCCTCTGGGACCTCTCGTTTGCATAGGACCAATCACCGTTCCAACGAGATCCCCACCTCGACGGCCGCCCGGCCAGCCATTTGAATGTACTCAGATGGCAACAGGTATCGCTACTCCTTCCGTCGTGTTTCTTAATCGAGTCGAATACCACTGATCTGGCGGGCATATTAACTCCCCATGGCAAATGTCTCAGTGGCAAAGAGTGGCACTTTTAACTAGACCGTCACAGAACAATATCTCAGTTATCTCCTTCAACAGCAGCAAAACTCCCGAATGATGCACTCCAAAGCCTCGTTTAAGCATTTCTTTCATCGCAACTACCTGGCGAAGCTTTACGATCAGATTCCTTGAATCTATCTAAAGATCTGGTGACGAATTTGTGTATTCTGGCCTCTCTTTGCTGGTGGTTAGATCCAACGATTGTAGCATCCTCGAATTGGCGTCGCACCTTCTGCCGAGAAGAAGATTAGAAACAAATCACAGGTAGAAGAGAGTGTTTCTCGAGATGACGGAACAGAGTTACATAGATATTCTTGTCCTGTTGTGGATTCGATGAGAACGATTTGCCTTTGGCACCTTGAGATGTTTGGCCGCATCCTTTTAGCATCAATGGCCTTCTTATATCCATCTAGAACATAGTTTGAGGAACTATCGATAAACTTAAACCTATCATCGATTGTGCTGGCATTAGATCCTGTATATAAGTAGTGTTCCAAGGACTGGGCCTCTTCACGGTCTGTATCACTACGGTTGGCTTCTTTCTTATCCTGCCGAGCCATTCGGCGAATTTGATCACATTCAGCACAGTTGCACTCAATAAAAAACCAAATTAACACGCTCAGGTAACATGATAAAGATACGCTCCCAAACGTGGCCTCTCTTCGTCGTTGACATAATGCACTTCGTCGAATATTGCCCATTCCAAGTCGCGAATTAGATCCGAACCATTGTCGAGCATTTGTAATAGAATCTCTGTTGTTAAAATTAAACAACTTGCATCGGTGTTCACTTGGACATCGCCCGTAATGAGGCCAACATCGCCGAATTCCAGTGTAAAATCACGATACTTTTGATTACTTAAGGCCTTGATGGGTGAGGTGTGAAAAACCACTTTGGTCATGGATCTTCGAGCCATTGCAATGGCATATTCGGCACAGACAGTCTTCCCGGCCATTGAAGTATGAGCTGCCACAAAAACATTACAAAATTTTTCCATATGTAAAATTGCCTGCTTCTGAAATGGATCCAACTTAAAGTCATATATCTTTGCAGGATTGGCAATCTCCTCTTCGGGCTCCTGGCAACATTTACAACTCATGGCAAATTCGCTACTCTTATCCTCCTCAGATCAATATCTTTATATTGATGTTCAACACTCGATTCACCAACTTTTGCAACTCCTTCTCTTGAGCCTTCTCCCTTCTTGGCATCCAACTGGCTGCCCATTGAACTCTCATCTTGTCTTACGTTGGCTGACTTGATTATTGTTCCGAGACAATCGTATTTGATGTTCTCTGACTTGATCCATTCAATGAGTTCATCACCATCCTCTTGATCAAGTTTGAACAATTCATCTCGACCTGGCTCATCACAGTCGAACACATTTTTAATATTCGTTCCGGGATTGTTGTTTCCATGTTGTCTAGCTGTTGCTTTAGATATTCTGTAAATTGTAATCTTATCAACTTGCTGCTCGTCGGAGGTTGCCTTCTTGGACTCAACCAAATCCAGTGCGGGTGGCTTGAAGGGTAGACTAGTAATACTACCAGTTATTGTTTGAGCTGAACTGGCACAGCGTTTCATGGAGACAGAGGACTTGGAGGTGAGATCATGAAGTGAAAGTCGTCGCCGGCCTTCAATGGTTCCTCTGTGAGATCCAATAGTTCGCCCGTAACTTTATCACGAACAAAGTCGAGTCGACCTAACATCACCCAATATTGAAATATCTAAGAGATTGGCTGGGTCCACTTGATATGGTATGATTTGTTGTAGATTATCTAAGCTCAACAATGGTATCTTGTTGACGTTTTTGTACAAGGCTTTCTCTAATTTAACCAGGGTATCCTTTCGATGAGACTCGTCCATATTGGCGGCTGGCGGTTTTCTCTCTAATATAAAAATAAAGTGTATATTGGTAAAATCTAATATGAAGATTTTTTTAATTGCAGATATCAGGTCAAATGAGACCATGTGATTTTTATCATGTCATTTGTTGGCGCCACCTGAATTGGTTGCTTCTGCACAGCTGTGTGACGTTTTTCCAAATCAGTGCGTCAAACTACAACTAATAACTGAGAGGTCTGGGCGCATTAATAAGTTTGCATGTCTGTTTGTATTGATTTGTCTCTTGAAAATATATTTCGATATTTTATGTAACTGAATCATCATAATATCAATATGTGACATTGTTCCATCTCTCTCTACTTAAATCGTCTAGTGAGACTAATAGACTACTATCTCCTACATATTATTGTTATTCAAGTACCATTGTATGATAACATTGATCAATAATTATTCAAACTAGAAATCCAACCTGATTGTATATGTGAGAACAATAGTTTCGTATGCTCATCAGTAACAATAATTGGTTATTTCAAGACTGAACTACGCAATTTACCAATAATCCATAGTGAGGAGTCATATTCAAAGGATCCTGGGAGGAGGAACAAATGTTCTAGAAGCTCTCAGATCGACCCCGGACAGGAGCAATAGGCACTCCGAGAGGAGAACTCGAAAGACTAATAATTGAATATTAATTATTGAAACTCATCTTTCTGGTCTTCAAATCTACCTGCAAAACTCTAGTCAAGATGCTCACAAATCAGTTAATTTCTTGTTACAACCATCTACTTGCCCACATCTATCCTATACTTGACTATGGTTGATCCATTGAAAGAACTAACCTATCGAAAAACAGACCTAAGCAATAGCGAATCAAGTGATGGCCATAATCGGCCATTTATGTATGTTCTAGCCCGAAGCGGAAACAGGCCAAAACTACTACGACGTTTTTGGGTGTCAAAAAGACGCCACCAAGCACGAAATTCACAAGGCTTTTAGACAATTGGCCAGAAGTATCATCCGGACAAAAATAAAGACAAGAGCGCCAAGACAGAGTTTATCAAAATCTTCAAGGCTTATGAGACATTATCAGATGAAAAGAAACGAAAGAGCAATGATGAACTATCTAATGGACAGAATGGCCAGCACTTCAATGGTGGCTGGCAGACGGCTGGTATGAAGCGATTTTGACATGAATGAATTCTTCAAACAATATCAGGATCAATTCATGAGACATGCCCCAGCACTTTAATCAACATCATCATGAACACCAACAAAATCATGCCCATCACTACCAGTAACATTACAATGATCATTTCCAAAACAACCACTATGATCATCATGATAAGTTCACCTTTCGTGGCGTCAACGGACGATCTATTTCACGACATTGACGAGGATGAGTTTAGCTCGTTCGGGCGATTATTTAATGGTATGAATGGACAAAATGACAATCATAATCATCTACATCAACAAGCAATGGACGGCAACTTTGGCGACGGCGCCTCTTTCTTTGGCACTCGACTTTTTCTCACAATTACATGACAATCTTCAGCTGAGCCAACACCAAATATACCAATCAAGCAATAGGGGTGGCTACACGTGTCAAACTACAACAAAGCAAGTCAATGGGATGGTTATGACCCAAACAAGTTGCACCTAAAAGTTACATAATATATAATTGTAATATCAAGAAGCTGTTAAGAATAATTGTATTCGTATTCGATCCGGATGGACTACAATTATTATTGAAACGCATTTGTGATTCAATATGAGGCCAAAATAGAAATCTAATATTAATAGTAATAAACTTTCAATCGAGTCAAATTTCGATTGAAAGCATATTCAAAGATATTTGTATGAAAAATGATTTACCTTCAATGAGGTTTAATCCACAGCTTCACTCCAGTGGTCAACCGATCGATCATGGATGAGTGCACAGTTGTTGGTACCAATGAGGTCCAACAATGCTATTGATATAAATGAAACTGTAGTCGTTGAAGTCTCTGGTAGTTTAAGAAATAAACATAGTAGAGATTGCGTGCATTTAAAAGAACATGTAAACATGCACGAAACTGGCTAGACAGAGATGTGAATGGACATCCTTTGAGCACAGACATGTCGAGCCACCAACCTCGGCCACCCGAAGCAGAACACACTGACTCCTAAGCAAACTGATTAACCTTTACATGTTTGCTCCATGGGGCTCCACATCAATGACGAAGGCTTGATGAGGTTAGGCTACAAGAATAGCCACATGTTGAAGCCATCCTGCGCCTCATCATCGTCAGCCTAGTTACTCGCAGGTGGTGCCAACAAGTTTCCACTTTGTGCACTCCTTGGGGGTTGACGTTTGTCGCCACTAGCACTCCTGACTGAATATGTCATATGCTGTCAGAGATAGTTTTATCGGTGGGAAACACAGGCGAGAATATCAGATAAGGATTTCGCCTGGGCCAGGCCAACAATTGAATTAACTCGATATGATCCGATTTTTGTCTTTGGTATCAATGCTCCATCTCATAAAGAAGAAGACTTCCAGGGCCAATGATTTTTGTGTTGAATTATTGGCCTCACTGAATGGTGGATCTATCTCATGTTGTCACCTTGTTTGGTAAGATCTATCCTTCGGCACTGATGCTCTTATCTAAGAGACGTTCGACAATTTAGGTGAATATAATTCAATATGCTAATTGATTTGATGCTTGATTGATCAATGTTTCATTGATATATTGAATTGTCCATGTGGATGGTTAGATCTAACGTTCAATCAAAGAGGAGGTGCAGAATCACCAGCAATATGTGTTAGCTTTGATTAACCCTCAACCAGGTGACCTGCAACAATCCAGACGGATCAGATGAACTCTGAGAACTAGTAAGTCTCGCTCGACGGTCTATCATCCTTGCAACCGATTGAATCATTTACATTACACCACTGGCGACTACAAATGCCAATACCAGCCGGGAACACCCCTCTGGAGGTGGTTGTCTCTGGCTCTGGCGTCGTTGTGATAGAAAGTACTTGTCGTCATGACCGATATGAGTGATAGCTTGTCTATCATGTAAATCGCCGAAACCAGCGGGCTCTTTCAGTTGGTTTTGCTCTCTTTGGCTTGCAGCCAACGCAACGGATGAGCCTGTGCGCCTCCTATATGGACCTCAAGTCCGGGCCAATTTTCTCGACCATAGATTTTACTCAGAGCATATCAGAGTCGTCAGTGACCTTGGCGGCTATGGCCATGTCTACAGCCAACGCGCAGAACACACTAACAATCACGTACTTCGACATTATGATTGTTTCCGTTGAGTTTAGTAAATCTAGAAATTCTTTAATATTGATTGAAACAAATTAACTCGACTTCTAGCTACTTATCAATCTTTAAGTCAACTGATAACTAACAGGTACAACTGCCTGGTAATATATTGGATCGTTGGCAGCAAAAGAGCCCTCATCGGCGTAATCGATGGTTTTAGTAGCCAGTACGTTATGCAGTTATAAATGAGGCCAAAGTCTAGCCATGTCACGAGGATACCTAACAAAACCTTTGCGCGTCAACTCATCACCTGCTCTATGGCCACATGCCTAACAAGATAATGACGTTTTGTTCTACATCATCGAAAGACTAGCGGACACTTATATTGTATTGTATGTTGACAAACCATTGTAGCCATCATTGCTGTCCTGTGAGTGTGTTTGAACTGATTCGGATTTGGTTGACAGAGAAATCAAAACATTGCAACAACTTGTTTTAGTGGACTCTCCAACCCTCGTTGACTCATGATTCAATTGGGAGGACCAATGGCCTTCTGGTCGACCGAGACTGCTAATTCATCATTCATGTGAGTTGTAATTTTCCTTAACATAACGAGCATGATGCTTGGTTGTTTGGCCCATGTAACCACTGAAATGTTGAACGCCATCAATCTAGGACAAGATTTGGTTCAGTTATTGGATGAGTGCGATGTGTTATTACAAACTTTCTCTCTCTTGTATTCTCAATTTTCAGTAGAAGCCTGAGTTCTGGCACATCATCAAACTGACGTAAACCATCATAACCTGACTCATATAAAGTCTGTCCAGTCGCGAGAGGATGACCATTCAATGAATGACTCTCCAACATATACAAACAACTAATTGATTAAGTGCACAATCAATTTGAAACTCAAAGCTTGAAGCCCACTGTGGTTTGGATAATTAAATCATCCATTTTATAATACGAAGATGTTTCCTCGACGCAAGAAGTTAATGGCTATTGGCTTCATCATTTGCCAATCTAACTCTCTTTATTATCATCGCCGAGGCGAGAGACCGGCGCTTAGAGATGACCAAAGTCGGAAACAGACAAGTTTCAAAAATAACTGATCATGACCATCTCGAATGGACTGAGAGCTTGATGTTCAAGAAGTCGGAATTTGCCAAAAGTTTAGCGCTTCACTTCAACGTTAATTATGCAGATTTTGAAGCAACTCTAAGGGCAGCTCGGGTGGACACCTCGACCCGGGATCCGCTAAGTGGGTAACATCAAAATAGTTCGGACAGTTCTCGCCGATGGGCCATGCAAAGACTCGGCTCTTTTGTCGGCTCTTTCAGAGCTGTGAGAAAAGGAAAACAATCATCGACATCGACACCTTTACCCACCATCAGAGAGCTGGGCGGACACGAGGTTGAGCCTGTGCCAAGGCGATCCAGAGCTGTCGTAATGATAAACTGGAGCTCGATAGAGGATTCAAAAATTGGCTACGAAGGATCACCAAAAATCAAGCAAAGGAATTCTTTATCACCGATTCATCCTAATACTGTCAGTGCAGTAGAATTGTCGAGTCGCTTACCTGTTGCCCGATGTTCGCAACCGCGAATTCGAGAATCTGTCAAATTATAATCTCTCATCTACATGTTTATTTTTAGTACTATATATTGTATTACAGTAACTAAATATCAATTTGTTTGATTGTTAGTCAAGAGAACCTTAAATCGAGCTTGTATTTCATGTAGCGATGCCTACGACAATGTTGAATAACGCGCCGATTCGTCGCCAACGTTGGCGTGCGAGCGCAAAAAACAGAACCAGTTGCGATTTTACACAGCTCAAATAAACATCTAAAATATTATATCTAATTGAACTCACAGTCTGACCAGAACAAGACTATCCCTTTATTGTAAAGTACATCCCAATTGAGATCTACACGTTACATTCAAATGGATCAGCTGATTTTTGTTGCGCTTTTCCACGCGCGCAAAAACACGTTCTGCCAAAGGCAAGAAAATAAAAAAAGTCGATCCTCTTCGAATGAGGAAAAACCGTTGAATGATAACTATTTAATTATTTAGTATTTAATCATAAATTTAATTCTAATCAATCAATATTACAAGTATGAGTGGGCCTAGGCGGAGAACCAGCAAATGGCATAACCCAGACGAGAAGCCACCTCAGATAACGGCCACCGCCAAACGAAAGCAGCTCGAGGATGGGGGAAAAGAACAGGTGATTGGTGGATCTATTGGCGGAGGAGAAGGAAAAGATCAAAGATTGACCCGGACGAGGTTCAAGTCAGTGATAGAACTTCATGATAGCTCCACACACAGAGAGAGCCATGGACAACAACAACATGGAGAGAGACCTTTATTGGGTTTGGCCGAAAGCTGTAGGAGTTCAGATCATTACGAGAGACTGCAGAAGATCGGAGAGGGAACCTACGGGTCGGTGTACAAGGCAAGATGTCGGGAGACAAATGAAATGGTTGCCCTGAAGAAATTGAAACTCGAGAATGAAACCGAGGATTTCCACAAACAAGTATCCGCGAAACGATAACCTTATTGAAGGGTAAACATCCAAATGTGATTGATATTAGGAGATTGTGTTCGGCAATGACCGATTAGATGAGATCTACATCGTAATGGGATTATATGGATCGCGATTTGAGATCTCTCATGAAGGACATGAATCGGCCGTTTTATTTGCCAGAGTTTAAGTTATTATTGAAGCAACTGATCAGTGCCGTTGCCCATCTTCATAACAATTGGATTTTACATCGCGATCTCAAGCCGTCAAATTTGCTCATCCACAAGGGCATCCTCAAGGTGGGCGACTTCGGACTGGCCCGCGAATATGGCTCGCCCTGACTCGATACACAGGCAATGTTGTTACTCTCTGGTATCAGGCACCCGGAACTGTTACTACAGACGGGAAAGTATTCCACCCCAATAGATGTCTGGTCCATTGGATGTATATTTGGAGAACTACTCACAAGACGGGCCACATTTGAGAGCCAAACTGTGCAGCAGCAGATAAAGCTGATCTTTGAGGCGCTAGGTTCGCCTAAAGAGAGTTGTGGCCAGATTTTGAGAAGATCAAATTGGCTCAGAAGTTCAACTTTCATTTGTCTAATTATAGGAACAATACTCTGTTGAAGAAACTTGGTGATAGAAAGGATCTAAGCAAGCGAGGTTTTCATCTGTGGAATCGACTGTTGGCCTACGATCCAGGTGTCAAGACCAAATCGGAGGCTGATGAGTCTTTTGTCAGAGGCCGACGCACCGGATCACGGCCGAGGCCGCTCTGGAACATGAATTCTTTGAGGAGGACCCAAAGCCGATACATCCGAGCTTGTTTCCTACCTGGCCCAACCTACAATCTACAACTCGAGCCACCTGACGATGATTGATGATTAAATTGTTCGACAGAATGATAAATTGTGTTTTATTCATCCATATGATGTCTGTGTTTATCATGTTTCTTCTCCTTGTGTCTCTTATGACGTTCCTTTTCATCTTTAGTCTTCTTCGTTTTCTTGCTCTTCTTCTCCTTCTTGTGTTTCAATACTTTGCGGCCAACTACTTCGTCGACTATTTCTGGACTCGAATCGTCTCGATCTATGTTGATCGCTTGTCAGATGTGGTTTCCTTTATTGCAAGTCGCCTTTCTTGGTGACCAGTCGGATTGTTGTCATGTTGCAGTGAGGTTTTATTTCGAGATCTTCTGCCGCGAACAATCTCCTCGGCGTGTTTGATGGCCACCATCGGGTCGTAGATACTTGTAATCAGCTCTGAATTGGCAGATTTACGTGATCCGGATACCTGTGATGTATGACTAGATTGACCAGAAGACGAATCAATGCAATACCAGGGCCGGTTGATGTCGTTCGAGCGAACCAGTTTATTCCAAATGCCGGCTCTTTGTTGTCTGGCGGCCTCTCTGTCTTTCCTCCTCCTCATGATCAGGATTTGATGTCTGTTGTTGCTCTTCCATGTCCCTCAAATAAATTAAAATGCTTAGGTTTCCCTGAAACCTGCTCTCAGGTAGCCCGCCCTGGCTCTCAGTTCACGCATTCGGTGCTCTTGTTCGGCCCGCAGCGACTTGTCCTGGTTGAGCCTATCCAACCTGTCCGCCTCGGCCTCGTCCTCTTGACCCGCTCGATGTTCTTCTTTGGTCCTGACATACCAGCTCTTTTTCGGTAATATGTTCATGGTTATATATTCAGATGGTAATAATTAAAATAACAGATAATAAAAACAAGGTTGGCCGAATGCGACCAGCGAACTATGATTTTCGTCCAGCACGTGAGAAAATCTGAACAGCTGACTTTTGTTTTGTTTGCTTCCATTTTGTCTGCGTTCTCAAGCACCATTCGAGTTGTCAGGTGCATAACTCACACTGACCATTTCCAAAGATCAACTGAATCCACTATTCTTTCTTAATTCCAAACATAGAAACCTACCAAGTTAGTATTAAGTCATCCTCATAGAGACCTTCACAAATGTGTGCGAATTTAGCTTTTTAAATCGTATCATTTTCACCACAAATATATTAGTAAAATGAATCACTAAGGCATCTCTAAATATCAATCGACTGGGAAGCCAATCACAGCAACAATCTCGAGATGTCGGGCAGGAACAAGCCCGGCAAGGCGAAGATCCAGATGTCCAAGCCGGACCTGCCGCCGTTTCTTCAACGGATGAAGGAGCAGATAGTGGCCAGCGAGGACGCCGACCGACGAGAACAAAGCGAGAGGAAGAGAAAACAACGAGAGGCCTGTGGGTCCGGGCCCGGCCACGAAGACGAGGGTCCGACCATTGTAAAATTGAACGAGGACGACCTAACTGAGGAGGAATACAAGAGAATGAAATTAGGTAAGTTGAATGTAGTTTGATCTACCCATTGCCAGATGTCGCCAGGTTCGCCTGCTTGAGACAACCAAAACTGACTTGGCTCAATTTCGTCGTTCTCCCAATTCATCCACTTGTAGAATTAGAGACTCAATACAAGTTGGCCGAGGATGGTCAGGCCAAATGCAGCTCGTCGAAGGCTGTAGATCTCAATATAGATGATTTGATTAGCGTCGGCCAGAGGAGTCGAGTGGCCAGCGGCGGAATCAACAAGTCGATCGGCGAAGTTGAGAGTAAATCACATGAAACGAAGGGCCGGCGTGAAGAGAGAGAGGCCGCCACCGCCGCCGCCGCCGCCAAGTTCTAAGTCGCGCGCCAAGAAACTCTCTTATGAATCCTCGTCTTCATCGAACTCCGATGATGACGAAGATGATGGATGATTTTAATATCATTAAACATCACTGACCAATAACAAATAGAAAAGACGACTTCCTTTTTAAATACTAACACATTAAATATAATTTATTTCAATTTAAAATATATGTATGTACATTTACACGTATCTTTACCCTGTCATCTCCCCTCACCTATGGGGCTTATCTGTTGCTCTCCTTTCGTTTCCTTTGTTAATGGTTTGGTGTCTATTTTTGGCTCGGTTTTGGTTTCAAATCAATTCATTCAGGTGTGCCGGCTGGCATTGGGCTATCGGCTTGTTGCTGTTGCTGGTGTTGCTGTTGTTGCTGGCCGCTGGTGTTATTACAATGTTCCTCGTGCTTCACCTGTAAGGACATTCGCGAAAAAGTTTTCAGGCAACACTTGCAGGAGTACTTCTTAACCTTGGCGTGCGTTTGCAGGTGCGCCCTCAGGTTGGACCTGTCGGCGAACGCCCTATGGCACTGGTCGCACTTGAAGGGCTTCTCGCCGGTGTGTGTGTGCGGATGTGGCCCTGTAGGAGCCAGGGCCGACTGAAGGACTTGCCGCAGATCTTGCACTGACATGGCAACGTGTAGGTCCTCACATGCATCTTAAGGGCGCCCATTGAGGTGTACTTCTTGCTACAATATTGGCAACTGTAATTGTTATCCTTGTCCTTGATTATCTTGAATGGCTGGGCCTTGAAGGCTGCGGCAGCGGCCGCCGACTCGTCGTCATCGTCGTCGTTGGTGAAGTCGCCGTCCATATGGTCGTCGCCGCCCATGCTTTGGTTGGCCGCCATCATCATCATCATCGACTTGTCCTGGTCGGCCTGAGGTGGCGAAGTGGTTCTCATGTCCAGAGTGGTTGGGGTGCCAGTGGGCGTCTGAAGGGATTGGCTCGCTATGATGGTGATAGTGGTGGCTAAGGTGGTGGTGGTGGTGGCGGTGTTGCTGTTGTTGTTGTTGATGGTGGTGGTGGCTGAGGTGATGGTTGTGTTGGTGGCTGATGCGTTGGCGGCTAAGGTGGTTGTGGTTGTGGTGGTGGTGGTGGCTGTCATCGGTAAAAGTCTGAGTCTTGGTCGTCGTCATCATATTCATCATCATTTGGCGAAGATTCTGCGGTCGTTCGGACGAGTTGAACGACGAGTTTGTGGACTTGTTGTTGTTGATAGAGGACGTCTTGAGGCTTAAGTCAAATGGTTGTTGTTGTTGTTGTTGCTGCTGCTGCTGCTGATGCTGTAGCTGTTGTTGCTGTTGGTTCAATTGATGTAAAGGTTGTTGGTGGTATCTCAAGAACTGCTGCTGTTGTTGTTGTTGTTGCTGCTGCTGCTTAATGAGCTGCTCTTCGCGTCCGAATTGTTTGCAGTTCCAGTAACTGCTTGGCGGCGATCATGGCGGCCAGTGTCTGGTCATCGACGGCATTGGCGCCGACGGCGGCTGTCTGAGTGTTCAGGTTGTCTTGTTCTTGTTTCATCATGGACGGGCTAGCCATCATTGGGCTCAGGCGATTGGAGGCGACATTGACGGCTGAAATGGTTGCAACGGGTGTTGTTGTTGTTGCTGCTGGTGCTGCTCGAGCTCCAGTTGCTGTTGCTGCTGGTTGTATAATTTGATTAACATTGAGAGGAGCATCTTGGCTTGTTTGGAGTGATTCTTTGGGTGTTTGTTAGATGAGTTGTTGTTGTTGTTGTTGTGTCTGGTTGGCCAAACGATTTTAAAATGAATCGAAACGAGTCGATTGGAATCTGGTCGTATTGTCGCCGGCGGTCGTTCGTTCGTTCGTTCGGACCAGAATCTGGTTGTGAGTCTGCGCAGTGCGCGCGGCGGCCGAGTGCTGTGCTGTGCAATGCGAGCTGACGCGCGGCAGTTGCATTGGCCGCCGCGGCGGCGTCGGGCCAGGCCGAGCAGCCTGCAGAGGCGGCAAAGGCAGAGGAGAAGCAGAAGGAGAATCAGAAGCAAATCCTGGCGACGTTGGGCCTGTGCGCGCTGCCTCCGCCGCCGCCGTCGCCGCCTCCCATTCATTGCCGCCGCCGCCGCCGCCGCCGTGCTAATATCACTGCACTTGCCTGGCGCCTCTCGCGCGGCCGAGCAGTCGACTGCAACCAGTTGCATCTGTCGGCCGCCTCTGCATGTTAGTCAGTGTGTGTGTGTTATCGTGCCGGCGCAACCCTCCGCTTGGCCTGTGTGATTACACCGACAACCAATGCGGCCGGTGAGAGGAAAGAGCAAACGAGAGAGGATCAGCTCGGCTCGGCTCGACTTGGCTCGGCCGAAGATGTTCTGGTCAGAAGAAGAAGCCAGACGGAGAACAAACAACAGCAACTTGTGCGATTCCTCTGGGAGGCGCCCGCGTTAAGCTCGACGTGAACTTGTTATTGTTAATTTGCTTGCAGTTGCATTCGTTGAGGCGCCAATGCGGCCGCAATCGCCGCCGCCGCCGCCGCCGCCAAACAAGACGGCTGGTCAAGTGCACTGCCTGACTCACTGGATGCATCGGCGTCGTCGCGACTCGCGAGAGGCGCCAGACGACCTCCACTTGGAAGCTGCAATCCTCGTCGTCGTTTGAATAACAAGCCCAACCGACTTGTTGTTGTTGTTGTTCTCCTCGCATTTTCCAAGGGAAACAGTCGACGGCGTAGTAGTTTTAAATTGCCTGTCGTCGTCGTCGTCCTGGTCGTCGCCCTCGATTGACTCTCTCGCGTCTGCCTGGACGACATATGCATCCTCTCCGTCATCCATCTTGCTTACCCTCGCCAGGCTGGCCCGCGCCTATCCGGCCGATGTAATCAACAGGAAGTCCAACCACCTCCTGGAAATCGCCGATCATTGAGAATATATGCCGATAGATCGGCCAAGTTCGCGCGACTCCACTCCCAAGTGCACCATCACCACCACCACCACGGCAACAGGTCGGCGGCCGTCTCGTGCAACTTCCGCCCTCCAATCCAACCTCCACGACGAACCCAACTTCCAGACGGCCGCGCGTACACCGGAAACATATCGACACTTTGCGGGCCCGGCTGGCGGAAGTGGCAGTCCAATCGATGATATAGTTTGCCATTTGGGTCGGGAGGAAGGAACTGCACGACATCGATGGCGACGAGCAACTACAACTAAATCTACAACAACAACTGTCGTGCCTCTAAGGACGTGCATGGTTTGTTGGGCCGCCTCTTTAATGCCTTTGGGAGACACCTGAGGCTCATCTGTTCGTTCGTCGGAGAGGCCTCAGCCGTATTCATGAGCTGGCGGCAACAAGTTAACTTGGGTTGGCCTTACCTGGCGGCTCGCCCTCTGAGGAGAGGATTTAATGTTGTCGTCGTTGTTGTTCTGGTGTGCGTCGGGCGGCATATGGCCCCGAATCTGGTTCGCCAGATGATGGCGAGGACAGCACCGGCGGGCGGACAAGCAACCTGGAACACCTGAATGTGCTGCTGCTGGTGGTTGGTGGTGGTTGGTGGTGGTGGCAGATGAACCGGCCGGCTGGGCCTCCCGGTTGAATCGAGCTTTGAGGCAAACAAAACAAAAAACGAGCAGATGCAAACTACGACTGGCGACAGATGAAACGGGCGACGGATCTTCTTCCCTCTTTCCACCTAAGATGTGTCCCTGTCGCTGTTCTTTACCTGCCGGCCAGGACAATATGGCTCTGCCTCTGCTTCTGTCGTTGCTTCTGCCGCTGCCGCCGCCGCCGCTTCTGGTGTTTCTCGTCGTCGTCGTCTGCTCGCTTTTGTTCAACAGGCGGCCGGTTTGCTGGCCGCCGCCGCTCGGCCAAATGCTCGCCTCTGCCGGCGTGAACTTGTGCAAACTACAGTAAAGTACCTGAATTGAATTGTGTCAAATTGAGGGCCGCCGATTGGGGAGCGGCGGCGGCCACTACGACGACGCGAAGCCAGTGGAGCGAACTGCATTGATTGTGATCGTGACGACGCGCGGCTTCTCGCCGATCGTCGTCAGGTAGAAAGATCAAGTTGTTGCTGTATTTGCTCGTCGTCGTCGTCGTCGTCTTCGTCTTCGTCTTCGGCCATCAATCAGCATTTGCGCGGCCATTCTTGTGTGTGTCCACTCTCAACTTGCTCGCCCGAAATGCAAATTAATTTGCCGAACGCGCAAAGTGTCACTTCTCCGATGGATAAAAACTATAAAGACTCCTCTTCTTCTTGTTTGTTTCCCATTCGTTTGTCTGATTCATAAATCTCTTCTTCTTCTTCTTCTTCGTAGTCGTCGTGGATGGCAAACAAAACAAGCGAGCAAAAACAAGCGCATTTGCATACACCATCTCACCTGTTGAATTCGTAGCTGAGTTGGTGCCATTGTGTGTTCGCTCGCCCGCAGATGTCCACTGTTTTGTTTGTTTCGAAAGTTCAAGATGTGGCGCCGGACGGACGGACAGACAGACACACAAATTTGCGCGTTTAAATTCAATCAAATTGCTTCTAAGTGCATCGAATACAACTACAGAATGGAGAGCACATTTTAAAATTATATTAAATCTCGTGCTGGTGGTCGAGCAGCGGCGGCGGCGGCGGAAGAGCTGCTCCTCTTCAATGCGAGCCTCACCACCGAAACAACCACTGTTTGCTCATCTCCATTTCAGGCCCATCCATTCATCCAATCATTGATTCAACTAGAGCTCGACTCGACTCGACTCGACTCGACTGGCTGCAAATTGAATGGCCGCAGGAAGTCGGCCGGGCGGGCGCCTTTCACGCTGCACCAATTTAATCTCATTGTAGTCTGTGCCTTACCTATTGGATTGGATTCAATTGGATTCGATTGGACACCAGCAGGAAGTGTTACTGTTGGATCTACAAGTTGCCATCAATGTACATTTACAGTTTGATGTGTGTCGCGCGCGCGTCTGTTTGGCCTCCACTGCAACTGTAACTGCTGGCTGGCTGGCTGGCCGACATTGGCTGCCCCCATCGATCACGCCGGACACACGAAAAGCCATTGAATTTAACCTCCGTCGAGCAGGCAAGTTCACCTCTGCATCTGGCCGAGCCTATGCATCTGCTCCACGTGCATCTGCGCCTCTACGGACCTCTGTCATTGTCCCCTGTGGCCGGCGGCGGCGACGACCAGTCTCGTCGATCCACTTCCGACTGGACGATGCGCCGATCAGGTAAACCTATTGCCTGAGCGGTGCCGTTCACTTGCTTCAACTCAACTGGCCAGTGAGTCTCAAGACAGAATGGCGGCCATTTTAATGAATCGGAAATTCTTTCTCGCTCTCGAACGAAACATTTGAATTTGAACTTTGAATTTGGAACAGAATAGAATAGAATTCTTTGGTCAGAATGGTAAACGTCGCTTGGCACTGTCGCAAGTGCACGATCAGCAGACATGCATCCAAATGATTTTCGAAACAATTGAAACCCCAAATGAAGCCAACGAAATGAATTAAATGAATGGCCGCCAGAGTTCACCTGAAGTGAAGGCGCGTGAAAATTTAGTTGTTTTCCTGGTGCTTCTGGTTCTGGTTCTGGTGGCGGCCGCAAATCAGCTGAATTGGATTCATTCTGACAAAGTCGGAGAACGACGGCCGTGGCCACGCAGTGCAAGTGGCAGTTGGGCCGGTGGTTGTAGTTGTCGTTGTTTTATTGGGCCTTTTCATGGAATACAACAGAGGTGAAGAATAACTGTAAATGCTCGTCTTCTGGTGTTTGTTTGTCGTCTCTGCTTGTTGTCTCGAGCCGGCCAGAAGTCGTGGCCGGCGCACGGATAATGACATTCAACGACAACAACAACAACAACAACAACAACAACAACAATGGCTTCAGGTTCCTCCTCGTGCATCTGTCGCTCGCAGGACACTCAAATGGGCTGATGATCCAGATTTTTTAGTGGCTCAGGTAGGACGACAATGGCACAACATCGCCGCCAGCTCGTCTACCTCAACCTCAAGCTGGAATTCTCCTCTCTTCTATCATTATACTCCTCTGCTGCTCATTGTTATTGGCTGCTCGCCGTCGTCGTCTCCTTCGTGAGCCAATAAGTCGCCAAGCAAGCAACCAGTGGTCGTTGTTATTATCACGTGGTTCACCTTGCGGCCACTGCTCGACGAGGCTCGTTATCGTACGGAGCACCTCTCAATTGGATCAATGAACGCTCATTCGCCACCGCCATAGCCACCGCCATAGCCACCGCCACCGCCACCGCTCCGTCGACGTGTCCTCCATTGATTCGCTACCAACTGCGGCCGGCGCCCATTCAACTGGTGGCATTGTGTACCTGCCCGGCGGGCGGACGGATGGACGGACGGACGGACGGACTGGCGATCATCATGAAGATGCGCCTGCTGCTATTGGCGATGATGATTATTCTCGGTGTGTCACTTGCGAATATTGGCTGTCGTTGCGATCATTTTGCATTCTTCTTCTTCTTCTTCTTCGGCCGCTGGAATTCCCAAACAATCAGCTTTTGGGCGAGAAATAAAAGCAAAGAAGAAGAAGAAGAAGAAGAAGAGGCGCAAAGTAGCCGAAACATTTCAAATTCAAACTTAAATTGGCTACTGAATGTCATCGACGTGGACGACGAGCAGCAACATCTTTACGGTAACGACAACAAATCAAAAGCTTACTGCCAGGTGATTTACCTAAACATCGGCCTTCTTTCTCTCGCTCTCCCTCGCGGCGCTCAATCTCGGCCATTGATCTCATGCATGTCCTCGTCTTGGATCAATTACATTCGCGTCCACAGGCACCAGATACTAGTGGCTCACTTGTTGGCCCCAACAAACACTGGCCGGCCCTATAAATATGGCAACGACAACTTGCAGATAAGCATCGGGCGGCGCCGATTTGTTCTCATCGTCACTCACCTGGCTAATTTGATGGTCGCCGCCGCCGAGAGACCTGCGTCTGAAGTCGCCTAAGCCGCCGACGCCGACGCGAAACGAGACTAACCTGACTGACATCCATCCGTCCAGGTGAGTTACTCGCCGGCCGCCAGTGGACATAATCGGCGACCATCAACGGCCTGATTTGCGGAGATAATCGCGAAAACTCGCCGATGGGCTTCTGTATTCTTCGGCCCATTGGACATTTTCGTGTTTTATCTTCTGCCGCCGTCGACCACTTCTGACAGATTCTACTTCTTTTCCCAATGATCACCGCCGATATCGCCCCATTTCCGGCAATAAAACTTGTTGCTTCTCATGCCGACGGCCAGACGAGACGAGATGAGACACGACGGACAAGTCTCGTTTTGGTGGCCACGAAATTAGCATTCAAATGGTTGCCGCCGGAGCTCATTAAAAGGAAGGAACAAGGACATTATGTCGCAATGGGCGCCCATTTGCATACAAATCATCTGGACGAAGTCAATCAAAGAGACATTAAAGGGGACGGAGATTCTCACAGCAAACTAGGGGTCGGACGGGCGACTTGGGCGCCCCCAAGCGGCCGTCTCGGAAGAGGCAGTCACCAACTGGACGGACGGACGGACGTATAGGCCACGTCAGGTGCGAGAGAGGAATTCGGTCGGCGGATGGAGGTGCGCCCACTGGAGGTGTAATTAAGGCCCAGACCATCCCAGTTTTTGGTTTGAAGGATCACGACGAGCACCAGCAGCAGCAGCAGCAGCGGCAGCAGGCAGATGGACGCGGCGCTGGCCTCACTCCAACAGGTGGACACGACGGGCAAGCAACCAAAAGAGTTTCTGCTTGCTGCTTGTCTGCCTGTTCGTCGTGTCAATAATAGCCTGCCTTTGTTTGGCGGCCGATTATTATTGGTTTCTCTCCCGACTGGTCTGTTGTCGGCCTGCAGGTGAATTGACGAGCGTAGAGACTCAAAATACCGTTAAAATTGAACAAAGGCCAGTTGATTTGAGGCAGCCACTGAAGGAAGAGAAATTTTTGCGGCTAATTATGGTTTTTGGCGTGCAGAAATGCAGTTGCTGGCTCTCCTCCTCCTCCTCCTTCTCTCTGTTGGCTGTCGTTGTTTAGCTGACCAGAGAGGCCGGCCCAACAATGGAAACTCACCTGGCCGGACACCACAGCAATCCTTTTGGAGTGGACCAGCAAAAGCAACGACAGCAACAACAGTAACAACAACAACAACAGCAACAACAACAACTCAGTTGGATGTCGTCGTTCAAATAAAACTCGGCCAATTATTATCCTTGACGACTGAGAGAACAGCGACGACCATCAATTGTATTCAATTTCAATTCCCTCATTTGGGCGCAGCAACAGCAGCATCAGCAGCAGCCTACTGGCCGCACCGGCCGAGCCAATTCAACCACTGAGGCCGGCTAGGAATCCCTGCCAAAGCAATAACGACCACGACAAGTTTACCTGTTTATTGTTATCATTCGGGCGCCTCCGCCGGCGCAGCTGCATAAAATAATCCACTAAAGTGGCCACCAGCAACAAGAATAAGGTTCTGGTCGTGTCCGTCGTCGTCGTTGTCGCTTCTGCTGCCGGCCGTTGGAATTGCCGACCGAAACGCATTGGCAGCTAATTTGCACTTGTTTTTCTTGTTCCTCTTCGCCTTGTCCATCTCCATCTCCATCTCCATCTTCATCTTCTTCTCCTTCTCCTTCTCGTTTAGTTTGCTCTTGTTTCGCCTTAAATGTTCTTGTTTTTGCGTTTTTGTCTCTCTCATTTGGCGTTTGTGTGCTCGACGACGACATCCACCTGGTAAAACTGCAGGCGAAAACCATTAAATGCGTCGTTTACAGCTAAATAGACACAATGAGAATGCTTATTATTCGCTTCTTATATTTAGCGAGAACAGTTTCCAGTGTCTGTTCACCTGCATCGACCAGGACGACGAAGACGACGACGACTATAAAGAGCCAGTTTGGCAGAGCAACGAGCCGCAGGAGGACATCAACAAGTAGCCGGCCCGTTTCAACAAGTTGCCTCGGCTTCGGAGGAGCGGGCGAGTTTACAGTTAGAAAAATGGAAGCACCTGAGAGGTTGTCGAGCGGCCGGGCGAGCATTTATTTGTTGGATGTTTGTTCGGAGCAAACAGCAACAACAACATTCATCAAAAAGGCTTCGCGTCAAACATTGGGCTGGTTAAATTGGTTTCTCTTCTCAAGTTTTCGGTGCTCTCTGCGGCTGCTTCGGTTCCCTCGGCTGCCCTTCTTGCTCGTCCTCGCCAGGTGAAATTAGCTCCGGCAAGTGGCGGTCGGCTCGAACGAAACCAAACAAACAACGAGCGCCGGCCAGAGAGAGAGAGAGAGAGATAGGAGAGAGAGAGAGAGAGAGAGAGAGAGAGAGAGAGAGAGAGAGAGAGAGAGAGAGAGAGAGAGAGAGAGAGAGAGAGAGAGAGAGAGAGAGAGAGAGAGAGAGAGAGAGAGAGAGAGAGAGAGAGAGAGAGAGAGAGAGAGAGAGAGAAACGCGGCCAACATCCGCCAGGTAGACAACACCACCGGCGGCAGGTCAGCACCAACTGAAACTGAAACTGCTAGCCAAGCCGATATTATCTTCATCATCAGCTGGCTTCTGTTAGCTTCTGCTTCTACCGCCAATGTTAATCATCGGCAAGATCACCGCCGCTGCCAGACGAGACCAAAATGAGGGCACCCAAAGAGGCTGCTCTCTGTCTCTGGTGCTCACCTGATCGAACGGCGCGCATTTTTGCACGATTCCTGACTCGTGCGGCTCTGGCCAGTGGTGTCTTTGTTTCTTGTTTAACTTGCAAGTGGCGCTGGCCGTCTTCTTAGTCAAACGTCCGACATCGGCCAGGAAGGCAGCCACTGCAAAAGCTAATTATCATCTGCTGGCCCCTCCAGTGCGGCGCCGCTCGAGTTGGGCCAAATAAATTTAATTTAATTGCCCAACTCGAGCCAATAATGAACTCTCTGGTTTGTTTTTTGTTCTGGCGGCCGCTCGCACCTGCAGCTTTTGTTGGCCGACTTGTTGCTGCTGTAGGCGGCCAACAACACCAACCACCACCTCTGGCAAACAAAAGTTCAATCAACTTGTGGCACACGCGCACCTGTTGGCTGATCGTCGAGCCGGAGGAGGGACGCCGAACGCGTTGCATAACAAGCGAACGCAGGTAAATTTGCATAAATTCAGTTCATTAGCGACTTTTTGGCCGCCAAAATCTGCTGGTTGCCTGGCGAGTCGCGCCATCGGCCGGGTCCATTTGCATGCTTCTGTTCATTAATTACAACTGGCGGAGAGTTTGCGAGCCGCCAAATAAGTCCAGGCGACACCCATCGCAGGCGTCAGTCAGTCCGTCCGTCCGTCCGTCACCCACCCGATGAAACAGGATCTCATGTGATCCAATCGGCTGGACGTCGATCAGACCAGATCAGATCGGACACGAGCGCCCAGAGTGAAGTGATCGCTCAATTGGGCGCCGATCAGCCGCCTGGATGATCGTCAGGTGCTCGGCCACTTGCCGCTCGGTTGCGTCTGCAGCCGAGCTTGAACTGGCCGGCAAATGGCCGATCAGATGCCATCGGACGATTGATGATTGATTCTCAGATATTGGCCAGCCGCCAGCCAGCCAGACCGAGTTCGTGCCCGGCTGCAGCCACTTACAGGGCCGACACACAACAGGTGTTCGGTGCCGTCGTCGACGAGCAGCTCAATTTTAAACGATAGTATTTAGCGCCGAGAGTCCGACAAACGACTGCCGGCGCTTGTTTCAAGTTGGCCGTGGTCGTCGTCGTCGTTTATTGGCGTAATTGATTGTTGTAGTTGTTGTTCAAACGACGCGCCGGCCAAACGAGGGGCCTCTCAGTTGGTTTCTCGCGCCTGTCGGCAGCGGCCGGACGACGAGCCAAACAGCCGCCGCTGACGCTGGCAAACACCTGATGGACGTCGTTGTCGTCGTCGTCGTCGTCGTCGTCGTGGCTACAGGCGCTGGATGTTACCTGTTCGTCGTCGTTTGGGCTGCAAATTCCAATGCGGCGGATCGGCGAGGGGCCGGCCGAAAGGGATTAAAGCTGGACGGACGTTAATTGTTTTGTTTGCTTAGAGTCGTCAAATTGGCTGGCGCTGCTGCTGCTGACCGGACAGTCGACTTGAAGAGAGCCTCGAGAGGCCCCTCACTCGTTTCATCAGCCAGTGGTGGAGGCACCTGTTGTTCAAGCGTCGCCTGGGGGACACGCCGGACGACGACGCCGACGATGGCCACGACGAGAGGCATGAAGAGACACGCATTTGGACTCTGTTTCTGGTAGTCCCACCTCCGCCTCTACAAACAGACAAACAGCAGGTTGTTGGAGTTGAGTTATAACAAAGCCGAGCGACGACGTGAGTGCACTTGAACATCGTCCTAGTGGCCGCCGTCGTCGTTGTCGTCGTCGTTGTTGTTGTTCCAGTCTTTTCTGCAAATGCGGCTGCTGCCTCCGATGGCCAGGTGAATTCATCTGCCTCAATTGTCGGCCCGAGGCTGTGCATTTGAATGATCCGATGGCCACCGGAAAGCACCAGAAGGCAGCCGGCTGAAGTCCAGTCAGTGGCGCCCCACCGGCCAGCCTGGATGGACTCCGGCCAGAGGCAGAAGGTGGAAGGTGGAAGGTGGAAGGTGGAAGGTGGAAGTCGGAGGCGGCCCGCAAGCAGACGGCGGCAACAAGTACGTGCAGGTTGGCCGCCCCTCAGGTGGCGCCGAAATTATGGCCACTGCCGACGACGACGACGATCAGAGACGGCAGCTGACAATCGGCCAGGTGCCAGCCGCTCGAAGCTGACCGACGATAACGACAGCGACGACGACGACAGCCGCAAGTCGTTGCTGCAGTCAACTTTGAGGCCACTTTTTCTTCTCGTCTCTCCTTCTCTCCTCTGGATATCACTTAACTTTAACTGGCCGCCACTTGTAGGCTTCACTTATCTTCTTCTCCTCCTTCCTCCTTGTCGACTGGCCTCATCCAAATACGCCTCCGCTGCGGGCCAGGAAGTCGTCGGCCTCCAGCACAGCCAGTCTCAGTTCAATTTCCCGTTAATTTGCCTACTTGTTGTCGTCGTCCCCCGTCGCTTGTCCCCTCGCCCATCGTTCGGCCTGCTCCTTCAGCACCTGTTGGGCCCAATCCAGCCGCAGCTGATTCGGGCGCCAGGTGAGGCCCAGCGACGACGGCGGCGGCGATGGCAGTGGCCAGGTGACTTTATGGGCGGCCCATTAGCGAGGGCCATGGGTGGCCGCGCTGCGCCCCACTAATCAGCCACCTGTATCTTCTGGCTGTCCGCTCGGAAGTGGCCTCTTCTTTGTTTCAGGCGCAGCTGTCGACCGGGGCGCCCAAGCCGGCCAACTGACTGTGGCGACAGTTTAGGCCCGGCCGGCGCCGCTCAGGTGGCTGCCAGCGAACCGACCACGACGAACAAACCGCACACACAAACACTTGATGCTTCCGCCTCGTTGACTCTCTCTCCCTCTCAGGCCCCCTCTCAACAGGTAACAATTTGATTCAATTGGAGCCTGGCCGTCGGCTGAAGTGCGGCCTCAGGAGGAGCGTGTGAACCGGAAGCCAGTGTGGCCAAGCAAAGTGGCAGTCGGCCAGTGTTGGTCAGCCAGAAGGAGGCGGAGGAGTAGGAGTTCAGGTAGTTTTCTACTGTTGTTGTTGCTGTTGTTGGTATCATTTTCTTCGCTTCCATGAGAGCCTCCTTCTGTTGCCTCTACTCGTCGTCGTCGTCGTCGTCGTCGTCGTCGTCCTCGTAGTTTGCCAGTCCATTTCATTCATTCGGCCAACTCAACTCCGGCCACAAGCAAACAGATTAACAGCATTCGAACAAAGCCACGCACGTCCACCTGTATTGAATGGACATGTCGTGGTGGTGGTGGTGGACGTCGTCGTTCCCAGCGTGAGACTTCCATTTCGTTGCTTCGTTTGGCCATCAGTTCGGCTCCAACATTCTCTTCTTCGAACAAAAGACGATTAGAATTAACGTTAGTACCCCACAAATGTGGATGCAAATCAATGGATTTGAATCAGAATCAGAATTTGGGTTGAGTTGAGTTGAGTTGAATTGAATTGAATTGAATTGAATCGACGACGACAACTCGCCGGAATATTTGGACGTTGCTGGCCTTTGTCCATAGCCAACTTAACAACAATGAAACTCTCATTGATGCTCCAGCCTGATAAAACTTGTCCAAACAGGTGAGATGAGGTGAGATGAGTGGGGAAGGCCTCTCTTTCTTGAGTTTGTAGCTTCAACAAACTACAGAGGACAATAATTCTTCTCCTCCACTTTGGCCGGCCGCCAGTTACGCCTCCCAAAGGCTAAAACAAACTCTCGCCTTGATTAATCATTGGCATGGCCCTTGAAACTTGTAATCATCTTTTTGTTGGTCGGTCCGGTGGATGGAGGAGCAGCCACCTTTAGAGCAAAGCTCGCAGTCGAATGTGTTGTAGTTGTCCACTGCACCAAGTGGCATTTGCATGTCCAGTTGGCTGCCAACAACAGATGGAATGATGAGCTGGCGCCGTTCACATGCACGCAGACTCGTCTGGTCATTTGTATCAATTTGTAATTTCGATGATTCCGACGCGCCATTAGACCGGCCCCGAGGATCACGACTTTGCCGGCCCACCGCCACCGCCACCGCCACCGCCGCCGACAACAAGTAGGCTGGAAACAAGTCCGCCGCCGCCGCCAACCAACTGGCCGTCGGCGCCACCGAAAACGATGCTCCGGCCGGAAATCAGGTTGAAACAAAACACAGGCCAATTAACACCCCCGGCGAGCGAGTCGGTGGGTTTCTGTGTTGGCGCACGCGCAACTTCCGGCGCTGTTCATTCATCTCATCTCATTTCATCTCCTCTCGGCCATCGTCTATTCGGTGGAAATCGAATTACAAAATTATGGTCGTCCTGTCAGTTGAGGCCTGTAATGTAATTGAATCAATCAAAAGGTAGCCAAGCGCCATCCGACGACGTCAGAAACTTGCAATTAATCGACAGTGGCCGCCGCCGCCGCCTCGCCGCCCGCTCGTCAGGTTGTCAGTAGTTGGCGTCCAAGTGCGCTCGTTAATTACGACAGCCAGCCGGCCGGCCGGTAGCCAACCAACTGTCGGCGCGCTCAGTCACGACCTTCGGCCAGTGGCCGCCATCGCCCGCCATACGGCACACCTGTTGGATTGGCCCACGAGGTTGGCGGCCAGTTGGGGCCAAACTAGGCCCCTTTGCGGGTTGAAACAGTGGCTCCGCCGATCATCAGTTCAACTCGAACGGAAGCGGAACAAATTGAACAAATGCACAACCTAATCGAATTATATTATTACTTATGTTGGATCAAATGCAACAAATTGAAATTCAATGAGCATCCACGACGAATGTCCAGCGTCGCTCTCGTGATGGATCGCATTCGAATGCGATTCCGATTGCTCATTGCGAGCTCATCGTCGAGTGTCCGTCCATTTACCTGGCGGCGGCGGCGACAACCAGGAACAGGCGCCAACTCGCTTCCGGTCACTCGCTTTCGACCCCAAAGCCACTCGACTAACCAACAAACACATTGGACGACACTTCGGACTCGAGACACGCGAACGAGTTCAGGTACTGGTGG
This sequence comes from Oxytropis ochrocephala, assembly GCA_020916435.1. Lineage (NCBI taxonomy): Eukaryota > Viridiplantae > Streptophyta > Magnoliopsida > Fabales > Fabaceae > Oxytropis > Oxytropis ochrocephala. The sequence goes on from JAJHUT010000093.1 coordinate 57,514, forward strand.
CTTGATCGATCGGCTCGGTTGGACGGCCAGTTAACTGTGAATGTGGTCCGAGTGGTAGAGCGACCAGCTGGACAGTTTCTGCAGTGGTCAGGTGAGGTCAATCGGTGGTAATCTAATCATAGCTGAAATGACGTCGCATTAGTGGCGTTCAATATGCATTCGCCGCCGCTACCACTCGACGGAAGCCACTCGACGAGAGCGCAAATCAGTGGCCTTCACTTGATTGATCGGCCGAGATGGCGGCCATTCCGAACGGACGAATACGAGGAACTAATTGTGGGCCATGGCCGGTATGGGACGTCCAACAGTTGGCCGTTGGCGCCGGCGCTGGTGGTGTGACAGCGCAAAAAGTATTCAGGTCGACTGGGCTGAGAATGGATGCGACCACGACGACGACGACGACGACGACGACGACAACTCGAAAATGGTGGCGCCATTCTCGAATTCGTGCATGGAATGCAACCCATCGGCGGAACAGCACCACCAACTGATTGAGTTTGTTTGTGTTGTTGGCTCTCGTCGTCCGATTTGGGTTGCATAACAACCAAAACGCGCAAGACGTCAATCTTTTATCTTGTCCATTGGCTGTGGGAACTGCCTCCTCCTCCTCCTCCTTATGCTGCTGCCAGTGGCGGCTGCTGTCACCTTCGAAACTATAAGTTTAAATTGGATTTTAACCCCCAGCGGCTGGCCTACTCGCCAGTTGCCAATGACACGACGACGACGTCGACGATGATGATGATGACGACAACCACCAACAACTCAAACGAGCCTTTAAATAAACTGGAATTGTTGTTGTCTTGGTCGTCATGTGGACGCCATTTGGCGGTTGTTTCCTCGTCGTCGTCGTCCTCATTGGCTCTGCTAAAACCAATACTAATTTGAATAACAATGCTTTGAGGCCGCAAGTGGCGCCTGCGAGCTCATTATTTCGCCTCTGCTCGGCTTTTGTGTGTTTGCAAACCAACCGACGACAACATCACAGGTTGGCCACAGGTAAGGGCCGCACGAGGCAACAACAAAGCGGCCAACCAACTGTTGCTGGCCCACTGGCACCAGGCGCAGCAGATAATTTAACGGTAGCAAAGTGTCGCCTAATGTTGCGTGTTAAACGATTCTCATCATCGTCGTCTCAGGCCTGGGCCCAGCCCAACGACATATGTCGTGTCCGCGGCATTCCTGGCTGCCCGACTGGCTGGCTGGTCGTCGTTACCTGCGCCAGACAGTAAGTCACCGGCCGTTGTGTGGGACTGGCCTCTTCGGTGCAACAGTTGGCATCGCATCTCCTGGTGTTTGTTGCCACGACGACGAGGACGACAATGCTGGCCAACACTTGCTTTCTAGTGGACGCCGGCCTTTCTCTTTCTCTTTATGGCGTTCACTCTCGTTGATTAGCATCGACTGGAATGTGGGAACCGATTTTTTGATTAAGCTCACGACGACGAGGACCGCGCAACAAGTCGCCGCCACCAACTCGATCGGCTCTTTGTGGGGCCAACTCTTTGCGTCTGCTCCTCCTCCTCCTTCTCCTCCTCCTGCTGACGATTATATGACACTGATCGATGGATTCAGTCCAATCCCATCGATTCCGAGATGGAATGGAGCCGCATCAGAATCGATCATCTGATCGGCCGGCAAGCCACAAATCGGCCGCAAGTATCGGCCGGTGAATTGCGTCAGAGGCGGCCGGCGCGACACTCAAATGAGCGATCGGCGTAAATGATCGATTCGATTCGATCCAATCCGGAGAACCACTTGATGAGTAGTACAGTAGTGGTGATTGGCGGCCGCGCGATTTACCTGAATTACAATGAACTACCACTGCCACCAGTAGGAGTTGGCGGTCGAATCAACCAAATTGCGGTTTATAAGCAGCCAGAAATGAGTGTGAAGCAGAGGACAGGCTTTGGGGAGACTTCCGGCGGGCGAAAGGATAAAAGCAGGTAAACTTGAAGGCAATGCACTTCGGCGGCGGCGGCGGCGGTGGGGTGCGCAAAAAGGCTAGTGCACGGCCGCCCTTTGAATGGGTGGCTCGAACGAAGGTAAAAAGTTGTTAAAATTAGGGCCTCGAATGGCATTGGCGCCAGAGGCGGCGGCTGTGAAGGCCCAAACTCAGTGGAGCAAATGAAGCTTTGAGGCAACAAGTTTGTGAAGTGGCCCGAGTTGTGACGCAACTCGCAAACTTCTCGAATTCAGGCCACCTTCAAGCGGCTATAGGCGAGAACGAAGCTGATGGAGGATGGCAATTTGTTTGCAATTCAAGTCTCGAGTGAGTTGCTTTACCTGCCTGGAGCCGTTGGACTCTTTTTAAACTTTGTACCACTCGCACAACTCACCAATCCGACAGGAGTAGCATCAGCAAATTGATGTCGTCGTCGTCGTCGTTGGATTTGAATCAAATTCAACTTATTGAAGTGGTGAGAAAGTTTCTAGTTCTGTCTGATTGTAATCAACGATGGCATTGGGAGAACCAACGATGGCATCTACCTGGGCCTTGGACAAGCTCAGGTAGATGCGCAAGCAACCCCTCTTACTCCTTTTGGCGGTGCTCGTCAGAAGTGGACACATGACGCGCAACTCGGCCAGATTAACGGCGCCGGCCCCACCAACCACCACCACCACTCAGGTAAAGCAGATTTCTCGCCATCATCTCCACTGTGGACCGCACTGGCCGTCGTGGCAAACTGTCGTCGTTGCCATCTATACAATGAGAGACACACACAACATCTGGCCGGCCAGTTGACGAGCAGACAGACAGGCGGCCCGCCGGGCAGACACGACGAATTCAGGCCGACGGGTTACCTGCCGCCGACGAGTGAATTCCAATTGTCCAAAATTCAATTTCCCCAATACAACACGCAGAGGCGCCGACAAATGAAGAAGGAGGCGAGGAAGAGTTACGTAAGCAGCGGCGGCGTCGTTTAACGAGCTCCATTCTCACACTTTTAAGAGGAGAATGAAAGCTTCTTTGGATACGTCGCTCTCGTTTCGGAAAGGTAAATTAAATGGTCGGCGGCGCGCAAACAAAATGGCCAAACAACAAGTCGCTAACAAAGATTGATTTGTATTATTCATGTTCTCGCTTTCGGGCTGTCGGCATCGTGCTGGTCGTGCAACTTAACACGACAAATGCAAATACAAATGCAAATGCAAATTCAAATTCAAATGTAAATACAAACGAATGGATGGATGAAACGAATTGATGGCGTCGATGTCGGCCGATTAAACTCGTTCGTTTCCATTTCGCTCATGGCGCCAGTTGGAACACCGAATTCCCCTTCCTCTCCTCTCCTTCCTCTACCTTCTCAGGTAACATTCAGGTACATTGGGCCTGCCTACAACACAAACAAACAGAGCGCCACAACGACGACGACGACGACGACGACGACAACATCGTTGGAAGGTGAAAATTAATGATCCAAAAAGGCTTGATGCGAGCGCATTTGGAATAATAAATTGAGAACAATACTAATAATAATAATCAATTCGAGAGAGACACACAGAGAGAGGGAAAGAATTACGCCTCCGACGGGCAGAAGGAAACCAAGAACACCATCAACAAGTAGTCGTGTCAGGCGCCGCCACTGCCGGCTTCGGTCCAAATTTAAATTCATGATTATTGTCGCTTGTAAGTGCACGTGAAATTCGTGTTCTCACCAAACACCAAAATCTGCCTGAGTAATGATCGTCTCTCTCCTTCTTCATAGTCGTCGTCGTCGTCGTCGTCCTTTGGAATCCATTAAGTTGACGGCAAATCCATTTGTTGCATGATGCACGCCGAAAGTGTCGCCCTCTCGTTTCTCCATTCAACTGGTGGTTGCATAATACCGACAAGAATAGACTCTCGTTTGAGATTAACAAAACACACGAGCCAAAGAGTTGGTTGGCCAGAGGAGCGCCAATTATACGCCTTGTTTGTCCGCGACCGCCTCTGCCTCTGCCTCTGTTGTTATCTAATCTCGCGGCCGCCGCCGACATGAGATTATTTGGGTTCTCGGCCGACGGGCGTCCACACCCAAAAATAGGTCAGCGCCGACGGCCGCCAGCCGTCTTATAGGCTGGCCGGCGAATGGCCAACAAGTTGCTGTGGCCGCTCGGCCGGAGTGGACGTGCAATTTGTTTCCGTTAGCCAATCAGTTCAATTCGATGCAATGCAAATGCATTCAACGCAGGCCCGACAAGAAGACAAATTGAATTCCGGCACTTGAGCTGACCAGTCGATGTGTTTTCATGAAAGCAGCGACGACGACATCTCGAAGATTAATTTGATTCTTTCGAACACGACGACAACTTAAAATGTAAGTAAAGGTAAGGAGCGCTCAATTTCTCGTCCTCTTCGAAGGTAACCTGAGAGCGCTTGAATTGAGACATTCTCTGGTTGACCGAAAGCGTCGCAAATTAGACTCAACAGTTGGACTGGCCGTCGTGTCCGGCGGCCAATTCCATCAATTCGACACAATTTAACCTCAAATGCGCGCCGGCTCGTCCGTTTGGGGCTCCTTTTATGTGGCGCGTCAAATTAAACGTTAAAAATTAATGATTAACAATAAATTACAGACGAATTTGTGCAACAACACCAACAACAAAGGGCTTCTTGTCCACTTGAAGATCGCCGCAGTCGACGCCGTCATCGACAGCACATTTGGGCGCCAATGGCCACTGACCAGCCGCCGAATGATGTCACCTCCACAAGAAAGAAGCGCCGCTCGTTAATTGATTTGATTATTATTCTAATTAGAGTCCACTCCATTTGCTGGGCGCCCAATGCAGTCAACTCGGCTGGGCGATGATTTATTTGATCGGCCAGTCGAGTAGCTGAATACTAATATAATATTCAAATACTCGCCGAATATTGGCCATCAGATTTGTCGGTCCATCTCAGGTAGAATGTATGGAGAGACGAGCCGAGAGGAGGAGATGATTCTCATGATTGACGTTGAGCTTCGACGGCCCAGTTTGGGGTCCCGACGAATATTCAATTAATGTGTCGCCCGAATGGGGCGCCCAAATCAAATACAAACACACAAAAGAACTCGACGTGAGCCGAGCCAACAACTTCCTATTGATTGCCCGCTGGAAACCTGCAAGACAATCAATCGAACTGTCGTCGTCGTTGTCGTTGTTGTCCTCGAATTGTGGTTTTCTTCATGTGTATGTAATAAATGCCTAAGAATAGAGGAGAAGTCGATGATTAAGCAGGAAGTGACTCGGACGACAGCAAATAAAACGCACACAATCCTCGAGAGATGGAATTTTAAAATAAACTTTACGCAACAGCGGACTTTATAGGAACCAACACACGACAAACAAACAAAACAAATCGAATCGAATTGAATTGAATTGAATTTAACTGAATCGAATAGAATAGAATGCAACGTTTCTTATCGATCGGCGGGGCGAACTTAATGACGTCGCAAACGACGATGTGCATGTCCAGAGACGTGGAGAAAGCAAATTTTACGTCAAATTTAGCTTCCAGCTCATTACTGTCAGTTGTTTGCGCAACAACTTGGCTCTGTGATTGTTATCTGGTGGTGGTGGTTGATGCTCACTTAACTGGCCAGCAGGCGAGCGACAATAAGTTACAGTTATTCTAGCACAACAAGTCGCCTGTTGCTGCTTGCGGACTCCACTTTATTGGCCATTTGTTGCCTGTGCGGCCAATTTGCGGCCTCTGGTTGGCTAGTTTATGGTCTCTGGCGCCCAATTTACTGTCCACCACCGAGAAATGACGCAATTCCAATGATTCCGTCCATGGCCATTGGGATTGCGTCAACTTATGCTAATTGAAACGCCACTGAGGTAACTTTGTTGTTTGCTGTCAATTTCCGGCCCAACCACTCGAGACGGACGAGAGTAAATATTGGCCGAGTTTGGATCTGGATTTGGTGGCGCAATCCAAATCCTGTTCCAAATCGGAAGAGGCCGGCCAGGTAAGGCCTCGGACATTACCTGGCCGAGTGGCGGGAATAATAAGAGAGACAATAATCTAGTTGGGCGCGAAAGTCGGCCGACAGTCTGCGGCCGTCCAATTGAGTTGTCATCCGCCATCATTCACTTCTTCCACATCTCGAGCAACTCAAAACCCATCTAATGATGGGTTTCCAGTACACAACAACAACAAGCAGCCACGTAATCGTCTTAAAATGTTTCTCTCAACAGGCCGGCCACTGTCCTCCGGGCGAAGATTCAATTTGACAGTCGAAAGGAGGAGGAGAAACCAATGAATGGATGATTTTCCATTCCAGTTGCGACCAGAATGTCCGTCCGTGAGTTGCGGTTTGCTCAACACACTCAGGTAAAACCTCTTGACGTTATCTGATCGCTCAGGTAAACACATGCTCGCCGCAAGTTGATGTCGATGTCGATGGCTCTGCTTTTCTCACGACGTAACTTACCTCCAATGAATGAATGAACGATGTAGATCAGCAGAATGTCAACAACGGAAAGAATTTTGTGTGCCATTAATTTTGCTTAATCAAATAGGCCGACCAAGACAAGGCGCAACAAGTCGCCGCCGCCGACGACGACTTGTGAGAACCTCCAGTGCTCGCCCAATGAGGCCATTTGAGACGCTCAATTAAGTAGTATTCTATAGCATAACGTCGTTTTTAGAATAGTATGTGTGTGGGTGTTGAGGACTGACCACTGGCGTTTCCTGTGTCGGCCAATGTTTGTCGCCTTTCATTAATCATTATCACACGCGCACAGCAACAAGTTGTGTCTTGTGTTTGACCAGAAGAGCGAACCACCGCAAACTGACCACTCCAGGTTTGTGTGAGAGAGACAGACAGATCGACTTCGGTCGCCTTCTATAGCTCTCGAGAGACTCGTCGTGGTCGTCGTCGTCGTCGTCGTCGGCCGACAAAACGACTCGTCTTCCTTCTCGTCCGGTTTGCTCGTCCGTCGGTCGGCCCCACCAAATTCATTAATCATTTAGAGCAAAGTTTAAAGTTTAAATAAAGTTCTCTGCTCAATGCGCTGATAAATTGTCGTCTCGTCGTCGCGGTCGTGCCTTATGCGCTCCCACAAGAAGTCACCTGAGTTGGTTTAAGTTTGCCTCGTTGTTGTTGTTGTTCAACTTCCTCGTTCTATTTTAATTCTCTTGGTGGTGGTTGTAGTTGTAGTTGTTGTTGTTGTTTTGCTTTTCATGTTCAATGGAAAACCTCAATTTTATAACTCATTTAATTCGAATTAAACGAGCGAGCGCAACTGAGAGGAGGACGCCAATGCCGGCGACACGCAAAAGTTATTTGACAAAACTGAACAAAACTACTCGTAAACTGGCATCAGCAACAGGCATCGGCAACAGTTTCAGTTCGAGTTGGGTTGGTGGAACTTGAAACAGGAAGTGATTCTATTAAATCATAATCATTTTTGTTCATTCATTCATTCATTCACTCGCCGCTCGCCGGCCACCGCAAACACTCTCTCTGTGTAGGTGAATGCGGCTGATATTATGGGCCAACCAACGACAAAGGTAAATTACTTAGTAGTCCGAGACGAGAGCAGTTCAGTGCACTAAAACTCTGGCCTCGAGCCTCGTTTGCGTCACTGGATTTACAAGAACACAAAGTCGAGAAGACATAATAAGGAGGACCCAAATCGGTGGAAAGTTTCTTCCGATTTGCCAATGGCGTCTGCCGCCGATGCGTCAATAGACTTGTTTTTAATGGCCCTTTGATGTTATGCGTGCGTTCCACGTCGTCGTCGTCGTTGGCCGCTCGTCTCAATTCCCAGCGTCGTCGTTGCCTGTATTTAGGTCAAACAAGCTGAAAAGTTACCTGGCGGCGAGCGCAATTTGCTCGTCGTTGGCGTCGTAATTGCCACTGGAGGCGCAAAATGAGGCATAAAAGTGCAATTAATTATCGTTCGTTCGTTCCTTTCTTGGCTCGTTGGCTGGCCGCCGGTGGAAAACGGAAGGTTTCGCCTTCCCTTGTTGCGTTCGAGTTGCATAACAAGAAATTCAAGTTAATCGCATGACGAGCCGAATGGCCAAGCAACAAATGCATGCGCAACGGAGAAGACAACTCACAACTTCGGCAAGCTAAATCCGGCCGACAACAATCGGCCAATAAATCAACAAGTTAACAAGGTTTGCTCTATTGTTTGTTTGCTTGCTCGACCGGCCGACTGTTGTTGTTGCTGCTATCGTCGGTGGTGGTGGTGTGTGAACCAGTTCACCTGAGAAGGATGGCCAGGCTAGAATTGTTTGCGATTAAATCAAGCGAACAATTTGCATCTTTGATTTATATGGAAAATGTCAAGTTTTCTCTGGCTATTCTGGCGCTTTGGGCTGGCCAGTTTAGGTGAACTATCGACACAGATCATTTACTGGATACGCAAAGCCGTCCGTCGTCGTCATTTTATGTATTTTTCATGTCCATCTTAATCATTTGCCTGTTTGCCACAGTCGACCAGAGTTTATCTCCATGCAAATAGTCGCAAATAGTTGGCCTCTCTCGTCCAGTTCCCAAGAACGATGACGACAAGAACAATGAGGAGGTGGGCCGGCCAGCGGACAGGAAGACGTCCACGGGATGCGTGTGACTTGTTGCGCCGAAAGTAGATCACACAAGTTGTTGCGGTCAGAAGAGACGGCTTTTGCTTTGCTACATGAAAATCGAAATGATTTTTATGTATTTTTCTTGTGGATGTCGCGGCGAGTTTCGGCATGGCCACCATCACAACCTAATCAAGTCGACTTGAAGGGCCACGCAAGTGCTCTTGATCTACTTTTTACTTCCTGCACGTTGGTCCGGCCCAAGAATGGATGACCAGCCGGACGAAGGAACGAGCCATCGAAGGCAGACGACTTACCTACCTGGCCGGACGAGTGCAAATAGTGCCAACTCTCTGTTGGCCGTCAAAGTTTGACACAAACGACCGTGCGGCTGGCCAGTATTGGACGCACGTCGTAGGAGTGAGGCCTATTTTAGCCAGGAGAACTGCCATCAATGGCCGGAATGTCCAGTCGATAATTTGTTTTAATTTATCACTCAGTCAGCGCCAGTTAGTTAGTGCAGAGGTTTGAATTCAATTCCAACGGCCTCGAAAGCTATAACAAGCAGAGCGCACGCGTGCCCGCAGTCAGTGGACGACGTCGCCGCGCTGCTTGTGGAGGCCGCCCGCTGATGTTGGCGTGGTTCGGTTGAGTGCGCGTCTGCGCCTGCGCAACAATCAGCCGCCTAACAATAGAAATGTCTGCTGGCAGTCGAATGAACAGACTGACTGACTGACTGACTGACTGGAGCGACACACAAAACAATCTTTACTTGTCCGGCTAATCTAATTTTAAACTCGGAAATTATCTTGTTTGCTTGTCGCTTTAATGTGTCGCCGCCGACGCGCGCAACCTGGCCGCCTGATGGCATCTGTCGGACATCGACTAATAACATAACAGCCAGCACGACGACGACCAGCACGCGCCCAATTACCTCCAACATGACACCAGCGAGTTCAAACTTATTAATGGCAATAACAACCTCGATTGGATCTCGTCTGTGATTGAATCTCAAGTTGACATAAACAAGATTAAGAGTCGAACAACAACAACAACAACAACAACTTGAATGATGCCACTCAAATGTGTTTGCGGAGGTGGAGGCGGCCGAGGTGGAGCTGGAGTTGGAGGTTGAGGATAAAATAATGATACGATAAGAAGAAGATGGACGGACGGACGGACGGACAGAGGAACAACATGATGGGGAAGATGCAACAGATTGTTTGCTTGCGCTGGACGATTCCATCAGATGGTTGGCCAATCATTGACGAGGATGACCGCGAGCACGACTATCATGGAGATAAAGATAACCAAACAACAATAAACAACTGAATTCTTGCATTTCTGACCAGCGCAAATGTGTCTGCTTACCTGCTCGCCATGTCCGACTGTGTCTGTCTGTGTGTGTGTGTGTGTGTGTGTGTGTGTGTGTGTGTGTGTGTGTGTGTGTGTGTGTGTGTGTGTGTTTATCCGCCGCCAATTGATAGGAATCAAATCAAATCAAATTGATTCTGATGCCAGCCAAGAACATCAATTTCAATTCTCCAGCCGCCATACATATAATCTAGTGGCTCTCACTCATTGTATGTGTGTGTCTGACCTCTCCGCCAGCGAGAGAGTCTAATCCGAAATCATCTGTTGATTTGGACGACGCAAATCAAGCAGACCAACCAGTCGTTTGAAAGCAGACGAAATGAATGAATAAATAAATCGGCCAACTTTCGCTCTTCTTCTTCTCCCTCATCTGGCCTGTTGCGCCTCACTTGCAGCCAGTTCGAAGGCGCCAACTTCCGCCAGTGGCGGCAACCGCGATGGTGGCTCTTCCAACTGTCGATTTGGTTGCGTGAATGTCAAACGAGCATCGAACTCGGCCTAGTGACTGTTTAAACAAACAACCTTGACGGCCTTGGCCGTTGCTGTTTGTTCACCCACCCCATCGGACAGTTTGATGATGATGATGATGATGATTTTGATTCGCAACTCGTTCGTTCTGTTCACTTTCCCCTTTTGGTGGCCGTTAATTTATATTCAAATGGAACCTTCAGGTATTTCACGGCGACACTTCGATGATGTCGACAACAAATTGACGCCCCAAAAGAGTTGACTGAACTCGGAATGCGATTGCTTGCGAGAAGTAGAAGCAACGGAATTTAGTCGCCATTGGATGGCCTCAATTCGCGCCATGTCGCCCTCCAGTTTCAAGGTAAATTCAACAGCATCGTTCAGCTAATGGGGACGTGCCAGATAGAGGAAAGCAAATGAAACGTAATCAAGAAGCCGTATGTTCTCTCGGTGGGCGCCACTGACGAGCCGGCGGCGGCCGCCGCCCTCAGCTGAGGCAGATCATTATTGAACGCAAATCAGCCGCCACCTGCTCCCATTGAACAGTCAATTAAGTTTACCTGCTCGGTCATTAAGTGGAGATAAACTAAGGAAGCAGATGAGCAACAAGAAGAAGAAGAAGAAGAAGAAGAAGAAGAAGCCTGTCTGTTGTTTATGTTGTTGTTGTTGTTGTCTCGATGATGTTGAATCAATTTCACCATCACCAGCGCCAAAGGCAGCACCAGCACCAGCGGCAAGGGGCAGTGAAAGTAAGTGTAGTTTAGGTGGTTGGCTTGCAGCTGACGCGGGCCTGAAAGCAAGCCAAATCATCTGCCTCGACCGGGCGGCTGATGATTTTGTTGCACCTCATTTGCGCCTTATTCATATTCGTGTGCCCAATTGGCGGGCGCGACTCCATTCGACTCGACTCGACTCATCTGGTCTGGTCTGGTCTGGTCCAGCCGGTGGTTGTGTTGGCCGGCTGGTTGGGGTTGGCCGCCCGACGACGGCGCGTGGCCAACTCGCGGGGCCAGTTCACGATGGAAACGTGAGCACATTAAGCTCGTCAAAGCGGCCGGTGGTTGTTGGCCTGAACTGGCCGTCTGGTAGTGGTAGTAGTTTGGCGCGTTCCTGGCGCGTGCTGAGGCCTGTTTGGGCCAAGCAACACCCACAACTTTGCTCGGATTGAGCACCGGCCGGCTGCTGTTCATGTGGCACCCGCGCGAGCTCCACCACCACCACCACCGGCGGAATGGTGGTCGGGCGGGCAACGAACATGTGCTAGCCGCCACGGCCGCCGCCTCTGCACCGGCCAGAAGGACGTCAAACAGGCAGGCGGACGCCAGAAGAAAGGCAAATGCAACAATTTAGAAGTTTCGGGCGGCAGCTGCACTCGTTTACTCGCCCGCCACACCAACTGCTTGCAAATGATGAATAGAAATCAGTCAGTGAAGTGAACTGTACACTGTACAGTGTAGTGTGGTGGTGGTGGTGGATAGAAGCAAACTAAAGCAACAATTGGCCCTCAACGACAGGCGGCCGGGCTGTCTCCATCGGTCGGCTACGTGTTGCTCTGTCTGCCTGTTTCACGGCGCGTCTGGTGCCTTTTGGGCCCTCCGCCAGACGCGCATTGTTGAATCGGCACCAGACGGGCGCGCGCCCAAAGTCGGCGCGACCAGTGGCCGATCTAATGGATATAATCATGATCAAGTTCAGCCGGCTGCAGCTGCTCGCCAGCCGAGCCGAGCCGAACCGAACGAGGAAACTTGATTAGAAAGTCGGCCAACAACAACCACCACTGGGATGAGCCTGTCGATTGAATGAATCCAGTGGATGTGTTGGCGGCTGCTCGGACTGTTGTTTGGCCTGAATTTCGCCCCACAATCTTTCATTCATTTGAGGCGCGTGGCCATCCGCCATCGAACTGGTGTCGCCCAACTGGCTGACAGATAATGTGCACCACTTCCATAATGGCCTCCAGGATCGGATTCAAAATCAGCTGCGTCGATGGGCCTCCTCCTCCAATCGGTGTCTGTTGTACGGCCTCGAGTCCGCAAACAATTATGATGAAACAAACAACAGTTGTTGCACAGCACCAGAGAATGCACCTTTCCGCGCCAATATCGACGAGCAATGGGAGTGTGACGAACTGACAAACCAACCTCTTGCTTGTTAGCGAGCCCCACCGGCCGACCGGCCAGCCACTAAGTCAAGCGAGAGTGTGGGAACCGGCGGAAGTTGTCGGCTGGTGCTTCGGGCTTGGAGCCTGAAGCACCAGCACCGGCCTGTCAACGGCCGCCGATCAGCCGACGAAGGCAGTGGTGAAATTCGAACTGAAAGTAAACAATTTCAAAATTAGATCCAACGAGAATTGCGCGCCAATCGGCCGCTGCAGTTGGTTGACGCCGTAACGGTCGCCCCCAGTTGGCTGTCGTCATCACATTTATGGCCGGCTCATTCAACTGGCGGCGCCCCACCAGAACGACACTGTCGCAACGGGCGCCAAAACAGCTCGCAGTGCGCGCTATGTGCACTTGCCGCTTCTACTATGGGCGTTCGTTTACGTGATTTACGTTACGATACGTTACGTTACGAGCGCGCGCGCGCGCAAACCAACGTATTTATCGTTCGCGTGAGAAAGTTTGCTCGATATGAATCACACTGTGCCTTAGTTAACAATGACCAACATAATCTCGTTCACAGTTGGTTCTCATGATTATGGCTGCGTTCGAGTGGATGGCGGCGACGGCGGCGTTCGCTTGAATCGCTTTCAGCCCGCAGCACCAGAATAGGCGTGCGAACTGGCGCAAGTGCAACAACAACCACTTGCACTCCCACAATGCAACCGACCGGCCGACCGACCAACCACCAGCGGCAGCGGCGGCAAGTGCACGGTCCAACCTAACGGCGCGTGACCAAAGCCATCGCCCCTAGTGAACTTGAACCTAGCGAACGAAAAGCGTGGGAACGATGCACGTCGGCGGTGGCGGTGGTGGCCGCGACGACGACACTACCACCAGAGTTGATGATTATGATAGAAGTAAATCAAGTGCCTATCGGCGCTTTGGGCGCCTCAACCGAAATCAACTTTGTATGGTTGCTGGCGCCGCCTAGTGTGGGATTGAATACAATTACTATAGTTTCGATTATTATTGTGTAATATTTACACGGGGCTAAGGTGTTTCACATATTTATTTGTAATAATAGTAGTAATAATAATAATAGCAATAATAATAATAATAATAATTGTAATGACCATAGTTATAATAAGAATAATAATCAATATGTGATAAGCATTTGCTTCATTTGGGGTCTGATGTGTACAATCTTGAGTCTTGGGAATATCTTCTTCCTCTTCTTCTTTTATTTAGCGAGCAACAACTGTGGATATTGCAAAGCGACATGGTAAAATCAATGTTTTCATCTACTATAATCATTTTCAATTTGTTATCATTATCATTACTATTACTATTACTATTATTATTATAATAGTTGTTGTTGTTGTCTCTGTTATTATCAGCTCTCTGTTTCATCCTCGAAATTTAACCAACTCTGCTTCAACAATTGCCGACACTCGTTTCTCATATTCGCGCCTATTCTCCTGGTATAATTGCCTGCTAAACTATTCACTTGGGACTATTCGGATTTGGTTCATCTAATAATGATTGAATTGAAGTTAATATCGCCGAGACATCATATGTTGGCGACCATCTATTTTGTAATATATCTAAACAAATTGAACCATCTGCATATACATTTGGATGAAACATCTTTGAAACAAACCTCACTGTTGGCGGCTTATTTGGGTATTCTTCAGTGAATTCAAGAGTCAATTTGAATGTTCCATCTTCGAATGGGGTATCATGAGGGCCAAATATGACTGCATTCCAGATCATAATATTGTTGTCGGTGGGAGCTCCTGAAACTCCGGCTGGTGGATCCTCTTGGAGACGCTTGAAATCGCGCATCAACCTTCTTCTCGCCGGAGTAGACATGATTTGATGTGATGTGTTGTTATATAATGTTGGTTATAATATCAATTATATGTATATAAATGGATATTTCAATATAATTACATTTGGATTATCAATATTATTGTGGTTCTGAGACGAGCGAAAGGTGGAGATTATTTATTTCACGGGACAGGTTATCTTGCAATACTTAACCCCTATTCGTTCAAATTAGGCGATGAAATCTGGGCTTAAACTTGAATATGTGAAAGATAATTGGGTTTTTAGAAGAATTTGGGTCCTTTTGGGGTAAGAAATTTCATTCTGGGACTAATGCAAGAATGCCCAGTTATTTTGAGACCTCAGAGTTTATGCAATCTCGAACACCCCAATGTTTGTGTTCGATCAAGCCAACGCGCTTCGTGTGGCGCCTTTATTCAAAATAAATGAATCCAATCTTGAATTGGAACAATCTCGCTTTACTTCTGACCACCAATTAATCTATTTATTACAATCAATGTAAGAACACCTGCCGCAAAATGGCAAATAGGACAGCCAATAAGCATGCGGTGTCCATTCGAGGCACCAATCCTCAGTTTCTTATCCATCCCATGATAAGAACGCGTATCTATGAATCAAGATATTGGAAAGAATATTGCACTTTATTGAATAGTGCGTGTGTCCTCGAGAGGGCTGTTGATGATCTCAAATATGTTGGTGGAATTTATGGCGGCAACACCAAGATAACACCCTTCCTATGCCTAACACTGAAACTACTACAAATTCAACCGCAAAGAGATATAATCTACCTGTTTATCGATCAACGGACTTCAAATATCTGCGAGCATTAGGGGGCATTTTATTTACGTTTTACGGGTAGTCCAGTGGAGGTCTACTCCCGACTGGAACCTTTGTTTAAAGATTATAGAAAGCTGAGAATAATGGATACTGAACACAAATTTAGTGTGATACATATGGACGAGCTGATAGACAATCTGTTGCGCGACGAGAACCTTTTCGGGTTGACATTACCTAGGCTAACTAAAAGGATTGTGCTGGAGGATAATCGTGATATTGAACCTTATAAATCAGATCTGGAGGACTTGGTTCCAACCCAATTGATAGAGGAAAAGGTCGAGGAGCAAAGAGTAGAAGAGGCGAAAGGTGGCAGACATAGTTCATCGAGCTATGGTGACAAGTATCGAAATCATAGGAACGATCGTGACAATTACCGACATAGAGATAGTCGGAGACATCATGATCATAGGTCTTCTTCTTCTTCTCGAAGGCGATACCCTCCTTGAGGACAGAGGTCATCAAGACAGAGATCGTCGCAATCGTTCAAGGAGTCCTAGAGAAACACCAAAGTCGGAGGCGTCTTCCAAATATCCCGAGGCAAATGTAAGTTCAGTCAAGAGGAGATTGACAATGAGAACGCCATTCGAGCCAAGGTTGGGCCTCAAACCACTTCGTTAATGTGATATTAATAAACATTTTTTACATCAAATAAAAACTTTTCTTCATCAATCTATTTAAATATGATTCAATATTTTGCTTTATTAATGCCATTCGTTTTCTTTTTCTCCATCATAATCTAATAAGCAACAATCTTGTGTGCAACATCCCAGTTACTTTCGACTTCCATTGGTCCCTCTTTGTGGACACCGTCAGCCTTGATTACAATTTTGGTGATACTTTGGAAATGACACACAATCACGATAATATAATACTTCCATACATTTGGTCACTAGTGTGCTCTAGCTTCGGCCTCGGACGGTAGTCTATCCACGTGCTCGGTGAGCTCTCTGAATAGAGGAGTGGCCAAATAGCTACCAAAACCGGTTGCGATCACATTGGATTTATATGATGTTCCCAGCTTGTCGACGAAGCCCAAGAATGGTTCTAGTTTGCCACTTTCTTCATTTGGTTGCATGCCAGCCACCACCCACGAGCACCATAGTGGTGTAAACTTTGATCTCTTATTGTAGGCAACTCGTGTGATCCAGGAATGGAGAGGGGCTGGATACAAGCTTAGACCATCATTCCATTGTTTCTCCTCGATTTGTTTCTGATTGATAATTCTGGTTAAAAATTGGTAATCAGCATAGTCCCGCTGGCTGCCACGGCCGTATGATTATTGACAACTTTAATGCGTTCACAATTCCTAAATCTAGCCATCGTTCCGTAGGACACCAACGTGTCAGCTGCCAGAATGACACCTCCGTCGAAGGCCAGTCCGAGCACCGACGATCCTGTGACAATACCAGCCATGATTATCAATAAGGTTTATATGGACCGAATAGAGAATTGAATATTTGCAATTTTAAATGGAGACGGTCACTAATAAGGTGGATATGTATTTCGTGAGAATATCGATGATGCAAGACGAATGGACATGGTTAGTTTCATGTTTTTTCTCGCCTGGCATGCGTGGTCGAGGTGGCGCTCGAAGCGCCGCTGAACGTCCATTGTGGGAACTAGCGAAATTTTTTCAGCCGCAACAAAACACACGCATTCGCCATTCGCTTTGGACTGTAGATGTGGTGTCCAATGGAAGTTCTTGCTTGTTAAACCATCAAAGAACTTTTTTAATTAATGTAAATCTGTTGTTGCTAATTGAGTGGAACAAGTTATGCACGACTCTGAACTGCTGATCTGGGCGATCTCGTCGCTCTGAGAGCCGAATCGAGGCCGATATAGCCGAGCTGATCAAAGTATTAATGGCCAAACAACAACAACAAGTGAAACGACGACAATCATTTCATATGTTTTGGGCGTATTTATCGATATGACGAGCCCGGAACTTATGCAAACCATCCAGTTGATCGCAAAGATGCATACTGTAGAATGAGATCTCAGCTGGCGCCTTGCTATTCGAATCCTTTGTCTTCATTGCCACGAACCTTGAACTGAATTCGAGACAACATGGGCTACTTTGTCAAGTAAGCTAGGCCGCGAGAGCCAACAAGCCTGGACGATACGATCCATGGCTGGGCGCCTCATCTCAAGGCTGGCGAGCGCCTCTGTCGCGGAGAACTTGAAGCCGTCTGTCTATA
The DNA here is from genome assembly GCA_020916435.1 of Oxytropis ochrocephala. NCBI lineage: Eukaryota > Viridiplantae > Streptophyta > Magnoliopsida > Fabales > Fabaceae > Oxytropis > Oxytropis ochrocephala. Next base: position 74,844 of record JAJHUT010000093.1, read on the forward strand.
TGCGTTTGTCACTCGAGCCTCGTCTGTGTGTCGTCTTGGCGAGATGATCTTGACAAAATTGGAGCTGATCCGGCGTCTCGGCGGCGGCGCTGACGACGCCAAAGCTAGCACATACAATATCGAGTGACAAAAGCCTCTACTGGCAAGGCAGTCTTGGGGTTGTCTCACGAAACTCTTTGAGTGTCTTTGCCGACATCTAACATCGTGATTGTGGTGCAAATGTGTGTCGTTGTCGACGTCCACATGTTCCACGACGAGTCGTCGCCCATCCGAATGGGCGCCTGCAAGTTGCGCCGCCGCGGCCGCAGTCGGCACGAAATGCGCGCAATTCGCCGCCCGCAACGACAACGCAGAAACGAGAGCCACCGACGAGTGTTCTTTCCGCGGAGAGACAGCGAACGAACGAACGAGTTAATGTTGCCCGCTGTGAGCCTACTCGGGAAGCCAGAATTATAGCATAACTACAATCTATCAAAATCAAGAAGAACAAATTTATATTTATTAAGTTTTTAAGGCACATATCTAATCCAAATCAGTGATATAACTTACTTGTTACACCCATACACTCACACAGATAGGGATCTTCAATTTGTTTTTCTGTTCACCTGTTTTAGTTATTGTTATCATCGGCACCCATCGATATTGTTGTTGTTAGGCTTCATTAAAGTCACGTTAACTGATAAATAAGTAAGAGAGCTTTCAGTTGTTGTTGTTCTAGTTGTTGTTTGAAGCCATCCCCATATTAGTATTCACAAATCAAAGAACAGAAGAAAAAGAAAACATAATTTAAACAAAAATGGACTCAAAGGAACAAAGACCAAGCTCGCCCGGCAAGGACATAAACATTGACATCAATGGCGATACCGACAACAATGCCATCAAGAGTATGAACACCGAAGACGATTATTCTCGTGTTGGTTTGACTAAAGAGGAGCTCATGAAGTATGCCAACGAGCCATTCTGGATTCGGTTGCGTAACATTCTCTTCGCCGCCTTCTGGATCATCTGGGTCTCAACATTGATTGCAGCCATTGGTTATGTTGTCCATACGCCAGGTTGCCATTTGGCCTCGGCCGCCCCAGTCAATGCCTCGTCAACAACGCCAGCCCCTGGCCAGTAGAGGCATGAACTCAATAGTAAAGGAAAGTTTAATTATATGTTTATATGGTGAATAATTATATCAAAAATAAACCATCAATAATAATCAAATGCATTTATATATTAATTTTAATCAACCACAAAGGTATTGTTTGTGATATTAGATATCAATTGTTATTGTTCTGGTTAACTGACGACAATGATGATGATGATCATCATCAACATCGACATCGTCATCATAATGAACTGAGAGAGTGCCCATATGAAATGAGTGTTATCATCGTAGCGATGCATTCGTCCAATTTGAGTTGTGCCTAGATAATCAATCCAACTGGCATGGTAAGCCTGCAGGTGCTTATGCAATTTGTTCTTATTATTATCAGTTCAACTCGAGCGTATCCTTACCGTCATCATTAACATGATCGTCGTTGTTGTAGTCGTAGTCTTGATGCCGATTGTAGTTTGCAGTTTGCGGCCAACAACAAGACCAGTCAAATGATGTTATCATAAGCGTGAAATGATGCAAAAACAACAACCGCCAGCATCATCTGGGCCAGCCAGATGCCAATATAATTTTGTACTCGACGAGCATTGTGTTGGTGGTTATCAAACACATGAACTAACTCAACGGTTTCAAGTTGACTATGATTGATTTCATGAAAGCGGCCGCCGCTAGAGCCGAATACTGTTGCCAACCCTTCTTGTTTCTGCCATCTTTATAATCGGCAATTCCACGAATCATTATATAAGACTCCTTGCAATTGCCGTATATCGATTCAACCACCGGATCAAATTCCGAATCAAACGCCTTGAGCTCGAACTCGGAGATCATTCGTTGTTTCAGTTGCTCGCTAGCCAGTGCCGGCCGGCCAGAGCCAATCGGGCCGAAATGGCACATCGGCCGGCCATGATCGCGCCGCAAATCAATCTCATCGTCTTGCGCATCCGGATGAACAAACTCAATGTTATGGTTCTGGCCTATTGACATGATATACTTGTCGGTCTCCTGGTCGGGCCTGATTGCCTCAATGTCCTGCTGTTTTAATATCTTTATACCCTCATCGATATAGTATTCCCAAATACGATGCTTGGCATTCTCGAGCCCCTGCAACCAGAGCCGCTTAGCCAACTCCTGTAGGTCCAACTTGGCCGGCCTCCATAGCCTGAAATGGCATTCGTCATAGGTGAGCGCTACCGTCGTACTCTTGTTCGTAGCGGCCGCCGAAGCCGATTTGCTGCCTGTCGGTGTAGTTGGATCTACATCACTATCGTCAATTGATTTGTTCTGGAGCTCACGATTTGATGACTCGGTTGTTTGTTCGTTGTTATTATTATTATTGCCATTGGTTGCAGCAGATGCCGCTGATTTGAGGTTCTTGTGGACGCTGTAGCTAACAGGTAGGCCGCCGCCGCCGCCACTGGACGAAGGAGTGTCCGTTTTGCTTGCCTTCTGGTTAGTATTATCCTGTTGTTTTGGTCGACAGTGAACATAAACAAAATCATTCAGTGATGATGTTGTTGTAATTGTGGCGCGAGATGTTTGTATCGTTGAGGTTCGTTGTCTGGCTGGCCGATAGATCATCACTCGATAGTAGAGACGATGGTAGATGAGAGATGACTACGTCGCCTTGACGGACGTGCGACGAGAAGTCGAGCAACTAGCCACTCCGCCGGCACAACCCACGAGAAATACATACTCAATACCTGGAAATGTGCCCAATAAACGAGTAGTGGCATTGCCGGCCGCAATCAAGGCACCACGAGAATGGCCAACTGATGTCAGTTTAGTGGACACAACCCGATGATCGCCAATATTGCCCGGGGTATACACAATTGGCAGATAATGGAGTCGCTTGTTGGATGGTGACTGTTGCTGGTGGAATTGTTATCTTGGACACTAGTAACGCGATATCTAACGAAAGTTTCCTTATCAGAGATCATGGAATCCACGGCCAACTTTTCACAATATTGAGCAGTTATAATGGCAATGACTGGCTGCTGTGAGCTGGCAGTTACTTTTGGCATTTGTTTAACCATATTCACTTTAGTATCAATTGGCTTAGTTGTACGAGTATAATGTTGACCATCATCAGTGGAATTAATTTTCTCCTGAGCGCTAGCTCATCGACAGAATTGTCTCGATACATTCATCAGTTTGACTGGTTGAGCAAATCTCTCTAATGGAAATTGGGTTTGGATGGCAGGATTCTATAATATCCAGAACCTTTTGACTAGTAAGCGGCGAGCCTCGCCTCCGCCGTCACCGCTTTGGCTTCCATCGATGGACGCTGTAATGATGATCATAACAATAACAATGGTCGTTGTTGTTTATGTAAATGGTTGGTTAGGTGAATGGTTTAGTTAGGTTCAGTTAGAAGGAGGAGAATATTATACAAACGCAAAAGCATGGAAAAAGGATGGATGGAGACATTGGGAGGGTCATTTGTTAGCTTATAGTCGCTTATAATGGCAATCAGTTGTTAAACAACGAGAACAACTTTGATTCAATTGAATTCAATTTGGAAAACTGATGGCTGGATCACAAGGAAAACTCTCAGCTTCATTCTCAAGCTTGAACTTGTTGCCAGGAAGTGAGAGTGTTGTGGTGAGTAGCTCGCCCACACAAGCTCATTAGAATGGATGAATAACTCTTTCTCGTCAGTTTTTTCCTCGCCAGCTGTATAGAAATACTTACACACTGGAGATGGTGGCTTGCCGTGATGGTCTTCGTGTGGTAGTTGGCGCAGTTCAACCTCCATCTTTGTGACTTTAGAAAACTGGCTGCTCTTGAGCATACGCATTAGCTTCATAATGAATCCGACATAATTTTTGGAAAATCTTCGGGTCTTGAGCCAATTAGTTGACAGAAGTAGGCTTGGGCTAATTGTGATGACTCTTGTTTGATGTTGACAAAACTTCTCGTTGACTTGAAGTCGTTGTCATCTGCGTCCTCATTAGCGAGACCATTGTCTTTATCATTAGCTGAGTTCTTGTTGTTACCATCTTGAAGGGTCATACAAGTGGAATTATCAACCAAAAGCGTAGAGTTCGATGCTCTAGGGTCAGTTTGCCAGTCTCGGAATTAATCAGGAATACCTTGAACGACATCTTGGCACTAGGAGGTTGCTGGCGCTCTTTTGACCCGCTTGAATCTTGTTGTAATCCATGATACTGGCTGGTTTGTTGATAATAATACCAGCATTGTCTCCTCGGCAACGAAGGCCGCATTGGCCTTCATCTCTGAACGCCATTCGGTGGCATTTAAGCGGCAATTGTAATAAGCGTATGGCCCGGTTCCACACGGGGTATGGTGTTAACAAAATTAATTTTGATGTTTTGGATGGGGAACTGTCATTTTGTGGATGATACATATTGACTGACTATATTTGGGGTTGATAATGAAATACATGTAGACCCAAAATTAAAGAATTAATTCTATTTTATAAGATGAAAATACAGCACCACCACGACGAATATGACTACGGCGGTGGCGACGACGACGACGGCGATGGCGACGAATCTTCTGCGGGTTTGTTGTTGTCGTTAGAAACGCGCGCATCAGTCCCGCCTACACCATCTTCATACCCCCCAAATTTGCGATATAACATACTTGAAATATACTGGCAGTCTGGGGGAAAGAAACAGCGCCGATATGAGTCAACATGAAAGGGGCGGTCTCCTCGTGCTAGGATTCGCGTCCAGCACAGCCAGGACTGGCTGTTAAGTTCAGTTTGCACAGAAAACATTGGAGTGAATTTTCATTTAACCCTAGAATTCAAGACAAACCCAGAAAGTATGATAAGAACCACCAAAATTCCTAATATTCCGGGTTTTCCTGATATTTTGATCAAATTTTCTCAACCACAAATATTTTGTCTCGGAATATGTAAATTTTTCCCATTATAAATCTCGCGCTCAGGGAAAATCTGATGTCTAAATTTTTCGATCATAAAAAGCAATTCGCCGACAACAAACAATAAGACACCAAATGTGAGCAAAACATCTGCCATCTTATCAATCAACAGATCCACACGAATTACCAACAACTACATTCTTGACTTTTATTGCCACTACTAGTACACAATTACTCCATAACAAGTTGGTAGCCAGGAAATGGGCAAGAATCCCACCTATCTACATCTATCTTATTTGCAACAATTGAGCGACCTACTCGAGGATAAACATAAATCACAGGCGGCACGCTTGAATTATATTGGTAAAGCAAATTTGCGAGAAACATGTTGTCCATATCAATGAATCTGACGCACCCAAGTTGATACGATGCAAAGGCTTGCCAAGCGCCAATTTTGCAAGACGACCTATCGATCGAAGGCAAAATGATCGTGAAGAAATGCCTCTATGTGGGATGAAAAAGATATGGAATCACCAATAAGCAGGCCAGTAACATGGGCAACAACAAAAAGATTGAGGGAATCGTTGAAGATAATGGTTAACTTTATGATGTGTGGGTTTTACAGCGCCCCAACATGTTAGCGGGAGTACTTGAATATGGCACCAGCTGCCACCAAGAAGACTACAAGCCAGCCTATGGTCACTGCGAAGCCTAACAAAACAGCTGGCTCCGTAATGCCCCAGCCTCGTGATAATATATGTCTCAGAGTGTCCGTAGGTAATGTCTGTGGTTGGGCATAACTCAGTGGTCGCAGCCAATGTGGCATCGCCTCAATCGGCCAAATAATACCAGCCAAAATGAGGTTGGTGTAGAAGGTCCCGACGACCATCATGACGGCCGTATTCTCTTCGGCACAAATGGCCGATACGAGTAAACCTAGTTTGTTATATAATTTTGATACAGAGAGGATACGACGATTAGAATGTTGTTATAACGCCAACTGTTGGTTTTGTCTGTTATTTTAACATATCATCGAACTTACCAAAACCCATTCCCGTGCATCCTTGAAGCAGAATCAACAGGACCACCCAAAAGAATGGACCGCGCGATGGGATCTCAAATATGAAGAAGGTACAGCCCAGAACTAAGAATATTTGAATAATCATGACAAATACCTGATTGATGGCGTGAGCTAGCAAAATTTGCATCGTTTGAACACGAAACCAGACTTCTCTCGAGGAGACCATCTCGTCTCTCGAGAATGAATGCCAGAGCTGTCAATCCAGTGGCCATCACATAACTGATACTAATCACCACTCCAGGAGCCATAAATTCCAAGTAGCCATCTTTCCTCATCGTCCCATATACCGGCTTGCCCACCTGGATGGGCATATCAGCCAGCGACCTGTCATAGCCAAGTTCTTCGAGAGAGAATCTCTGGCGAAGTTTATGAATGTTTCTCTGAAAGTGGTCTCAAGCGCCAGTGCCAAATGTAAATCTATTGTAGTGAGAAATATGTGATATATTAGATTAGAAAATATTGTATGTCAATCCAATCATAAATCATTTTATAGTGTGTCAATACTTACTGGTCAAGTCTGGATATACTTTGATTGTACCATTGATTATGGTCTCATTTGTCACTTCCTCGCCCATAATTAATCGCGATTGTAGATTCTCTGAATACTTGTCGGGTATATGAATTGCGCCCCACACTTTGCCTCTCCGGACGGCTTCCATGGCACTGGTGAGATTATCGTACTTGATTTGTCTTATTATCTTCTTGTTTAGTCCATTTAGAAACTGTAAACTCGATTTAGGAACAACCTCATCGTTGACGATCGCTACAGGCACATCGAATGGCTCGCCGCCAATGCAAAGACAGAATAATATCACCTGAATGGCGGGCAACATAAACTGAAATACTAGAACTGGCGGATTCCGGCGCAATCTTATGTAATTCTTCCAGGTCACTGCGAGCAGTGTCTTGAACCACTGATACAGGCCGGATGAGTTGGAGTAGCCATTGCGGATGGGCCTCCGGCCGTCTAGTCCATCGTAGCGGCCCTTATCGAGTCCGATTCTGGCATAATTCAACGCATTTGAACGTCTGGCCGCCCAATGGATAGTCTGCATGGCCAAATAATCGTTGACTTGACTCTCATTGTCGCCGTGGGGCTCATTTGAGTTCCCAACAATCGGATTATGGACGTAACCTATGTGAGGCGAGGCCGGTGGACGATTATTATGAATTGATTGTCGATAACTGGTTTGCCTGGCCCCTCCAGCAACCGCGACGGGGCTCTCATTAACATCACGACGATGTAGATCGTCAACATCATCATTGTCTCCATCCTCCTCAGATGAAAACACCTCCACTGCCTCGTTGTCGTAACCAATCACTGTTGTTGATTTATAATTGAGCTCTACCTTGTTGGTACCCGTGTGAATCCTAATGGGCGCCTTCTCACTGGTCAACGTTCGTCTCTCCAACGTATTCTGTCCACTGTCCAGTTGTTGTTGTTGTTGTTGTTGTTGTTGACTAAAAGCTAGCAACTTGTTGCCTTTGTCCAAGTCATTCCATCTGTGCGAATATGAATTGTCATTGATGGAGGTCTCTGTTGTTGGCCTACGTCGACGTCTACTTCTTTGCCTCTTATCGTCGGTCTTATCTTTGTGTTGTTCAGGATGGCGCGAGGATGAGTTTGCTAGTGTCGCGGCTCGACGTGATGAATCAGTGACGCAAAGCTTCAGAAAACATCCTCCAAATTGAGCAGATTATGCTTATGCATCAGCTCGTCGGGACTATCCTCGGCCAGGATCTTTCCATGTCTCATGAGCCCCACAACGTTGGCCAATCGAGCCTCCTCAATGTAATGCGTCGTTATTATCACACTGATTCGTTCGACTTTGGTCAGTGAAACAAGATGCTGCCAGATGCCCTGCCTTAGGGCGGGTCCACGCCCACAGTGGGCTCGTCCAATATGAGTAGGGGCGGCGAATGGACCAGAGCGGCCGCCAGAGAGACTCGCCGCTTTTGGCCGCCACTTTGAACATCAAACAGATGTGCATTGTCGCATCAAGAAGGTCACAGGAAGAAGAAGAAGAAGAAGTGGATGAAGCTGTTAGTTACACATACAATAATGTCACATCTCATACCAACAACAACAACAACAACAACAACCATCACATGAGACTATTGTGATGTCATGTCAACTAACGCAACTGCTGATGACTCGAAGCCATGCCTGCCTTTGAATCCGCCTCAATTGACGCCTACTCACCTCAAGTTGGTCACTATTCGTTTCTTTGATGGCAAGTCGAGAAATTGAAGCAGAAACTCGATCCGTTTCTTGATATCACCAGTTTTCATTCGATTAATTTTCCCGAAATACCTGAGCGTCTCCTCGATGGTGAAGTCCTCGTAGATGGAGATGTCCTGGGGCATGTAGCCGACGTCTCGGCCGGGCACTTCGCCCTGGCCACTGCCCGGCTGGTGGCCGAACACCAGCACCGAGCCGGACTTTGGCCAAATGCGGCCGACAACGCACCTGAGCATTGTGGTCTTTCCGCAGCCGCTCGGCCCGAGCAAACCATAGCTGTCGTTGTAGTTGTTGTTTGGGTGGGAGTTTGGTGTTAATCAATGCTAACCAAATGTTTCTTGTTAGACTAGTTTTGTTTGTTTGTCTGTCATACGGTGAGTAATTGAATGGCATTTAATTTGGAAACAACAGCTAAAAACAACATCAACAGACAGCCATCGATAGATAGAGACATAGACGAAATAGTGCAATTCGAGAGTAATAACAATGCATAGCCTTCTCTTGGAGCTGACCATGAATTTGACTATCAGCCGTCCGCCAACGACAAACACAAGACACTTTGCAATAAATTCCTCGCGTCGAAAGCCACTCGAGCAGAACCGAACTCACAGCTCATGTAAAACAACTAACGCCACTTGTATCAGCTCAACTCTATCTATATTGAGCTGTTGAAGGTGGACTATCCAAATGGTATCCACTACCGGCCTTAATCAACAACTGCAACGGACAACTGGGACGGGGCGAGCGAAACACCCGAACAAGGATATGGAGAGTTTAGCATTAATTGGTTTCATAACGACTATTATTGTTGTTCTCGGATGTCGGTCTAAATATGACAAAATCAAGGGCACCGATCATTCAACTAAAGATAATAACTTCACTTGATTCAATAATGCGACTCCTAATTAGCAAATCAGATTGGCCATTTCTGCAAACGACGTCCCACACGAAGTCAACTTTACAGGAATTGCTGGAGATGACTGACAATATTCGGACCACTGGCCGACTGAGATTATTTGTTTTCCAATTTGACACTGGCGAAAATTTCCATCTAATCGAGCAGATGACTCTCGATGTCTTAGCAGCCTCGTCTGGTCTCTTGTAGCTCTCAGAAAATAACCTAATTGTTTGATGTGTAATTGAAAACAACCAATTGGCTGCAGTTTACATGTATGTTTTGGTCGCAGTTAACCTGAACACCGGTCTATTGGTTTAGCATGCGTGTGTTGAGATAAACCGCGACCAAATATCATCCTCAACACCAGCAATCAGGATTGGAGAAACTAGTATCGTTTTGCAATAGCATGAGAAGCATGGCTCGTTCCTCTTCAGGTGACTGGCACCGAGAACGATTGTTATTCTCACGGCTATCATCTACGATGGACACTACTTGACACATTGTTTACTTACATTGAACCCTCAGGAACTGTTAGATTGATTTTGTCGAGGATTGTTTTCTTGTTACTTCACGGCCAACCTTATAAGTTAAATTCCTAATGATCCACAGCATCTAATTGAGCCATCTGGAAGGAGCTGGTCAGTGCAAACAAATTGGAACTTCCAACGGCCGGCTTCATATGGTTTAGTGGCAGCCTTCTCGAGCCCTCGCCAAGCTGATTTGGTGCTTGATGATGGCGGGAACATGTTGCTTCTCATCAATGGCTTCCTCGTAGATACGTCGATTCAATTGATTAATTACTAAATAGAATCAGCTCTGAAGCTTACTAAGTGAATCAATTCATGTTTTCAGTTGTTGAAGATAAATAAATAATTTTAAACTCTCACTTTGGCTGAAATATGTGTCGTTTGAATAAGAAGTAAAGCAACAAGTGATGCATTTGTGTTTGTCGTTGGAACCAAACTGAACTGAAAAACAAAAAGATTTCTAAACTCTCGACTCTCTAAAGTCGAGGGAAATCCACTCTCTAAAAAGAAAAGACTATTAACACCACTGAACTGGCCATCTTATGAATGATGTAGACAAGTAGACGGAAACTTGTCGCCAACTTGCAGGGTTGTGGGTGGAGTTGAGTTGATTCGAGTTTTGGTTCGATTCGGCTCAGCTCGGCTCGGCTCGGCTACAATTCAAGTATCAACAAACTGTGTAACTTATTGTTGTGGCAGGCGCCAATTGCTGTAAGTGTTGTTGGGCTTTATTGTTGTTGTCGTCGTTTTGTTGGTCGCGACTCACGAGACTCGACTCGTCTGGACTGAACTGCTAAGGAAACAAAATCTGGTTGGTTCTGCTTTGAATGCAGGAAAGGCTCACCTGTATTGTCAAGACAACATCACAGCAGCCACAGTATTGAAATTCGCCAGAAGCCAATCAACACTAATGTTCATTGTTGCTCGAAGATAACCTTGAACATATTCACTGTGCCATTTGTTGCTCACTTCTCCCTCCCGACGCTAATTGCCGCGGATTTACCTACTCAACAATGCCAGTCCGGTCTGGTCTGATTGGATAGAATGTGATCTGATCGTGGCAGCTCACAGGCCGAATGCCTAATTGATTGTTCAATGATTGTGGATGTTCTCGAGTGGACCGACACAAAGCAGCATTACGTAACACAGGCCGATTGTTTCTCTTACAGCTCATTGGCGGCGCTAGGGGCGAATCACACCAAGAGACATGAGACAGATGATGGGCGGCCCCAGCCAGGCCCCACAATACGCGCTTGCATGCCCTGCACAGGCAGAGATGCTTTCGGTAGGGCAAAAACTGTGTTTAGCATCTTGGATTGTCTTTGACGACGACGACGACTACGACTATAACGATGTAACAGCACATTAATTACCTCATTATAATTAAACATCATAATATGCGTGGAATATGACTGACCTCGACGAGTCGAGGAAGCATTTTCTCCAATATCATCATCATCATCATCATCATCGATAATATGGCAACCATGGATTCGCAATTTATTCTGACCATAATTATTATATTGTCGTCCATTATTTGCACCTCAATCTATTCTCCAGCAATCAAGTCCACTGTTTGCCAAATCAAATTAAATTGGGAATATTATTGCACGAGAACCAATACGAGCAAGAGATCCTATTCAAATGGTCCATCGAGCAAATAAATCAACGAGCCATCTTGGATAGAACCAAATTGCAGGGTTTAATTCGACGAGTGGCACCCCCAACGACAGCTGGGACGCCGAAAGGGAAAACATGCGAACTACTGGAGCTCGGTGCCATAGCAATCATCGGCCCGTCAATACACTGGCCAGCCAACATGTAGGCTCCATTTGCGATGCCCTCGACATTGCCCCCCCCACCTGAATATCGTCACCAAAGGCATTAATTACAACTCACAGCCCTCGGGAACTAATATTATTGTCGGCTCTTCGTACCCAGTTGTTTCGCCCATTGCAGTTCAGTCAACAATAAGCATTGATTTGAGTATATCTCGGCCAGTATTGATCGAGGCCTATTTGGATGTCCTGCATGCACTGAATTGGAAGAATTTTTGTCTATTTATATGAGCAAGATGATTCATTGTATTATTTACAGCAACACTTTGATGGCAAGAGTCTTCAGCTCGAATGATATCAACATGAAAATATTGCGCTTCGACCCGACCAAACCCTTTCGTGATGTGTTCTGGTCACTGAAGGCCACCAATATACGCTACATAATGCTCGACGTCCGGTGTAGCAACCTCCGGACGGTGATGGCCCACGCGCAACAGGTCTCAATGATGACCGGGGCCCATAGTTATCTGATTGTCTGTCTGGACACTCAAACCATCGACCTCGAGGACTTCAAATACAGTCGATCGCGTATCATTTGGCTCTCCTCGAACGACCTCCAGAGCGACTCCCGTGCGGTCGCTGTCGATGCACACGCAACGACGTGAATACTCGTCTCTTCGACTCGTCGGGCTTTCGTCTGGCGCCCGATCGCCTGAAGACCGAAAGTGCCCTCATTCATGATGCCATCCAAACGATGGCCTACACCCTGCAGGAGTCGACTCGAGCCAGTACATTGATTTGGTGGCGCCCGTCTCTTGTAACAAGTCAAAACCATGGCCCTACGGCGGTACAATGAGTCAATTACATGCGAACATCCATCAGGTTGATGGGAATGACGGGAAGGATTCGCTTCGATCCCATTGGCCAGCGTTCGGATTATATGCTCAGTCTCAATAGACTCACCGAGGCTGGTCCCAAAATAATCGGCAACTGGACTCACCGGCCGCAATCCATGACTCAACCACAACATCGGTGGCCGTGACAGCAGCAGCAGCAGCTAGCACTCAACCAATCGTCAGAAGCCATCAATACAGACATTAATAACAACAATAATAGATTGCAAATGGATAAACAAGAGCTGCGCTATTTGCAACGAGGGAGATCCCACACTGCACTTATCAGAGGAACGAGACTTGCTGGTGGTGGTGTCCATCAGGAACGAAGCCTACTTCATGAACAAACAAACCACCAAAATGGAGACCGGCAATGCCCGCTACGAGGGCTATGCCATTGATCTGATCGATGAGCTGTCGCGTCTGGTGGGTTTTGACTATGTCTTCAAGGAGGTGGACGACGGAAAGTACAGGAAATACGACGAGGAACGCAAGAGTGGAATGGAATGATTCGCGAAGTCATGATAGGCAAGGCCGATTTGGCCATAGCCGATCTGAGTATCACGTCGTCTCGAGAGGATGCGGTCGACTTCACGCTGCCCTTCATGTCCACAGGTATCTCTGTTTTGTTCAAGAAACCCACCACCAAAGAGCTGGAGCTGTTCTCGTTCCTGTCGCCCTTGAGGCCCACGTTTGGGTGTATGTTTGGGGTTCCTATATGGAGTGTCTCACTGTTGTTGTTCGTGGTGGGCCGAGTGTCGCCCTATGAATGGGCCGATCCACATCCATGTCGCCAGGAGGACAAGATTTTGCGAAATCAATTCAGTGTCGCAAACAGTTTCTAGTTCACCATAGCGGCCGTCATGCAACAGGGCTCCGATCTGGCCCCTCGTTCGCTGAGCACTCGTTTGGTGGCCGCCATTTGGTACTTTTCACGTTGATTATGATCAGCTCGTACACGGCCAACTTGGCGCCTTCTTGACAAATCGAAAAGGTGGTCTATCCCATTGAGCGGGCCGAGGATCTCTATAGGCACCCATTGAACATTATGTATGGCTGTGTTGAGAGTGGCTCCACTGGCACCTTCTTTCAGAAGTCCAAGCCGCATTCGACATTCAGAAAGATGTACAAAGAGATGATATTCCAAGAAGAACAACGAGGAGGCAAGGAGGCTGTCGAGCGCAGCAGCTATGCCTTCTTTATGGAGTCCACCTCCATCGAGTACACTATCGAGAGAAACTGTAACCTGACACAAATCAGGGCCTTCTCGATACCAAAGGCTATGGGATTGCATTGGCCAAGAACTCGACCAGGAAGAGAGACTATAGGACCAAGTTGAGCGAGGCCATTCTGAGTCTACAGGAGAGTGGCACATTGGAGGTGCTGAAGAGCCGCTGGTGGAAGGAGAAGCGCGGCGGAGGTGCCTGCGATATAGAGAGACGGAGGGTGGCGAGGGTGTCAAGGAGCTCACTTTGGCCAATGTCGGTGGTATGTTTGTTGTTCTGGGGATGGAATCACCACTTCGTTGATATTGTGTGGCCTCGAATTGTATGCAAAGAGTTGCCGGATGGCCACTGCAAATGGAACAAGTCGTTTTGAACAGTTGAAACGAAGGATCAGGTTTACCCTGTCGTTGACGGAAAACTATTGATTATCTATCATGACGCATGAGTGTATTATAGTAAATTAATAATGCGATTGGTAAAAAAAGTTTATTTGGTTTTAGAATTAATTAAATTCTGTCGACGAAACTTGAGTCCTCGCTGGACGGCAACTCGAGGCGTATTGTTCTCCATAATCGGCCATCAAGTCCACCACAGACAACATTGGCAACAGGAAAAGGTCGAAGTAAGCCAACTGACCAGAGCAATCAACATCAAGAAGACGCCCAGCTGTTGGTAGGCCAAGATGTCCGACCAGAAGATGACAAAGCCGGCCAGCGAAGTGGTGACCGTCGCCAGAGCATATAGGACTTCCACCTCGGCCAATATCTGGGAATCGATCCTTTGCTTGGCCTCGTTCGAAGGCCCTCGCTATAGGCCACTGTATAGTGGAGGGCGAAGTCGATACTCAATCCGATTGTTAGAGAGATCAATATGCTCTCGGCCACGCCCAGGAGTCCATTTGAGTAGAATCAACACGGCCATGGTGACAATGATGATGGTTGCAATTGTTGAGTGTGCCTGCAATGGTCAGGATGGCGTCTCGAGTGCTCAATACCAGAGCCGTCATGGCCAACAATATCTCCAGCATGATTGATGTATTAGTGCTTTGCTCTGGCTCCATCTGGAGGGCCAATAATTCCAATTGGCTACTGATGAACCAGCCTGATCGGAGGGCTGGCGGCGCCTTGTTCACCTGCCAGGTAACCCATTTATTCACATCCATAGAACCTGTGCATCTTTGAGAATGATTCGAAAGTGAATAATTTGTTCGATTGGAATTCAATGACAATCACGGCCACTCGAGTGGAGTTCTTGAAGAACTTGATGCCTCCATTAACGTTTGCATAATATTGGGGCGTCTTTCGCATGATACTGATTGCCTCGCCATGCACCTGTTCAGCGTGTAACTTGAATATGGAAAGTCGAACGATTGACAGCAGGGCTTCGATCCACATTAGGCCGAATAGGATCCTGGCAACTTCTGGCCTCCATCCAAGACTTGAATGTCTCAATGAAACAATTGGATGTGTCGCTACATGGCTGATGCATGAATAAAACGTTGTTGGCGCAATTTTTGACAAAACTCCAACAGCCATTTTTGTACATTTGCATCACTAAAATCAAATTTAGAATCAAATTTCAGCGTACCTCTATCGTGGGGATCAAAATGATTGCCATTGTCTTGCGGTTTAATGCCGAATATAACTCGAATAGGTAATGTTCCTGGTGTCTCCTGGTAAAAGTTTGAGTTAGTTCAAGAGTTTCGCCCTGTTTTACGCGCTCAAAAGCGAATTGTCTTCTTAGATTCTTGTCGTATTGTTCAGATGCATGTTTCCGAGATAATAATTGGATATCGTCATCGTCGGCCGGCTTCAATGTTGGACTATGAAACACAATCAATGATGAGCAAATTAATATAGCAATAAATGTTATTATCAAATAATACTGGCATTTTGTGATTATTAAAACAATCCATTTTTGATGAAATGTATCTCCCATCGTCAATAATTTGTCTCTCAATACTGGCAGTAGCCAATCCAGATCTTCATCTTTGTTCCTTTACTCAGCTCTAAGATTTGATCGTGAATTCTGGTATCAATATTAGAGCAGGCGGCAATAGTAATACTATAAGCAGATAGTTGGTTAATACAGATAATGTGGCAAATATACAAAGCAACGAACTGCCGTAACTTGGGATATGGCACTGATTATAAACGAACAAGCAGTGGCTACTGTTTGCAACGGAAGTGCTTATGATCGCCCTTTTTAACATTCTGTTTAAATTTGCTTGCTCCTTTTCAATGGACGACGAGTAGTTTTGGGGTGGAGGGTCCATTTCATGGTCATTGAATCGATGTTGACTCTCAGAGTCCAGTGTTTGCAGAACAACATTGCATTGTCTGAACAAATTCAAATGATATTACGACGGCCAATAAATTCATGAAGGAAATATGGGTATCTTGAATATAAGTTCATAAATGGAGTAGCTAAGACATAGCGACAGGCAAATGATCATGAGAATCACTAGAGATATAATCATCGACCAGGTGTAAATTGATATCACAATCAGTATCAATACCAGTGCAATGATAAATAATTTCATATCATCTGATATTAGATGTTCGAAGAGCGAATTCTTCATGCCAATATCCAAAACTTTCACCTGCAAATGGAGTCTTTAGGCTATAACGCGAGATTGTATGATAATACTTCATAAGTGACGAGCTCTTGGCAAGTTAATTGGAATATATTAGTATAAGATAACTTGTTGACGATTGATTCTTGCAGGTTTGTTCTATTTTGTCTGTCAAATTTGGTGAGGATTGATTGTTTTAAAGAGATAGGTTTCATTGCCATTTGTTTGTTGTTCAGTTCTCACAAAATTGTCATTCGTTAGATAGTGCATAACATTATATATCAACCGTCGCATCTCATACATTTCTCTGGTATGGAGCCGCAAAACGGACGGGACAAGTCATGGCTTGAGGGCGTTAGGATGTTGAGCGGTGATCGAGTAATCGTGGGTTCTGATAAATTGTCATCATCCTTAGGTGTAAAGCATTCCTCATAAGGAAATTTCAGATAATATGGAGCACATAGATTTAATAATTGATCCATCGCTTCTCATGTCATTAGTATCAAGTTTCAGACAAGTTGTTTTGTTACTAAGGCAGGCTATGTAGTTGGGCAGTGACCACGAATTTGCCAACAAGTTCCTCTATGAGATTCCTGGTCCTCCTCCTGAAATTGTTCGCAATCACTTTGGAATATCAATCTATCCTCTTCGGAGTGTTCCAACCTCAACCTTCTGTCAACCTCGCAAGTAGCCAACATAGAGTTCAGGTTGAATAAACCGCCAAGTTGAGTAGGCGATCGTTGGGGTAACAACAATTTGTGCACCAGCCGTCATATAATTTGCCGCAAAATGCTTTGGATGACCCCAGTGAGTAATGCATGAATGTTGGTGTTATAAGGTTTGTTGAATTGATGGATTGATAATACTCCTCCTCTCCGTCGTCCATCATCAGGTTGTTATTAGAGGAGATGTTTCTAGCAACTTGTTGAGTTGACATCTCGACGATCGGTGGTTCCGGGCTCCAACGATAAATTGTTTTCGATAAATTGTTCTCATTGTCGAATCGATATGTTGCGGGCGAGTAATAGCTGACATCGTATTTTGGTGAGTTGGGCAGTAGCGATAGATTATTGTGTGAGGCCGTTGTTTCATCTTGCAATAATTTCCAAGTATTAAGCCTATTTGCAATGGGAATATCACGTGCTTCAAATCCAACGAGAGGATCCTTAAATGACGGCGGTGGTCGAATGCAGAGTGTTATAATGAACAAGCTCAATACCAGGCTGATACCAGCCAATAATAACTTACTTGGATGTTGCAATAGAAATAGACTAAATGAGTTGAAGAGCCCCCATGATCGGTGGACACTATGTTGATCTAAGATCTTCTGAACACTTATATGTTTGGAAAGGTTTGTTTCATTGATGATAGAAGCTGAGAATAAATCTTTCGGAGATCCCCACACGGCAGTTGACAGAAGAATCCATCTTCCATTGTTGGGTTGTAAAATTTATGTCAATATTTGATAACATTATTAGGAGCTAGACATGGTTGAGCGTTGGTTGTAAGTTGCTCTTTTTAAATAAAATAATGACAAACACAAATATCATAAATTATTGAAGCCATTGCCTGGATTGTTTAATAATCATTATTACTTATCGACACATAGTTGATGCTCATAATGTACTGTTCACAACCTAACGATGTTTACGATCACAATAGTTGTTATGATGATAATTGTTCGGTTTTGTAGAAAGTCAACAATATATTAGGCTAGATTTTCTAATGTATTAACAATATCGTAAATAGGATATCGATATTGTCAACTTTCTGAGCACCAGTAGTTGTTGTTAACTGGACTTTGGGTGTTTCTGGTTTTTCCGGTTGTGGACAAAAAATTGTCCTCGCCCCCATTGTTGGCAGAAGCGGCGCAGCCAAGATTGCCTGCAGTGCGTCTCAAAAGGTTCTGGTACAACAAGCACACAGAACTGCTTCTGCTTGTACCAGAACCTTTTGAGACGCACTGCACCAACGAAATTCGATCCCGCCACATGCCAAACAATTTCACTCGTTCAATCACGTGCTTCTCGAGCAATCTACAGGAGTTGTTCGTTGTTTCATATCCATCTAACTTTTATTATCAAACTTGATTCAGATTTGTTATATATAATCAGCAATCATGAAGAATTTAAATGTTCTTGCAAGGACTAAGACGAATTTCGACGCCAATATCATAGGATATTGTATTGATGCCGACAACAAAGATACTTCGCCCTTACGGAAGATTTCGAAATCCTAGAAAGCCAAGACAATCGATTACAGGCGACAGCAGTCAGTCATGATTTTGATAAGCTCAAATATGGGGTTGGAAGGCTAACACGAGATGATGTTATATTGATGGAATATGTCGTCGAAAATTGGCAGCCTACTCATAATCCTTGCCACAGGTCTATTTATTCATATTGCACTATCATCTTTCAGCCTCCCAAGTGATTGCCAATATCAACATGCCAAGTGTGTATCATCTGCGAAGATCTCACCTGATCAAGACCTCATAGCCCTAGCTGACAGAAGCCAATGGTTTAGTAATTCTACAAACGAATGATTATACAAATACTATACATGCAACAAATGCCCTAACTGAAAATGATAGTCTATACAAACCTGTTGGCGTAGGCTGGGGCTCTAAAGAGACTCAGTTTTTTGGACTGGATGGTCGTCCAGCCAAAGAAACTGAGTCCAAATTGAGGCCGAATATTGATGAAACTAGTGTTGTTGATGACAATGAGATTTTCGATAGTGATGCTTTCAAAGAGTTTCAAGGAGTCTAAGAATAAGAAGTACGCTCATAGATTGGCGAGAGATGGGCAGCTCATTGCCACCTAACTTTTATACCCGAGACAGCACTACCTGAAGGTTTGGAATCGAAATCTAGAGCTGCAATACATGAGCGAACAACTAGTCACAATGGAAGGGGTTTGTTAACATGGATTCCTAATGGTCAATATGTTTGCTGTGGGCAACGCCGACGGGATGGAGCATAAACGAGATAGTGATGTTCGAAAAGAACGGTATGGTTCACCAGAGGGTAACACTACCATTGCTACTTCACAATTTACATATCAGCAATTTATCTTGGTCACCCGACTCCAAAATCTTGGCCATCCTCGGGATCAAATTCGAGAGAGAAGACTCGGGCGACGTTAGAAAGAAATTTATTCTCATGTTGTACACCATGCAAAATTTTCAATACCACCTCAAGTATTCCGTATATCTGAGCTGTGAGCTCGATAATCTCATCCGATGGGATCCAATCAACCATTCTAAATTATATGTCTGCTCTCTCGCAGGCTGGTGTAGAAGAAGAATATGACTGCACTTCAACGGTCACTTACAGCCGAGTTCACTCCACTGTCGCCGTTGTTGATGGAAACAAAGTGATGATAACTCCTTTCAGTATATGCAACATGCCACCACCCATGGCGGCTATAAGAATAGAACTGGGTAGTTTGATCAGCCGAATAGTATTGGGACCAGAATCAGTCAAAAATTTTGTCGTCCTAACTATCGAAAATAGATTGATTTCCGTTCCTAGCGACGCGATGAAACTGACCAGCGACAAGGAAAACTTTTCCTAGATGTGTCTTAAAAGCGAGCCGATCAAAATTTCAAGAGCCAACTCAGCAAATGCCTAACAAGTTTCAATATCGAGAATGGAAATAGATTACAGAACAGTACCATCATGAATGATGGCTCTCTTATTAACAACCAATCAAGTTGGCTATGATTGTCAGGTCCATAGGATTGAAATAGACAATCCTAAATCATCAATGAGGGCCTTTACAAACTATCAAAAGAGTAATCAGGTTATTAGGATAGCTCAAAATTTTAGTCCCAGTAACAAGTATCACTTATTCTAGACAATGGCACTTGCGAGAGATAGATTGTGAAACTGGCGATATTGAACGAAAGTTTGCTCTTGATTCAACAACTGATCGTCTTCATGTACTCGATGCTTACTACACAGAGTCGATGAGCTTTGCTAAAGTGATATCATTAACTCAGGATCATACACTTAGGGCTAATGAACACATACTATCGTCCAATAGTTGCATCGTTCCGCATCTCAGAAAATTTTCTTATTTACGACCACCGATAATAACCTTCACTTTGTACCCAAATCAAAGATTTTAGCACCTACTATTCCAGATGACATCAGATCTTACAATCAACCAATCGAGATGGGAGGAACATTGATCGTTGTATCTGAGCAAGATTCCAAAAGTCATATTACAGATGCCACGAGAAATCTAGAGGGTGTTGCACCCTCGCATATTGATACTTCTATCAGTATCTCGCCTCTTGGATCAAAACAAGTACCTAGAAGCGATGAAAAGGCTAGGAGACATCGTGTTGACTTGAACTTTATCTCTGATTATCTGATGCATCGTGAAGGAGATAACTTCTTCACGGATATCTTGAACAAATTTGTCCTTCAAATCGTTGAACACGACCAATCTTTGCTTAATCTATTCATCAATGAACTGAAATGAGGACACCCTACTCGAGAGAGATATTCTACCATAATGAGATGTCTCCTGGGCTTGACGATCAAAACAATCACCCAATCTCGCTTGAGATCATCAAAACTAAGGTCCATAAGATTTGCTCTAATATTGACCTACAAAATCTGACTGGCTATGATCGCATTCAACCACATATACTCTGTTTGATTCGACAAGAGCCCAGGAGGAAATTGCGAGGCACTTGAGATGATCAGAAACTGTGATGACATCAAACCCGGACTAGATTTCTTACTGTACTTCATTGATATTGAACAATTGTTTCTCGAGGCTCTTGCTACATACGACACTGAGCTGGCCCTGATGGTATGTGCCTCCACGAAAATCTAAAGAATATCTCGCCTTACTGGACCAATTCAATGAACACACAGACCAATATTTCCGGCGCTATAAGATCGACAGGCATTTGAAGAACTACGAGAAGGCATTTGAGAACATATATCAGCATTACGAATCGAGTCCGACCTCAATAATGATGAAGTAAACAGATTTCTGACCGATTTTGTGGCCTCCAATAGGATTTACAAACCTGCCATTTGGTTTATTGAGAAGAGGTGGTTTCTGTCTCACGCTAGATTCTGAAGACTCTCTTATGGGAAAGATATGGTGATTATCTCTTTGAAAAAGAGTACCACCTAGAGGCAGGTCTATCCTGTATTGGAGCATTCAGCCAGTACTCTGATGATGACGAGATATTTCCCATAGCAAAGCTATGATGTGTTTACTTTTAGTAGAGGATTGGGAAAAGTGTGCTCTACTGATCAAGAGAGAACAAAAACAGCTCTCCGACCAGGATAAGTCCGACTACCTGAATAAGATCTCAAATCAGCTGGTCTCACTTGAGCAAATATGCCCGAAGCCTTCATTATCAAGCAAACAATCACAGACAAAGATCTCGCCTGTCAATTGTTCAGAAGGGTGATTTGAATTTCGCCTGTTTAGTTGTGCCAGAAGGTGATGAGTGGTCGTATGAAGAATGCACCAAGCTGATGGATAAACAAATTCAAGAGCTATTGACCACCTGGAAGGTTGAAATCGACACCGCCATCGCTTAATTTCAACGGCTCAAAGAGTTAATATCGACTTTACGAGTCACGTCGTACAAACCATATTAGTGCCGACAACTGTTACTCATCTGACAGCCTATCCACCATTGACGGAAACGATGCCTCTTCTATCATCTCGGAAGGAACTGCTAAACAGAAAGTAGCCAGGTCTGGGGCTCCCTCCATAAAGACAAGAGCTTCATCGAAATCGTCCAAATCTCAAATCGACAAAGTCAAGAAGATCAATCTCAAAACAGGAAGTCGTCATGAAGATATAGCTCTTTATACTGGAATTGAAGAAATTCATCGCAAAACAAACATCAACCACGAATTGGCGTCAGACCTTGGCAACTTATTTTGTTATAAGATACTCGATGATACGTAACTATGATGTGCATAGAGAGTCGCTCACCGAGATTCTGTCTGATCATCTTGAATTGGCCAGAGAAATGACTTCAAAACTATGGCCCACTAGCGAGCAGGAAGATCAAACCTTTTCGCTGTATCGAAGATTCAGCAATTTATTCACAACCTCACAAACAGTTTTAGAAAATGTCGATTTCGAAGTACTTATCAGGCCAGAGTTACCAAAGGAGTTAAGGCTACTAGAGATATAGAGTCATGGAAGCAATATCATGGTGGGACCTAGGCAAAGCATCGTTGCGGGTTGCGCCCATGGAGCTTCAGTTCTTTATTTGTGGCTCACTAGCCGTCTGTACCAGTTTGGCTATCAGTTCTAAGTTAATTAAAAATACGAATCTCAAACCGTCAATTTCGACAACTGAGTTGTTATGAATCACAGTGCAGTTGCCGCCGCGTAAAACTGGTTGGGAGTCCACATAGAATGGTCTTCTACCTGTATTTACAATTATAAATTCACCATTTGTTTGAGTTCTATCATTCCTTGTCGTCTGCTGATTTTGTTCGCTGGGCCTTCCAAGCTGAGGTCTACATCTACCACAGAGTCTTTAGTACATCTACCAAAAAGTGATTTGTTTTAGTTGCATTAGGTATCTCATGTTGGCCCCGTAGAACGGCTATAACTGCCGAGTACTGTCGTTGAAGTCTGAGTGAGATGTCCCCTTACTGAATCAACCAAGGCTTGCCACTTTGGGTATCTCGTTTCCAACTTTCTGATTTCCCTCTTGATCCTTCTTGAGTTGATCATCAATTCTTGGTGGACTGGGTCGTCTTTCAACTTTTGAAGCAACAGTTTGACCATCAAAGTTGGCTGCAATATGATCACTACATGTACTTAATATGTCTTTATCAACAACCTCCTCGACCACGCTGAAGGTGGGCATCTCTTCTCTTCTGGACATTATCGTCCTGCCATTGACAACAATAGGTATGAGATTATAGTAACGCATTGATAGCCAATGTGATCTGAGGTGTTTTGCTGTCTATACTGGAAGGAAATATATGACGATTGGAATCTAAAGCTGCTCGTAAACTTCCAAACATAGGTACCTCTGTTATTCTTCCCGGAAGGATTGTGATTGTTTTGATAAGATCTTCTTCCTCCTTTGAATAAGGAGTTTTAACATGTATTTGAGCAACTATATCAGGGGGCAAATTGTCTCATGGCCGCCATGGCGATTTCCCTCTGAATAGGTGCGCAATATAAAGTGCCTCCCATCGATCTTCGATCTCTTGGAAGGAGGAATTTACATGAGAAAGTAACACTCCTGTAAACTTCCATGGAGATCATTCCTCTGTTGAACAGCCAATATTAATGCCAAATCGTCGGCTGGTTTCCACCTGCCAGAAGCTCGCGCATGTGCAATATCTTTGGCATTTTTGAGTCTTCGGCGTTTCTGTTTCTTTGGTGCTTCATTTTGAGTCACAGGACTGGGAGCCAGGTGATCTGGTTCGTCCTCGAATCTGGCTGGCGCTCTTGTATTGCGTTTGCTTCTCTGCGCCGCCAAGCTCATGTTGATAATGTGTTATTATGTTCGGTCACAAAGTGTTCGTCCTTGTGACACATATGGTTAAATGTAAATTAAAATGCTATCATTGATAGGATAGAAATAGTAGGCAAATTTTTGACATTTGACAACGATAGAGATAACGATTCTTCCATAATGTCATTGTGGAGATTCATCCGATACTACAGTAATATTCAATGGATATCTGTGTGTGTTTTGTATGGCAACAAACACAATCGACGTTGCTCTGTGCGCCTATTGGGCTACAAGAAAAATTCGCCCGATTTTCGCTTATTTTTGGTTCGGCAGGCGTGCAACGAACATTCGCTTTCTTCCTGCTTTCTTTCCGCCCCCCACTCCTCGATGTGCATGGAAACGCGCGGGGCGGCCAATCTCGCGCCTTTCGCAGTGCATTCAGCCGGCCGAGCGCTTCCCCCTTCCCGCGTGTTTGTCTGTCTGTCTGTGCGTGCGGCTTGAGAAGTTCGCTACAATCGGACATTCGCCTTCTCTCCTCAAGTCCACCCAAAGTTTCCTGTCAACCTGTTGAGTGATGACAGTCCTGATATAATTCAATTAATTAAACTATCAAATAAACATATTGGTGTGTCTTTTAATGAGTCCCTTTGTTCGCTATTCTCACACGAACAAGCAGGTATTACCACAATGTCATTCGAGAAAGTCATTTTGAATGACTTCTACAACTATCCTCATACCCATTGGACTGCAATTCTTGTCATTATTATTATTGCTTGTATTAGTCATTATCTCGGCCTCGCGACAACAGGCCACGATGAGAGAATAACATATAGTCGTGCCAACGAAAGGGAAGCCAAGGTGATACAATAACGAACAACGCTGGACATATCACTTGGTACGAGTACTTCATGTCCGTCGCCCGATTGGCGGCTCAACGATCAAAGATCAACCACGAAAGTGGGCGCCTGCATAGTGAATGAACAAAACAAAATCGTTGCCACTGGATACAATGGGATGCCTAATGGTGTTCATGATAATCTAATACCTGGACAAAGGGGCCCTTCCTTGAGACCAAATATGCTTATATTGTTCATGCCGAGTTGAATGCCATACTTAACTCTATTCTAACCGACCAGACGGGTTGCCGTCTATTTGTATCTTTATTTCCATGTAACGAATGCGCCAAGGCAATCATACAGACAGGAATCAAACATGTGATATATCTCTCTGACAAACACAAAAGAAAGACTCGACCAAAGCGGCCAAGCGGATGTTCAAAATGGCCGGCGTTCATTATGAACAATTCCAAGGCTCTCTACTGATTTAAACTTAGTAAATGACAAAAATTTATGCGTATGCATAGTAAGTAAATTCAATTTTGGTTTGAATATATCAGTGGCCGTTTCTCTTAGACTCAATTTATTGCTTAGACACGAAGAACATGAGCGAAGAGAAAGAGTTGGGTTTATTCTGACTGCGCCCATGTACGATATAAACTAGCCATATCAGTTACAACAAACGAGGACGATTAGTCTGATCGAGCCAGTTGAATTCAGATAGAAGCTCTTGAATCTGTCTCATGCTAACTGATTAAGATTGTCCTGTTGTCTAGCGCCAACGTCCGACTAGTCTTGGCCTGATAAGATAAGGATCGTCGTGTTCAGTATCGATTCTACTGGTCCAATCAGTGATTCTGAAGTGAAATTTCTAGCCCGCTGCATCAGTGGCATCATCATCGTTTGATGGGCTTCAATTAGCCCTGTGAACTGATGCGCTTAATTGGTTGGTCTACCAGAGAGAGGCATTGAGAGGTTTAAGTAGGGACGACGACAACGACAACTGAGGAGGAAGAACAGACCAAACAAGCAAACATTAGAAGATGGCGCCGAGGCTCCAATTTACTTGAGTTTTTACTGAGTGTGTCGTCACGACAGCTGTTGGCTGAGCCTGTTGTTGTTGTTGACTTTTCTGTTGTTATGAGTTATCCTCTTACTAGTCTTCGTCCCATCAACTTCATCACCCAGATTAAATAATGCCAAGAGCTGCTTGAGTTTGGGCTATCGTCAGGAGTGTGTGTTTCACCTAAATTCATTCATTGATTAACCAACGATGCCTATAAAAGTTGTTAATGCATCGGCAGTGCTCTTATTTATTGGAGCCCCGAGGGGAGAGAAGGAGAAGGAGAAGAAGGTAAGTTTAAGTTAGACAGGTGAGTCTGGATAGTTATTTCAAGTGCGCATCACCAGTCACACACACATTTTAAGTTAATGTATTTGCATCATCGGTCGCTATGGACAGCCTCTACCTGTCCTCAGTCTCAAGTGTCTGCCCCTGTGTTCCTTGAGAAAGCCCCAGAAACTTGCCAATCTCCTCTAAGGCTTCTTGGTGAGCTTTGCAGAAAGAAAGCGACGACGACAACAACAACAACAACAACAATCACAAAGAGACCATTGAATGCAAATTAGTAATGTCACTCAAATTGATTCTCTCTCCAGCTTAGAAACTACTAGTCGGCTAGTTGGCTTCTCCCCTCACTGCCAGCTCACCTGTGTGATGTTCCATTTGACAAGAGAGCTAAGGTTCTTCTGTTTTTGGCTCGAGTTGCGGCCAATTGGATCAGACGAAAGAAGTTGCTCGCGGCCGATGGAAGGACTGGCGAGAGAGGCCGATTTGTCAGCCAGGTGAGAGCAACTCTCTCCGCCCTTGAAGTGTACATATGCAAGTTGGACCAGTTGAATGTGTGACTGAGAGATGAGAAACAAGTTGTGAGACGGAGAGAAGAAGAAGAAGAAGAAGAAGAAGAAGAAAGAAGAAGAAGAAGAAGAAGAAGAAGAAGAAGAAGAAGAAGAAGAAAGAAGAAGAAGAAAGAAGAAGAAGAAGAAAGAAGAAGAAGAAAGAAAGAAGAGGAGGAGGAGGAGGAGAGACACATTTACAGGTGGATTTTCACGGCTAACACCAAAGCCTGGCACAGAGTGGACACAATGCCAGGCTGTGGGTTAATTTGCATCAGTTTTAAAAGTCAGGAGAGGCGCAACTTACAGGCTCTTACATTAGCCTTTGGTCAGTGCGCTTGGAGTCACCGCTTTTCCTTGCGGTTTGTTCCATGCGCTTCCATGGATTTGCATTTCAAGGGTTGTTGTTTGTATCATCATAATGATCGCCGTCATCATCGCAGGCGTGAAGGTGGCCGCTTCGGCTTATTTAAACAGTCCCGTGCATGTGCCATTGTATTTGAGAGGAGAAAGAGGAGGCGGAGGAGGAGAATCATTTAATCGATGCAATGAAGGTAACTCCGCTTGAATGATGTACATGACAGCCAGAAAGAGGAGTCTCTGTTGGATGTTGTTGATGGTGTTAAATTGGTCAAATAGAGAATAGATTCTCCAACAACAACAACAATAACATGAGAACACAACTAACAGGGCGGCCAAGTATTCCAATTGGCGTTGTTGTTGTTGTTTAGTTACCTGGGAGGCTAGTTTTGTTGTTGTTGTTGTTGCACTGTTTTCCGGCCTATTTTTAGTTGTTGATGTTGTTAGGGTTGACTTAAACATGACTACTCAAGAGCATATACGAAAATGAATGTAAATTTCGCTCCAACTCTTCGCCCGACGTTGGTCGCCTCCTCTCTCAGCCGAACACTCACATTCAACATGATCCAGCAGGCGAACGAAACCAACATCAACTTGTTGAATGATATCCACACAAACATTCCCGAAGGAGGATGCCCATCTCTCTCCCTCTCCGCTAGACGACCTGTCTTGACTCGGCTCGGCTGATGTGAATGGTGACGGTAGCGGCGGCGGCGGCGGCGGCTTCACATCCACGTAACTTGCATACACTTGACTTGTTGTAGTTGGACAGGCGACGTCGACATCGACATCCACAGCGACAGAGACGACGACGGCGATGTTGATGGTGATGATGTTGGTGCGTTAGTTTGGAGACACGCCGGCGTCTTAGTGGTTGTCGTGTTGACCGTCGCTGTCGTCATCAGTCAAGATCAGCCACTTTGCACAATATTCGCAGCCCCACTGGACGCCAGATCTAACTGTCGCTGGCCGTTTCGCTCTCGCTTTCGAGAAGCTCTCCGAAAGTTGCAGCCATCAATAATGCCGGCGAGTGGGGGCTTTTTCCACTGCCTGTAATATCCAGCGAAATCATATCGATGTCTGCGGTGGCTGATGTTGTTGATGATGTCGGCATAAAGTGAAACTGGTCACATGGAATTCTCTCACATTACACACTCGTATTGGTCTCTCTCGCTCTCCGCCTCTGGCAGGAGTGGAGAGCCGAGAAAACAAGTTGCTGTCCGAGATGCGATGATGAAACTCAGCCGAGAGTGTAATGCGTTCATCACATCATTGTCAGTCCCTCAGTGCAGAGTCTCATCTAGTCCGTTCTGGTCTAAGTTGGCCTGTCAGCTCAGCCTCACCTGAGTTTCGCCCGGTGTGCGGCCAAGCAGGTAAACGATAGCCGAATCATGTAATTCGTTTTCATTTGATTGCAGCACATTTTGCTTGTTTGTTTTCTCGCTCATGAAGACCAAGTCCCCTTCGCTTGGGGAGAAAAAATCATCATCATCATCATCATGGTCGGCGTCGTCGTCGTCGTCCATTCGTCTCTTGGTGACATCTCACTTGAGGAGCTGCGATGCCGACCACCACCGGAGAGAAATACTTTCCTTCATGGAACTCATTCACAGTTCGAGTCCAACAAGTGTGTTTGTATTTGGGTGTGCTGTGTTTCCCGACAGACAAGACAAGTGAAGAAACATACACTGGACACAGGAATTAAAATTGGCGTCGTTTTTGTTCTTCTTCGCTTCTTTTGCGCCCGCAACAATCAGAAGCGCACTGTAGTCTAAAACTAAATGCAACATTGGCTTTTTGTGGGCCTTTATTACACTTCTTGGCAGGTGAATTCTGGCCGATCGAGCGGATAACATCAGACGAGGGGAATGAACGGCGAGATTTCTCTTTCTTCTGACTCGCCGGCGATGATGTTATCGGCGACGGGCGTCAAGATGAAGGCTCGCCAACACATGCACGGGCAATACATCACGACGACGACGACGACGACGACGACGTCAGAGAGATGGTTGGCCACTGGCGCAACAACAACAGTTCGGTTCGGTTCAGTCCACTGGAAGCCATTGTTGAGTCGCTACAGGTCGGCCGCCCTGAGGAATCGAGTCAGTGGCTGCTGCTGCTGCGGCGGCGGTGGTGGCGGCGGCGCAACAAGTGGCAAAAGTCAGTTGGCGCACTTGCGCCGGGAAGCCAAATTGCGGTCGACGAGGAGATGGCGCAAGGCAGATAACCGGAATCGTCTCGTCTCTCGGCCGCCGCCGCTAATTCCACGAAGCCAAATCTGGCCGCCGCCTCTGGAAAGTCGTCAGTCGGCGAGCAGGCAAACAGCGACAACAACCACCTGACAAGAGGCTGCCCAGAGGTAACAGTAAAAGTTTGAAAGTGAGCAGCGCGATAGGAGGTAGACACAAGAAGAAGAAGAAGAAGAAGAAGAAGGAAAGACTCGGAGACAGACCGACTGAGAGACAGAGAGTTTCCACGGCGGATGCGGCCATCTTGCAACTTTTCCCCTCCAACTCGAGCCGGCGCACAGCCTTCGTTTACTTGAAATTTACCTGACGGCAGCAATAATAATAATGATAATAATAATCATTAAGTAGAGCAAAAGTCGCGCTCATATAGTGGCATTGTTTTCACTATATCCGCCATTGTTGTTTCTGCCCAACCAACTGCCGGCTTTCTCCTTGTCTGTGGTGTTGGATCGGCCGCCACCACCGCCGCCACTACCTTACAATCCACCGAGCTAGCGATCATGTTGCTTACCAGTATTGTTGTTGCGAGTTCTCGATGATCGAGCTTCATGTTGTTAACTGTTACATGTAGTTGTTGGTGGTGTCCAGGTTATTTCGTGTTTGTAGTTGTTGTCCGGTGGATTGTTAATTCCAGGCCCACTCATATAGACGCCGCGGTTTTGTGGCCGAAGCAACGTTTTTCCCTATCGTCCATCATCTTTTTGGGCGCCGGCTCGCTTTCGACTTTTATTTATCTACCTGAGACGAGTGATGTGATGTGATCTGATCTGATCCGCCGTGTGATGTCATGTGTAAGTGTGAGACAGACCAGCGAAAGTGAACGAGACAGTCAAATGTAAGTGTCGGAACGCAGTGCCGTTTCTTTAGTTGGCTATCAAGCATACAGCCACATGTCCGTATCAATTCAATAAACCTAGAAGACCACACACTCTAATAAAATTGAGAGACCACAAACTGTTAAACTACAAATACTATTGATTATTATTCGAAGAGACAACCAACCAACATGAGGAGAAGAAAGAGAGCAGAATAGATAGCATCACAATCAATCTGTATTACAATCAAACTAGCAAATTAACCATCAAGTGATAGATAAGCAACAAGTGATCAACATGACGAGGTCGCCCAATAATAATGTGACGATCGACTACCAGTGATGAGGTGCTGGAGAGCAAAGCAACAGACGAAGAAGAAGGACGACGACGAAGAAGAAGATCCATAGATTAATTAACAAATCCAATTGTGAGCCATTTTGTGATCAGACAACCAGCACTGCTGCTGCAGCTACACTCGCTTAGGTCTGCCATTATTGTAACATTATCGAGTATATTATTGTTTTGTTTGTCCATAGAGAATATCCTAAGTAATCACCGAGTTGAATGCCAAATCAACATTCAAGCCAATCACCTAAACCACCATCAGCACCTTCAGCATCAGTCCAATCACAAATTGGATTTATTTCGCCTCTCCTCAGGCAGCCACCCGCAAGCGATCGCCAAGAAGAGCAACCACCATTTCAGTAGTCCATTCAGTAGCGCTCATTTGAGTCATCATCAGTTACCTGTAATCAATGCGAACCAGCACTGGCCACAGCAGCAACAGCGGTCAAGCCCTCAATACAACCAGCAGCCTCATCATCAGCATTATCCTGGCCGACCTCCGTCTCACCACCACCATCACCACCTGCAGGCGACGAGTTATCGCATGGCCAAGAGCGGCTCGAGCGCGCACCACCAGTTGCCGGCCGAGAGGAGGACCTCGTCTGGTGGCTGGCAAGTAAATTCAGCGCCATCGCCATCGCCGCCGCAGGCCAGAGACCAGCAACAGGCGGCCGACAACCCAAATCAGGGCAAGCTGCTGGTCTGCTACTACACGACAAGACAGGCGGCCTCTATTGGCCAAAGGACGGACGAGAATTCGTCGCCTTGCCAGCCGACAAGATTGTCCAGCTCTGACCAGAATAGCGCTGAGAAGAGCAGCCAGAAGCAGCAACAGTTGGTGTTCTCACCGATCATCAATTACGAGCCTCAGCACAACAACAACAACAACAACAATATAAGACTACAGCAGCAACCCGAGCAACAACACCGAAACAAACAAGGCGTGCCAGTGACAAGACATCAGTGGAACTGGAGTTCAGCTCGGCCTCGCCGGCCAAGAACCAACAGGAGCAGCTGTTTATCGTCACCTCAACACTACTCGCAATTGTTTGCGCGGTGGCCACCACAATAATGGCGGCCCCACATCGAGCAAATCAACGGCCAATAATCAATTAGCCATAATCAACAATGGTGCAATAACAACAACAAACTACACCATCCCTCACTGGCCTACAACAGAGGCCAGCCGATGGTGATGTTGATGCAGAACCAGCAACTGCGGGCGGCGGCGGCGGCGGCCAAGCAATCATGAAAATAGCTATTTAATTCACGAGGACGGTCAACTACAGCCGTCCGTTGCCTCACCATCTGACCAACGATCTCGACACGATAAGAGGTGGCGGCGGCAGTAGCGCCAGCCACCTGAATGTGCCAATATCGTCGTCATCGGCTGACGGATCGGTGCTTTTTCCGATGATGATGTCTGTCGGAAACAATGCCGATGCGAATAGTAACAACAACTTGCTGATTATGGCCGCCAACAAGGACAGAAACAACAATAGGCAGTCCAACTCGAACGACGCCGAGCACCTGGCCGACGTCGGCGCTTTCACGAGAGGCTCGACGGCGCCTGCCCGCC
Source organism: Oxytropis ochrocephala (assembly GCA_020916435.1). Classification (NCBI taxonomy): domain Eukaryota; kingdom Viridiplantae; phylum Streptophyta; class Magnoliopsida; order Fabales; family Fabaceae; genus Oxytropis; species Oxytropis ochrocephala. The sequence continues at coordinate 106,568 of JAJHUT010000093.1, forward strand.
GGCCAACAATTGGCCAGCCTCTCGTCGTCGTCGTCGTCGTCGCCAGGCTCTTTCATGGCTGATGGCGCCAATTCCAGAGGCAATAACAATAATCATGAGCCACCGTTTGACACAAAGTCCCAGCACTTGTTTATTCCGTCCACCTATCAAACAATAACAACGTCCGCATCCACAACAAAGGCCTACAGTAAATTAGCCTCGTCGTCGCTTCCAGCAACCCCATCATCATCATCATTGACTGCCTACAGCTCGGCTTCATCGTCGCCATCGTCCGCCTCGTCGACGTTCCTGCTGGCCGATTCCTCGTCGGCCTCGGAATGTGTCGCCGTATCAGCGCCACGATCTGGTGACTTCGTAAACCAACAACAGCAGCCGCAACAACAACAACAACAACAACAACAACAGCAGCAGGAGCGACCCAGAGCCTACAGGTGGCCGAGAGTGAGCTATCACCTGCCCTGCAAGCGACATCCCCTCCGAGGAGGCTCACCACGATGTCGGCTATTCCCTCGCCTACTGTCCCACTTTCGGCCTCGGGCTCGCTACAACATCAACAATCCACCTACACCTATCGGAACTCGCAACAGCTGCAGCAAACGACTCCCATCGCCAATGTAAATACGCCCGGCCAGCAAGTAACAAGTGGCAGTCATTTATTGGTGGCCAATCAAAGGCTTCGCCTGCAACCACTGCCTCTCTGCTCGCTCCATCGCCGCCGTCGACCACCAGCGCCGCCGGTGGGAACACCAACAATAACTTTACACCGAACACCCTGGTTAGATTCCCACCATCTATTTCTTCGCCAAGTCCAACAAGGGACGAGGACCTTCCGCCGTCGTTGTCATCTTCGTTCTTGCTATCATCATCAACAGGCAGTCCGAGCTCTACATTGAAAGGTAGCTCCACTCTATCGTCGCCATTTGACTCGCCCAACGCTGCTCCGTCTGGTTCATCGACCGCCTCGGGCTAACGTCAGCCGGCGCCCAACTCATCAATACCACCGCCGACGCCACCGGCCGCCGCCACCGCCACAACCACTGGCGGCGCTTCGAAGCCTCTCGTCGGCGCTCGTCTCGTCGCCCTGTCGACGATGTTTGATGTCTTTGGCGCGGCCTCTCAGTATCTGATGCGCTTCAAACCAAGCTCGCTCATCTCGCCCTCGTCGTTCGTCTCCCTCAACAACATCGGGGGCGGCGGCGGCGGCGACCACCACCATCATCATCATAACCACCACCATAACAAACAATCAGCACCACCACAACTCCGCTGATCACCTTCATCCACTCCAAGTCGAATGTGTCCGCCGCCTCGCTCGTTGCGCTCCCATTCTCCAGTGCAATCCTATCGGGCCACAAGCCGATATCACTATCATCAAATGATCGAACAAGTGCTCCACCTAGTTCGTCCTCATCAGGTGGTTCCTAGTTCCTCTGCAGGCGGGGGATTCTTGTCTCGTTTGACATTACAAAACACTCAACGTCGCGAAGAAAGTAAGTATAATCCGAACAGACAGAAGCCTTTTCTTGTTGTCCTGTCATGATAGCTAACCAACCAGCTGACCCATACATCATTCATCTAAACAGTCTGTGGCCGAACCATACAGACGCCCGAGCGGCGCATCATCGGCGGCGAGGGCGCCAGATATGGAGAGTTTCCGCTATCAGGTGCATATCAAGATAGCGAAACATCAGTGCGGCGGCGCGCTTGTTGATCGGCAATCAATCGTAACGGCAGCCCATTGTGTCTATCAGTAAGTGTCCGCATCCATCGATGAGTCAATTCAATTATACTATACAACAATATATTCTAACAACAATGTATAATACTACAATCATGTCAATTGTAATTGCACTCTGACTGTATGTGATTCGCTTCACCTCCTCCTCCATGTTTATGATACAGCTTCATCACGCGAGCCCCGTCAGCAAGCTACAGATCGTCATTGGAGCCATGACATCGAGGACGAACAATACCAGGGAGCTGCCGCCGCAATACTTCAAAGTGAACAAAGTGAAACTCCATCCAAACTTTAGATTCTCGGCCTCGCATCCTGACCGCTATGATATTGCCATACTGAAATTAGACAAGCCTGTCAAGTACACCGACAATGTTGCCCGTCTGTTTGCCCAGCAAGGATTTGAAGTTTGAAAGTATGGTGGGAACAGTGACTGGCTTCGGCAAGACAGATCCCTCATTAAGCAATCGCTACGGAACTAGACTATTACAGAAAGTGGATGTTCCAATAATAGAAAACAACGAATGCGAACGCTGGCACCGAACCAGAGGCATCGATTTGAAGATCTTCCCCGAGATGATGTGCGCCGGCTATGAGGATGGACTCAAAGATGCCTGCGTGGGCGACTCGGGCGGCCCTCTGGTGGTCAAGACGGCCACCGGACCCAATGGCTCCTTCCAGATGGACACTGGCAGGCATCACATCGGCCGGCTCGGCTGCGCCCAAAGTAGACAGCCAGGTGAGTTTGTTTAGATGAGAACACCACAGATTGCCCGATTATTAATTATAGTTAATTGACAAATGATGTGTTATCCCAATCCTAAACCGCAAACAGGTATTTATCATCGTGTCTCGCATACTGTCGACTGGATCCTCGAGAATCTAGATTGAACATTGCCGCTCTGTTCTTCTTGGAACTGTGATTTACACACCAACAAACGCAACAAACACAACTCGGACATAATGTATCACACTACATACTATAAGGATGTAATGATCTCAATACTTCTCTTTCCATTTGATGTTATTAGTTTTTAGGATTATTGTTATTAGAAATCTCACTAAGGAGAGCCCAATCAAACCACGTAAGAGCTCATCGTTTGATTACATTAATATTGCTCTATTTGTTTGTTCAAACTCAAACTGATTATAAAAATTGAATTGGCCACATTACCACAATTTAGTGATCTCACATACATGCGTACTTATATCCAAGTGCTCTAGGCAAATTCACTAACACATACAGATCATCGCCTCTGGATAATTTGCGCAATAGTATTGATGGTGTATATGTTACTGCCGACAAAATTTAATCCGTTCAACTAGTATTTAGGGATGTCGGATACTGGGCGATATACACAATAGCAATGTTATTATATGATGTCGATATTATTATAACAGATAATTGCTTGTATGTAAATAAATCAGCTGATTATTTGGAATAATACATTTACGTAAGCAAACAAACAGATAGACGAACTAATGTTAATCAATCGATCGGCAGCCTCCACCGGCGTGTGTCAATTGGTCGGTTTTGATTGGTTATTTATACAGATATTGTTTACTTGTTTGTTCATTTATTTACATTGTTAAATTGTTTGTATAGTATAGACACTTGTGTAGACACTTGTTTATACTGAGCTTAATTGCGTTCTCTGATATTTCTCTCATCAAATATAGTTCGCTTGCAGGTTGGCTGCTGACATTGGTCAACAGTTCGGAAGTTCGATGTTGATCTTGCGAGCGCCGTACACGTCCGCGTGCCTGTACGACCGTCCGGCGGCTGGGCCGAGTCGAACATGACGCGCATGATCTAGATCAATGTAGGACACAGTTGTTACGAAATCCTCCAGCATTTTGTGTGGTAAATTTGGATTTACGATCTGTCCGGACGAAGGCTAGAAAGCGCACGATCGTAAGAAGAAGCGTGCGCTCGGTTTTGATGGTGGTGAAAAGCGCGGCGCATTTCCATGAGAGATTCGATACAAACAGCACACACACACATTCGATCGAACTGCAATGCAATGCAATCCAATGGAAGGAAAAGGCCAGCACAAATCATACGCAGCGCATCGACATTCTTTTATAAATGAAATTTAAAGTGTGTCCGCTATTGTGAGGAGCCAGTGGGGAGAGAGAGGGATATTCTCTATTGGTTTGTGTGCGAGAGATCTAGACGGCGAGAGAGATTAGGGGAGGAGAGAGTAACGCTGGGCAACGTTCGGGAGCAGAGATCAAGAGGAGGGCGGAGTAAGAGAGAGTTAGGAAAAGAGAGGTATAGATTGGAGCAGGCGGAGTCCGAGGAGCGAGGGGAGCGGTGGCACTGGCAGCGACCGGCGGCAGCGACGAGTCAGATACAAAACAACAGGCGAGAGAGACGAGCCGTGAACGAAGCCACGGGGGTTACCAGCTTGTAGAACATATAATAAAAACAAATTTGTGACAAGACAAACTGCAAACTCAAGTCATCATTATTGTCACTATCTTTATTGTTTGTCCAGTTTATTAGTACACATATAATATCATCATCAAACTATCTATATACAGCACGCAATTGTGATCAATTGCTGTTTATAATACACACATATTAGTAAGACAACTGAGAACAACAACAACAAACGCATCAATTTCTCATATTAAGTTACAACGTTGTCTTGAATATTTAAAGATCATTATTGTTATCATACAAATATATTTATCTTATTCAGACTTCTAGTGATTTGAATACCATTGCAGTTAATTTATCTTCTCTTTAGAGTATCATATAGTCTATTAAATATGTCGAATCAAATTGACGAGGACGGTGAGGATATTATCCTCGATGATGGCCAAGTTTACGACGGCAAATCGGATATCAACTCGATCGATGAGGAGAGGAGTCAATAGTCGATGGTCACGAGGATTATGAGGACGAGGAAGACGATGATGATGATTACTCTTGTACAGATGAAAGCTCAACAACCTCAACTTCTCGAGTACAAATAATCAACAAGACAACACAAGAGTATGTGATTGCTGTTATTGTGAAGTATTTGGACATGGAACTGCTCCAGTTGCACCAACGTCTCGTAATTATAACGAAATGCGAGAGAGGCTAAGGCAGAGGTTATCGAAAAGAAGGGCCGAAAGATGTGAGACAAGTAACCAACAACAACCAAATGGCACAGTCACAATAACAAATGGGAATGAAAATTACAATGACAAAGGTGGTGGTGTTAGTGGCGAAGGTGATTGTGGTGGTGGTGGTGGTGATAGCGGCGTTGGTGGTGGTGTGTACCAAAGCAGAAAATGGTATTTCAGAAGCAATCTTATGTTGATGGGAGATTCTACTATAGAGGAGATACTCAACTTCATTAATGGAACAAGCCAAGATAAATCATCTAATCATAAGCGAAAAGATAAAAATAAAATGAACGGCAACAACAATAGTAACAATAAGAAGAACAAAAACAACAAGTCAACCACCAGCAGTCATTCACCCAACTTAACCGCTAGAGATGATAAGGAATCAGAAAAGTGCCACCAACTACATCACAATAACAATAATAATAATAACACACATGGCAATAATAACCATCATCATTTAAATAGCTCAAATGGAACCTGCAAGCAAAATACACCAATCCCGTTAAAAGGCATCAGAATAATTCAAACCACAATAACGTTTCAAATTTGCAGCATAACCATTCGAGCCAGAATCACAAGAGCCAAACAATACGAAGTGTATCTCTGAGCCTAATCACAAACAAAGACTTTTGCACTGACTCGGCAGTGTTAGTATAGATCAAACGATCGATCAGAGATAATCAGTCATCGGAATCATCTGAGCCAATGAAAGCATAAGAAGAAAGAGAAAAATTCAAGTGGCGTAAATAACAATAACTCCATCAGATCAACCAATGGCAAGCCAATCCATGAAATTGAGTTCAGCCCCAAATGCCTCAAATGAATCTAGTAGGACCAAATCAAATCAACAACAACAACAACATCTATCAAATCCAGACAACCTCACTCCACCAAAATGTAACCAATGGTAAACACATTAGTAAGAAGGCTGAAAAAAGCCCGCCAAGTCAATGTGAATAATACACAAAATGTCGCCAACATGAATATCAATCTTAATAATAATCTTTATATCAATTCTGCTGCCATGAAGCACAACAGAATCAAGAGGACATACCAGAAGTGAAGGTGATAAGAACCGATAACCAGGAGAACTCGTCCGAAGATGTATTTATGCCTCCGGGATATTGACTTAAACGATGTGTGATCTGGATGAGTTCGAGCGAGAACTTGAGGCATTCAAGAGATTTTTGCTTGATTCCCGTGCCTTTGATTAAGAAGGAACGAGTTAGGAGTTGAATTGAAGGATTCAAATTGTTTTCGAGATTTCGATGCGAGAGATTTTCAAGGAATGGATTCAGATTATTGAACAACACACAACAACCGGATTCCTCCCAACTCATCGAAACCACTGCACGCACACCAACGGCAAACATTGAGCCATAAACTGTCAAACTTCCAACATCTACCCCAAATGGTGAAATTTTGACCTGTTCATGCGACCTCTGACCACATAATGGCCACCTACTTCCCGCTACGACAATAAATACAACTTGATATCTGTGAATATTAAAGATGGACCTCACGGGCGCTGACGGGATTCATCAATCGGAGGCCGTCACCGAAATTCATTGAAACAAATGGACAAGAACCAAAAAATATGCATCATTGTGATCTAAATCTATCAAGACGTCACGTTCCTGTAGGTGCTCTGTAATGCTTATGATAAAGTATCAACATTTTGCCACCACATGGTTTAACCTTAAATGAACGTCCTCTATCGAAATTGATTACTTGTTGCTTATGATATCACGAGATTAAGATTCAAGTGAACTTCTACACAGTTCCACAATCTTAACCACTGAATCTTAAATGAAACTTTATTTTCTATCTCTCGAGATACACAAAATTATCAACGTATCTCCGGCAGTTTTCAGTACAAATGATAGGGTTCTCAGGGAGGGGGCTGACCATCGGCCTGTGGATATTTTAGTTTGGATAGATTTTGTGTGTAGAAGATCAAATTTAAACAATGATGGAAGAATTTCCGTATGTTTTGATTAGTTAAGAATATATACTGTTTACTGACATTGGGACATTTTTATTGCAAATTCATGTCAAAGTCTTGATTTGTGATATCAAAAACAAATATTGTTCCAAAATACTCAAATTCTTGTTGGTGGTGATTCGTATATACTTGAATTATGAACAAATGCAGCCACAAGTAAAATGATGGAGCCGAAAGCGAGGATGGCTGCCCCGGCAAGCTAACCTAAAAGCCCCATTCAGTCTCCCACAGGTCCCATTTGATTTTGTCTATCTCTTTTGCGGAATTGTGTAGGATATATTATGAGTAGGCAAATATCACAAAAATGAGTGTCACCAACGAGGTGCATATGGCAAACTCGAAGGCATCTCTGCTCGCCCAGAACCTTTCCACTCAGCGCCTAGTTAGCCTCACAGAACGGCCGATACTGCGGATGATAACTGAGTGATCAGGCAAAAGATTGTACAAACTTTCAGATAGGCTGTTGTATAATAGAAGATGATAGGATTGACAATTATTATGTTAGTGGTTGGTTTCTATCATTTTGTAATGCTGATCAAGATGAAGTTTTAAGATGATAGTACTTTACCAACATTACGATTTGATAGCAACCGGGTTCGAGATCCTCTTTGCTCAAATCAAAGGGTAGCGCCTCGTATTGGCTCCTCATGTGTGGGTTTGTTTCTCGACGCATAGATATAGGAGCCCCTGTCTGAAACCTTCGGCGGGTGATCCAATGAGGACGACATAAGGCACACACTCATCAGGATGAATAACATGACTACACTACATAGACAGAACGATGGCCAGCACCTGTTTCGATTGTAGCGAGCTCTTGAACTCTTGTTTGATCTCCCACTTTAGTGGCCATATTTAGACTACTGATTAGTTTATCCTTGAACCTCTAAATAGAATTAGCCGGCTAATGGGGGTTAAATGACCTATCTAACTATGTGCCCTTTTGGTGTATTGATTGTTAGATTCGATTAAGAGGTTTTATTTTCTCCGTTTGTTATGTGTGGGGTCAGGTTATATAATAATAATGATATTTAGATACTGCTCTTATAGTTGCTTTTGTTTCTCATTGCAAATCGACTAGTTAGTTATATAGTAGCATAGATTATTTCAGTTCGTTTACATATTGAGTGATATATGGATCCAGGTTTTGTTCTCGTTGTCTTAGATGGCATGTCTGCGCTTAATATTTGTTTGCGCCCACTATCAGTGAGTTCAGTTCAAATGATGGCTGAAAGTTGAATAAATGGTATTTCATCTTATCGAAAATATTTACGAACTTCAAATGATGATGAGGGGTGGTATTTTTTTGTGATAATAAGATATCTTGTTTTTGGTTTTGTGGAAATATCATGCATTTTTCGATAGAGCCTGTCGAGTTTATTGTTGAGGCTATACTTTCCATAACACGAACGCACTCCGACGCACTAAGTCAAACCCCAGCGAACTTTCATATCGCGCCCCTTCGTCGCGCTTCAGCGAGTGCGTGTTGTTAGCATTGAAGCCAGGCAACGCACAGAGCATTGTTTGGGGCTGGAGGGGGAAGAAGGAGGATGAGAACAGGCAGATGACTGGGAGCTGCTCGTACGCCTTTCCCTATTCGGCATCCAAGTTTTGTGTGCTGAATTGTGTGCGTTATGCTGTATTATGCAGATGAGGTCATTTGATTGGTCAGCAGCGGCTCGGTGCTACTCCTCCTCCTCCTCCTCGAGGGCAGGTGCACTGTGACAATAACAATGAGAGAGGGGCCACATCTTGTCACATTATTAGCCTTAGGGCCTCATAGCATCAACTAGCATGTCCAAGACATATAGACAGAAAGGTGATCCTGTGCTGTTGGACTACGGCAGCTGAGCGAAGGGCGAGCGTTACACTCTGAAGGAAGACTGACTGAGAACTCTGAAATACAACCTCGACCAGGTCATATAAGGACCGGAAAGAATCTCATTAGTTATTTATGACAAACATCTCGCACTGTAACTTCTGGAGGGATTGCCAGAGTGAAACGCCTTGTAGTTAATTTGAGATAGTAATTTGCTAATGTTACACAAGCACCGAGGCTCTCAATACTTGGAGTGTCTCTCTTTATTTGTACTGTGTGAGTTTTGTCGTTACTGCTGGTGGTTGTATGATTATATAATTATCATTGTTGACTACGTAGGACTCACGAGCGGTCAGTAATCACTGGATGTCTTTGTGCTGTTTAGGTTTGGCCCTATTAGCATTTCACAATAATATTTGTGATTTCAATGAACTAAAGTCGTCCATGTGGGATATTCGACTTTAAATATTTGGACAAATGCAATAACTCCTCGTCGGTATCACGATTTTTCAAAGCATTTCGGAAAGCTTTCACCTTGAGACCATCTCTGGGGATTCATATTAAAAGTTTCTCCTCGTGTCATCAAACATTATTGTATCTTCTTTGGTGGTATTGTCCCTGGAAATTTGCCCCAAATAAGCGCCAGAGCCTTCATATTCAAGGGTCCATATTTCAGTGCGACTTAACTGATATCATGGCGCCACCATCTAAATAGAAGACAATCTTGTAATAAGGACTAGAGCTCATTTTTGAGATCGTCCATTCTGGACTCAATGTAACGCATACTGGCCGCGGACCAGATAACTATGTGTCATAATCTACATAGGCTGACATGAGAAACTTGTGCAGAAATGGACGCATTGATCTGATTGCTGATAGGGTGGTGGAACGATGATCAAACAATGTGTAATCAATGTCTAAAACTAACAATTTCTTATCCGTCCTGGGTTGGTTGAGCATTTTCACTTTGTAGTGTTCCACTCGATGAGCAATCTTTGCAATGTATTGCGGCTCTTCTGGAATACGGGCATCCGAATTGAGATCCTCGTTCCCGAGATCGAACTCGTCCTCTAACATCAATGGCCCGCTATATCTATAGGGACTGATCAACATGCCGCAATATCCTTCTCTTGGCTGCCCATCATCGTGAATTTGCATCCCGTCAGCCATATTTGTGTCCTCTAACATTTGGAAATCTTCCAGCGGATTACCGGATTTTGATCTGATACCAAAGAGCCTCTGTCGACAGACTCGGACATTGGTCAGTTCTTCAATTTGGACTTTTTAAATACTGAATGGTGTGATCCTGCAACAGACTCTTTATTTTGAACTCTGCTCCGCCATGTTTAACGATCACATTGACATGCGTCTCATAGCTGACATCGTAAGGCACTCAACAAGCTTTGATGGTGTCATTTGTTGCTTTGTAGGTAGTGATATGACGAGTAACGGAGACGAGGTTGATGGTGATGAGGCTGTCGATGGTTGTGGTAGTGATGATGACGAAGTTTCATTATTAATATGTTGAACTGGGATGTCCCTTTATCGGTCTCGTTTGCTGTTTCCATTATGTTCAACTATAAGCACGAGAAATATGTCTGAATTGAACACGAGGAACGAGTTGTTGGTGATGTCATCGTCGTAATTTCACAAGTATTGCTGTCCTACAATAATATAATTATAAATAATTCAGCTGAAAATAATCTATTAATTAAGTTGGTGGAGGGATTGTTCTCGCCTTTGTGTTGATATACATACACAACCAAACATTCAACCCAGCGAATGGACTTGAGAAGCCATTCCATCGTGTCCAAGAACATGCGTGTACGTCAGAATCAGCTGGTCCGGCGAGTTTGCGCGTGTAACGGCTATAACGTTAACATCGATGTGTTAGACTGGGTGCTTGTTCTAATTAGCGAGTTTGTATGGGAAATGTGGTTTATTGGTGATATTGGGTTAGCACTTACAATATATGAGATGTTGTTGGGTTGGGTACCAGATTGGTTCTTGATTGATGGTGATTGCGGCCGAATGGCCGCTTTGGTTGCACGCCGTTGAGGACGTCCTCTGCACGGCGCGAAATGTTCAAAACCGTGAGAACGGTCGTTACACGCGGTTAGGGTGGAACACGGATTTGCTCGCAGGCAGGGTGCAGGCATTTCGGGAAATCGGTACTTTTTGCCTGATTTTGCCTGCAGGCATGGGGGAAGTTGACGCACGGGCTTGCCCGTGCGTTAACAAAATCGTGCCTGCAGGCAAGATTTGCCCGCAGGCAAACATTACGCAATCAATCCTTTTTCGCTCAAATTCTACGCTAGAAATTGCTCAGTTAGGGCTCTAATGAGCTCGTTGAGGACAGCCTGAGAGTTTTGGGGGCCAAAGAATTTCAATTTGACCCCTAGCTTGCCAGAAAATCGGAAATGCCTGCAAGGGCCTGCGTTGCCTGGGCAGGCTGCCTGCAAGAAAGATAGGAATTTTGGCTCGGGAAAAAACGGCTGCCTGCAGGCAAATTCAGGCAAATGTAGGGGGTGTGCCGGGCTTTTGCCTGCACCCTGCCTGCAGGCAAATCCGTGTTCCACCCTACACGCGTCCTTTGCGCTGTGTCCACGCGCGGCTCCCAACTGCCCGGCCACGCCCACAATCTTGGCCTCCCACCGGCCATCACCACAACGGCCTGGTTCGAGTCAGGTTCCACGAGCTCCATCTTCTGGTAAGTCATTCGTCAAAACCAGATGGCTGCAATAACTGAGAATCTCCCGGACTATTATCGAGGAGGCTAGGAGATGAGCCTACAGCCCAACCTTTGTCGTATCAGATGCCAATCAACATAAGGCAAACCTAAGGGGGGGAATTGTGGGAGCTATTTCATCAATCATGCAACCCGGCCGACATTAGATGGCGCCATTGAGAGCGCAAAATCACCTGCTTGTTTGAATGTTTGTGCGCAAACTCGCAGAGCCCAATTCCGACGCAATTTGAGCGCTGCCCGAGAGCGGCTAGGGCGCTCAGTTTGATTTGCTTTCAGAGTGTGAATTGGTTAGATTTGATTCAGTTTAAAAAGGAGATTATAAGATCAGTTGAAGTGAAGAGAACCGGCGCCGACATAACTCACTAGATTAGAAACCAAAACTGTAGATTGATTATATTTGAAGTTAAGTTTCGAGTAGACGATATATAAATATATCCAAATAGAGGAAGATATTCAAAAGAAGGACTATTAGAACCATAAACGAATTGTCAAGATGGATTCCACTGGAAGAGGTAAACTTCTTGAGCAAGTTCACTAATCAAAACTCGGATGCTTCTCTGTCATCTCACCTCGAAGCAGTTCTTCGAGGTCTGGTATAACTACGACCAAGACGGTAAGGACTGTCTCTCTGCAGTTGATTTTATAACAGGAGACCGAAGACATGCACTAACTGATATGCGCACTCTTATTTCCTATTCTAATCCAAAACTCTCGTTCAATATCAATGCGGCAGGCAATGGATACATTGAGGGGCGCGAGTTGGATAACTTTCTCCAGGAATTCGTCGCCAGTATCCGCGACGACAAGGTAATTACGCGAGTGTCCGGTCGTAGAGATGGCCGCCATTGTTTACGAGCCTCTTCGTAGCCTCAATCAATGAGTGGAGTGGTCGACTGAATGTGAAAAAGTGGATGGGCTGGCTGGCTGGTTTGGTTTGGTTTGCATAAGGGCCAGGCCGAAACGAGATTGTTGATGGAATTGTTGGCCCGGCCGCTGGTCGACCAGTTGACATCTCGATATTTGCACATGATTAGCATAAAATATTTGAGTCGATAGGCCACCTGACAACACTCGACAGCGACGGCCATGACCAGCACCATAATAATAATAATAACAACAACAACAAGCTCAAGGTTATTTATATGATGGCAGAGCCTCAAAGAATATCGTGCTTACTTTATCATCGGCTTGTCTTCTTTGCCGCCAGTGGTGCTCAAGGCCGCAAATTTGATTGGCCCCGATAACTGGTGGCCGCTTCGGCGCCAGCAGCCCATAGGTGAGGGCGTCCTCTCCGCCACATGCTCGTCGCGATCAGTTGTCCGTCGGGTGTCGCGAATACATCGACGACGCTGGAGGGGCGGCGAGAATTTCCATTCGGCCGAGTGGCACGCGGCGGCGGCCATAATTGAATTTCTGTTCGGGAATCGGTTGTTCGAGCCCTTCGCGTTGAGATTGCCTTCAACCAATTAACCCGTCTTCATTGCCTTCATTGGGGCCGTCCATAGAGACGATCACAGCGACGACGACGACGAGTCGGAGGAAAACAAGAAAGTTGAGCTGTCGTCGTCGTCGTCGTTGTTGTTGTCGACGGCTGCTGCTGCTGTTGCCTGAAACGATCAGATATTCAGCCGCCCACTGGCCGACGTAAATGGGAGACTGATGACGACGAGCCAAGTCGACGACGACTAGTTTGAGGATTGATCATCTGGCCGTGTTTGCGGTGGCTGTCGCCATCTTCAACTGGCTGGTGGTTGCCTGATGTTGTTGTTGTGTAGGCTACACATTAACATTGAGGCCAGTCGAGCGTCGCAAATGAGTGTTGCATGGGGGCGGCCGCGGTGGTGGCGACGACGACGACGATGAGTGAGATGACAATGGCAAACATAGCATTGCTCTTGCAATGGAGCCCAGCTCCGCCGTCGCCACCACCACCACAACTCGTCCGGTGCTCTCGATTAGCTTCAAAATTAACCTGCGGACGGCCAGGCTAATTTATGTCTGCGCCTCTAATTTGGGGCCTCCAACTAAGACGACGCCAGGTGAGCAAACACGTCTCTCTTTGCCGGCCATCAAACAAGCACTCGCAGGCAACATTACGCCCTTGACTGGCCACCGGTAACATACAACACATTATGGAATGTCTGGACGACAGGCCGGCGCCACCAGTGACAGCGTCCACCTTGTTTGTTGTTGCTGTAATTCTTTTGCCCGTGCGCGTCGCCTCTGAGCGGATTTAATTCCTGATGGTGGTGGTCGTGGTCGTCCTTCTGTCGAGCGCCTGTCTTGTCGGGTGGCCGCTCAAGTCGGCAGGTGGTCTTTTGGTGCGAGATGGCAGCGGTCAGGGCCGGTTGTTGGTTGATGTCATGTGTTTTGCTTCACGCAAGAAATGAATTTTTGCCGAATGCCGGCGTAATGGCGCGATGTCAGTGGCGGTGGAGGTGCAGGTAGTATACACAATGTGTTCGGGCGCCAAATTGTCGAGTACTCTGTGGGTGGGCTCACGGGCCGCCTGGGAATCAAATCTAATCATGACGCAACGGCCAACAAGCGAGAGCGACCTACCGACAGAGACAGAGACGAACACCCACCGATAGGTCTCATTGAAATTTAACATTAACTAAAATAACGCCCTTTGAAGTGTCGGCGTCGCCTCCAGTTATTGTGTATGTTGGAGTTGGCCTTGTTTGAGCTCACTGTCGGCCACTCGACTCGACTGGAGGCTTGGCGTCCACTTCCGCTCGGCTGGCGCCTCCGGCTAATGTAAACACGGCGCCCGCTTTCGGCAGGTAGCCACCGAGATGCTCAGTGTGACATTCAAGCAGTTGAGTGTGCGCTTGATCCTCGTCAGTCTGTTCATCTATGTGTGTCTGTGTTTCTCTCTCTCTCTCTCTCTCTCTCTCTCTCTCTCTCTCTCTCTCTCTCTCTCTCTCTCTCTCTCTCTCTCTCTCTCTCTCTCTCTCTCTCTCTCTCTCTCTCTCTCGCTGGTGAATCCAGACGAATGTGGACCTCAATGGCAGTGGAATACAGAGAGAAACTATCCCATCCTTTGGCTGTGGTGTCTCTCTCTCTCCTCCTCCTCCTCCTCCTCGAACATTAAACCAATCATTGGCTGTGCTGAATTCAATCATACTACGCGAGAACAGGCAATCACCAGATCTACTTCAGCCAAACATTCAACTCCGTTTAGTGCGCCGGAAGCGTCCGCAAGCGGCTGCCTAAACGAGCCACACAAAACCACTTTGTGGATAGCCCAATTCTGAGCGCGTCGAGTCTTAACCTGCGGGCGGCGCCATAAGCCGCCATTGGTTTTAGTTGAATTTTCATCATCTCGGCCGCTTTCAGGTAGATAATGATGTTCGCGACTGGCGGCGGCGGCGGTGGCACGTCGCTCACGAGACTATCAGAGGAAACAAGTTGCGGCAAACTGGAGCCGCTCACGCGAACAGTTTGGCGGCCCTGCCGTCGTCGTCGTCGTTGTTGTTGTTGTTGTTGTTGTTGTTTGAAAACTGCAAATGGCGCCGCAAACGATGGCCGCGTCGAATCATTGGCAATCTTTTGAAAGTCATTATAATATGCGTTCGCGCCTAAGCAGCTCGGCTGCGCAAATCACCAAACACATGCGCATACACAAACTAAATCAGCGCCGATGATCGTAATCAGATTGACATATCTGCTGTGTGAGTTGCAATGGGAGGAATAGCCGGCGCCAACCTGAACAGGTGCGCGCCGACTTATCGGCGTCCGAGCAGTCGCCGGTGGTACCCGCCAAACAAGTCGACTGGCGCCAGCCGACGCCGCTGCCGCCGCCAGACCTCAAACGTTGGAGATCAATCTTTTGGGGCGGCCGCTGGTGATGACAAGCAAGTCTTCGTAGCCGTCGTCGTCGTCGTCGGTGGTGACCGATTTAGGGGCGCGCCTAGTGGCGTTCGCGCCCCAAACATTAACTTCATGTGGCCCATTGTTACAAACACATTTTTGTGTATTTGTTTACTCTTCTCTGGCCGTCCCTCTCGTTTTCCTTCAGCCCACGTCGTCGTCGTCGTCGTTGTAGTGGACGTCCACAACCAGCTGACGATCGCCGACTTGAGTCATCATTGTCGTTGTTTTGGCCGGCCATTGTTGTTTATTCATTTGCTCGTTACTCTCCTCCTCGCGCCGGCCGCGCCAAACCAAAGTCGGCCAGAAGACGGGCGACGCCTCTTCTCTTCAGCCAGCTGGCGCCTCCCTGTGAATGCGGCGCACGTCACATGTTACTTGTCGCCCGGCCGACTCCAATTGAATCGACTGCGGTGATTGGTTTGCCTGGCCGGAAGTGGCGCCAATCCACGTAATGTGGGCTGCCTCGGCCGCCACCGCCGCCGATTAGAAGGGTGGGCCAAGAAGCGGCGCACAGTGTAAGTCGTAGCCTTTCTCGCCTGCCAACTGCTGAGCTAATAATGAAACACTGGGCGCCTGGCCAAAGTCAAAAGTTGACGTAGGAATCTTGAAAACACAGACGATTCAAAGTTTCTCGCCAGAAGCCATGTTTGATTTTACAACAAAACAAAGCCAAGTAAAGGCATTAAAAAGCGCCCCTTCAAAAGACGATAAAAGAAGAAGAAACATTTTGCAGTTAGGCGGATGTTGTTGTGTTTTGATGTCGATGTCGTTGTTTTTTGTTCGCTTCAATTGTATCCCAGCAAATTATTGGTGTTACTTTACGTGGACGGCAAAAAGAATCAGCTCGAGCTGAGGTGGGCGGCCAGACGTAGCAACCGGAAATTAGGCGAGAAGAAGGCGCTGGCGGAGATAGACGCCGAAACTGTTAAATACGATTCAACAGTTTCGTCTCTCTGGTCTGTGTCCGAGTCTGTGATGGAGGAAGAAGAAAGGACTGTGTTCGTTAAATGGGCGGCCTGTTTCGTTCTGATCAATTTGATCGAATGGAATTTATCTCTCGAGGGCACAGACAGACAGACAAAGAGGACAGTCTCATTCTTTTTACATTACATTGCGATTTGATTGGTAAAGCAAATCGCCCGGAGATGCCCTCTTCGAGACGACGACGAGAGACATTACAGGCCACCAGTTTCAGGTGGGACCCGCAAGAGGCCAATTGGCGGCTGAGGCGGCCAACAGTTTTGATTAGCTACCAACGCGCATTTGATTATCACACAACCCAAGAGAATCGCAAAGTGTCATTGGGCGTTATTGTTGTCGTTGTTTGTTGTTGTTGGTCTGCCCACCAAACTACTCGGCTGGCACGCGATTGGCCTCACGTCATGCCGGCCACGTCCGCCAGCTCGGCCGGCCACTCTCGCAATTACCATAATTAAACACTGGCCATCTACTCTGGCTCGTGTGCTGGCCGCTTAAGGCAATTATCGTTTGCCTGTCTGTCTCTGTGTCCGTCCGCTCGCCGGACTCATTGACGAATAATCAACACGGCCGCAATCAGCCATTGGCTCCAAGCCGGCCTCGCACGATGAAACATCTCGCCGCCTCGATGATTAATGATTTTAATGAGAGGTAACAATGAGATGTGAATTCTCCAGATCAACAACAACGACAACAACAGCGCCCGCGACAATGAACATCTACCTGGTCGTTTAATTTAAAGGCGCGCGCCAACACGCGACTCTCTTTTGTCCTGGCGTTTGGCTGTCTAGCCGCCTGGCTGTCCATTGCAATCCTTGGTTCTAAGGCAAAAATAATAATAATAACAACCTTGACAACATTAACATTAATATCATCAACATCAACATCAACATCAACCCGAACGCCGATCCACCAACAGCCGCTCGACGAGAGCCTCCGCAGGAGCTCAAGAAGGCTTTCATGGACGCCTACGACAATAATCACGACGGCCGGATCGACATTCGCGAGTTGGCCCAACTTTTGCCGCTCGAGGAGAGTTTCCAAGTTACTCTTCAAGTTCGAGAATCAGGTGGACTCGAGTGTTGAATTTATGCGCGTAAGTAGCCCACCTCATCTGCCTGCTCGAAGCACCTCATCTCATTTAAATGATACACCATTTATTCCATGATAGGATGGAACAAGCCAGTCCATTTGGCTGCATTCCCTAATTTTGCACTCCAATAACAACTTAACGACAACACGACTTCGACTCTTAAATCTCACCTCATGCGAAAAACTCGCCCCACGACGACGACGACGACGTCCTTAATTGGCGCCTCAATCCTAACGGCATTAGCGTCTTTAGATTTGGACCAAATACGACACCGACTCCGAGTGGCTACATCGACTCAACGAGCTGAGGAACTTTTTGCGCGACTTAATTAATAGAGGCACCCAGCGGCCAAGCAAACAATGCCAACAACAACAGTTCAGGTCCAATTAAGGCGCGCAAAATGCATTCCATCGACGAGGACAAACTGGACGAATACACCGAAACTCTGCTGAAGATTTTCGACTCCAACAAAGACGGAAAATTGCAATTAAGCGAAATGACACAGTAAGTAGTTACCTGCTGTTGCTTATTGAGGTCGTCGTCGTCGTGTAAATCAAAGTTTAAACACTAAACATTCTAATAACATATACACTTCTCTAATCTGCATTTAATTAACCAACAATTTGCCAATGGGGCGGCCATTCCACTACGAAGGCTCTTGTTAGTGAAGGAAAACTTTCTCCATTGTTCAGGCATCTTCCATGGCAGCAACAAAAGATCGACAAGCAGGACATTGATCGTATATTCAACTCGTACGACCGAGTAAGTGGCCTCCAGTTGTTTGTTTTGCTCCTGTTCGGCTCGTCTGCTCCTCGCCGCCCCATGCCCAGTACAGCTTGATGATGACGACCGCGACGACGACGATTATGATGTCGTTGTCGCTGGTGGCCGCCGCGCTGGGTGTTGTTGATGACGTCTATGCGGCGCTAGCTGGAGTGGAAGTAAAAACAATTATGCTCTGAGTTGGTCACTGGCCGATTGTTATCTGTAACAACCAGTAGAAGTGGTGGGCCTTTTTGCCAGCCAACCAAACGAGCAAACGAACGAAGGGACGTGCACGTGAGATTACTTTATTATTATGAAAGTTTATCGTACCGACACTAACAAGCCATTTCGCCTGTCCTTATCTTTCCCTTGTGTGTCTGTCTGGCAAACAACTGACAACAATCACTTGAATCTGCCATACACCACCACCACCACCAACAAAACAACCAATCCAACTGAAGGATGGAAATGGAGTCATTGAGAACGAGGAACTGAAAACCTTCATCAAGGACCTAATGGATTTTCTCGGAAAGGTTCGTTGTTGTTGTTGTTGGTGTTGTTATAGTCTTGGCTGCTTCGTCTCTGATTTCAAATATCAATTGGCCCAAAATGATTCACTTCCTCTGACTGAGAAACTCTTTCAATACTGTTTAACCCCTCACTGTTGTTCAGATGCCCGACACAAGCGATATCGAGGAGTTCGAGCGGATGGTCATGGAGGGCCTGCGATGCCAATGGCGACGGAAAGATCAATAGGAAGGAGTTGACCACTGTCTTGTTGGGCCCCGGCCAAACACGCATCCGACGAGGAGACAACAAGAAGAGCAACAAAAACAATGCAACAAAACAGCTCGTGACCACTGGACGTGTCGCCCCTCGCGGAAGATGTCCGGTCGGCAGCCGCCAGCTCAATCACCAAGCTTCTGGTGGTGTCAATGACAGACATTCGATAAATTGATCCAATTATAAATATTAATCTGGTAAAACAACGAGCTTTAATACCTTCCACAGTCCAGAGCAAACTTGTGTCGATTTTAATACTCCATAAACTATCAATTGGTATATATATCAGAAGGCAATACTATATTCCATAGCTTTTCAGAGGGCCAAACCAAAAACAATAACAGTAAGCAACACACAGACACAGTAATAAGTGCGTACTAATTTATATATCCATAATAACAATCACAACCACCACCACCACCATTAAACTAATCAATAAACAACAATTATATATTCACCTTTTGATACGACAAAAACACAGAAAATTCATAGAACATCTGCTCCTACAGATGCTGATGTTAATGTTGCTTATCTGATTGTGTTTTTTTTTTATTCTCAAAGGAATCAACCTATAGAAACGCTCTTGCTCACTTCTTTGCCTTGTGAATTCGTCCTCCAAACGAGCTTTTCGTGTCTTTAAATTTCGTCTCCATTTTAATTGTTCATTTGTATGCTCCGCCTGCATTTGCTTCAATTTAGCTGTCTCATGTTCCATAAGCGCCTTTCGCTTCCTCATTTTGTAATTGCTCCTAATTCTCGAATGGTATTTATGGCAGATTGCCGGAGATCATCAAGTTGACGTTGATGTTTTAGCTCTTAGCGTTGTTGTTCCGCTTTATAACGGTTCTTCTCCTCCTCTTTGAAATTGACGCAATTTATCTCTATCCTCGTGGCTGGAATCCGTCTCCATTGGCTTTATTTGCCAATGTATTGATGCATGTAACTTTCGCGAAACATTAGTTCGCGCGTGTCTTCATCTCCGATCTAATTCTTTTGGCAGTTGTCGCTTCTCATGCGATTGTCTCTTGAGCAAATTCTCCTCGTGCCGAGCATTTATCCTCTTCACTTGCTCCATTTCCTTCTCGTGCCTAACTAACATCTGATGTCGTTGTAAAAGAATATCTCCTTCAATTGATGCTTGGCCAATTGTTGCCTCTCTATCATATGTCTCTTCTAATTCCCATATGGCCGCCTCTCTCTGTTCGCAATATCTATTTGCTTATTAGACAAGAATTTCCTCTGCATTGAGGCCAATCTATCCTGATATTGTTCAGTCTTTGCTTTAAGGCCGTATCATGTGCAACATTTAATTGGTCTATCAAATGCATCGAGCGGCATCGGCCTGATCAAGGCCAATTTATCCTTCTTGCCCGTCTAGTTGCCTAGGGTAGATAATCAATTTCTTGTTTGCTTTGACGAAAATTCTATCTTCAATTGTTCTCAAAAATGCTTTGAGCTCATTTTGTTGCATTGCCCTCACCTCCCTACTGGCCTCCTTCAGTGTCTCCTCTTGTTGTTGTTCCAATTTCTCTATTAATTGCTTTTTTATTTGCCTATTAGTGGCCTCTAATTCAATATCGAAATCTTTCAACAATTGCGTAATTTCTTGCTGGAGATGTTTCTCCAATTGTTCGGTGGTACATTGGAGCTTTAAAGAGGAGATCTTGAAATTGACGGGCCTCTTGTTTTGTAACATCTTCAATTCGCGTAACTCTTGTTTCCTTAAATCTTGATCATCATTAACAATCTCTTCATCGGCATAAATTATCTTACTAGTTGTTGTGGTCATTACGACACCGTCAATAACGAATTTTCTTGTTCTAGTTAATGTCTTTCGGCGAGTCTTCGCGACTGCTCGGATTGTTGCGATTGGGGCGTCACCGGCGGCTGTGGGGCCTGGTATTTCTTACGATTACTGCCCGAGGCAACAGGTGAGGCGGCCGATGAGACCGTCGGCGATGGTTGATTCTTTTCGCTGCCCTTCTCGCTTCCCTTGTCGCTGCCCTCCTCTTCTACCTCCTCGAAAATGTCCGCCTTAAATTCGAGAATCAAATCACGAACTGGCTTGACATCAGTCGACTCCTAATGAATGGATGCTCGAGGAGCTCGTTGGCATTTGGTCTCTCGTCGGATCTTTCTGTAGGCATTTGGCAAGAAATTCACTCAAACTCTTTTGGAATATCTCGATGGAAAGTCCCAACTTTGAGGGCTCGCCCTTCTGGATCTTCAATAAAACTCTCACCGGCGACATGTCATGATGGGGCGGGGTCACGCTGGGCAAACTCTATCAATGTAATACCTAATGACCAAATGTCGGCCTTATAATCATATGGATTGTCTCTAACTGTTTCGCATTGTATCGTCTCCGGGGCCATCCAATAGGTGTCCCAATAAATGAGTCTCTCTCTTTGCAGTGTATGCTTGTTCTTTGCCGAAAACACCAAATCGGCAATCTTAACATCACCGCCCAATGTAAGTAGTACATTACCAGCTTCCCAAGATCACGATGAATGACTTTGTTTTGATGTAAAAATGTTAAACCTTCACATAATTCATGACAAATATATCTAATCTGTGGCTCTATTAAAGGTTTCTCAATTCGTTCATAATACTATCAACTGCACCACCTCACTAAAACTCAATTAACATCCATAATCTTGATTCATAATAATAGGCTTCAATTAATTCAACAATATTTGGATGCCTACAGGCCGAGAGTATATCAATTTCCAACATTGAGATCTTGAAGTTCTTTCTTCATTTTTAAGTCTGCATATTTTAGTAGCAGCGCCAAGCGGCCACTGGGCCTATGTTCGGCTTTGTAAACCTTACTAAATGATCCATCGCCCAATTCACCAACAAGTGTCCATGTCTGCTCAGGATCTTCATCAAATTTAATATTATTATATAATTTTCGTCTCCTTTGCCTCATTAGTTGCCTCAGACTTTTAAAATAAGTGTCCAATTTTTCCAAATAAAACCTCCATGTTCAACATCCATGTCCAAACGACCATTCAAACAACTGGACAATGGTTGTTATCCTCTGTCAACTAGCCAATGATACTTAAGGCTTGGTTTATAAATAAATATATATTATTATTTTATAATGATATCAAAATGAGAAAGCTTTCAATGAAGATAAAGTGAATAATAGGGAATTACATTGATAATGATAGTGATAGTAATATTTTCGTAATGGTGTCATTACCGTAAATAAATCAATTAATGAGGTGCTGTTTGTGGTAGCCGTGTTGTTCTGTCTCTTGGAATATGTATTTATTTTTATCTTTATTAATCAAATAAGTTGTGTCAATAATTATGAACTTTTTGCGAGGCAACAGGCAGGCGACAAAAGGCCATCGCCACTACTACCACCACCACCAACACCAACACCACCACAACAACCACTGGCCAACGATTGGAGCGCGCATTGAGATCAGCAGCCAGTCGAGGTTTCAAGTTAAACTGCAGGAAGCGATCGGACGAGCAACAGCGCGCTGGTTGTGTTGGGTGGAGATGTGGCGGCACCTAGGGTGAAATACGGATTTGCCTGCAGGGGCAAATTCAGGCAAAATCCCGGCAATGCGCCTCTGCATTTGATAGAATTTGCCTGCAGGTGGGGGAAGGAGGTTGACGCTCAGACTCGCTAGTGTGTCACCAAAATCGCTTCTTTCCCCTTGTCTGCAGGGGCAAAAGTACCGATTTGATCGAAATGCTCGCACCCTGCCTGCAGGCATTTCAGTGTTCCACCTAACGGCACCAATGGCGAGCCGACGCAGTTCGAACTTCGAAGACGAGGCCGACTGCGACGCGGTGGTTGTGTTGATTCTGCTGATGCGCAGCAGCAGCGGCGGCAGCAGCAACAACTTGCTGTTGCATTGGATCAGCACGCAGGGATATCATTTGTTGCGATTACTTTCATCCTACAGCCTCTCCGAGTCCCGGCCCGCCCATATGCTATATCAAAAGGGTTTCTTGACCGACGATAGAGATCCTGAAGAGACACCGTCGCTTGCATGTAGGCGCGACTAAAACAGGAAACATCTAGTGTTCATTTTGTGATAGATGTCTTTCTATTGCCACTTTGAGGGAAATTGTTTGCACAGCTATAGCCAATCTGTCCACTGTCTGTGACTTGTCGTTGTTGTTGTTGTTGTTGTGTGATGTTAAATGATGATGATGATGATGGTGATGATGATGATGGAGATGGAGATGAAGATGGTGGCCAATGGCATACAGCGCCAAGATGCGATGATTTGGAGCACTTGTAGTGAATTTTTCTGTGCGCGACCAGTAGCCGGCTAGCGAGCAGCGGCGGCGGCGCACAGATTGAGCTGTGTTCGTTCGCTCTTTCTTTCCTCTCGCCGTCTCTGTGTGTGTTTTGTGTGTAATTTATAGTGGCCAGATAGCAAGAAAGAAACGGGAGTTAGGCAGATACAGCTAGATGTATACATTAGATAGGCATAAAGAAATGTAACCTCATCTCTCCTATCCTGCTCCCAAGGAATCCATATTCCTTCAACTAGATATTACATTAAAGATCATCGCTATTATTATATTTTTATTCTTACTATATTATTATCAGAGCCTCCTCCATCATTATTCTTGTTAATACCACTACTATAACCAGTACTATTACTAGTACCACTATCACCCACACTACAGCTACTATTAGCTCATGACTGTCTTATAAATATTGGTTCATTCAATATCAAACAAAGTGATATATTTCAATATAGATACAAGTTGCATATTATTCAATTGTAGTAGGTGGGCAACATTAGCCATAGGCCCACCTTTTAATATAGCTTACTATCCGCCAATTAGCTATCACCATAATCCACATTATTAAAATCACAATATCATCACCATCAACATCACCATGGGCAATAAACATAAACAGTATGAGCTATTAATTGAAATTGGCCAAACCTCTGCACCATTGAAGAATAAACCAGCCAATGGATACACACATAAATGGAGCATATTTGTTAGAGGGGCCAATAATTCCAAGATTGAACATTGCATCCAACGTGTAGTCTTCCAGTTACATGAAAGTTTTGACAAACCATATAGGAACATCACTGAGCCACCATTTCAAATTAAAGAAACGGGTTATGCTGGTTTCGAGATACCAATTGAAATTTACTTCAAAAATAGGGATAAACCAAATTATCTCATGTTCGTTCATGATCTCTGTCTACTCACTAGCAAGCCAAATGATTCAAGCAAAAACTGAGAAGATTAAATTTATTAATCCAGCTAGAGATTTTGAAAAAATTGCTCATTAGATCTGGGGTACAATTGATATCTGTAACAAAAAAGAAAAGAAAGAAAGAAGCTATTCACCGCCAGCTAAGAAACAAAAGTCATCCTCTCTTATACCATCCAAGGATATGAGCAAACAGCAATCAACCACACCTAATAGCTCTAACACAAATAATAATACCAATAGCAACACTAATTGTAATAATAATTTATCATCAACACACTCTTCACTTCTGGGAACAACAAACCACAGTTCCTCATCATCGTCATCAAAAACCAAATCATCATCAGAGAGATTTCATAGATGTTTTGAGCTCCATTAGTGTTTAATAGTCAAAAGTCTTCAACCACAAACAACAACAACAATAATGCCAACAATCATAAACAATATCCATAGTAGTAGTAATAACAATAATAATCACCACCATCATCATCACCACCATCACCATAGTAGTAGTAAAGATGTAACCGACTACAAACCTACAGGAATTGTTAACAACAGTGACCACACATCCCCACCACCGCCTTTATCCTCGTCTTCCTCATCACAGCCTCATCCGCATACAAATTCGCATTCAAAATCCAGGTCTCACAATCACCATAATAATCATAGTCACAACACACCACCACCAACAGTCTCACTCTCAACCCCAACCTCAATCTCAATCTCAATCTTCAACCTCAACCTCAACCTCAACCTCAACCTCAACCTCAACCTCAATCTCAACCTCAAACACAGCAACAACAGTCTCAACCAAATAGACAACAGCAACCAGAGCTTGTTGATATCAAACCAGACTCCTTTCAGTTGATTCAAACAAAGATTTTGTGCCTTTCAGATTGTGATCGTCTGCAGAAGATAGTTGATATAATCGAAGAAGCAGGTGAACCATTTAACGTGACGCCAAAAAGTTTGAATTTGATCTCAAACGATTGGATAAGAAAACATTAAGTAAGATTGAAAGATGTTTACAACACTAGTATATATAACATATAAATTTAAGTCAACAATATTTACTTAGCAACCTATTTAAATTCTTGTATGTTTGTTATCTAAACGTTTACGCCTCTATTCACAAGCCGACTCTTGACAGCTTTCTTGATATTTCCTTCTTCTCTTTCATCCGTCTCTAGGTCAATGTTATCACAGACGTGGCAGTAGATCTTCCCTTGATTGTTAACATGCATTGTTGATATGGCATCCGTCCATCGGTCCATCTTGTGAAATTTCCAAAGAAAAGCATGAATTGAATTAAACCTGGCCGAGTGATCACACGCCAACGAATCTTTACGCAAGACTCTTCAGGATGTTTGACCAAATTGAGAAGTTCAACTCTTGACACTCGTGTATCTCATATTGTAATACATTTTGATGAGGGCCAAATGAAAGGCATATTGCTTTAGACCAATGATCTTTTTTTTTGTTGTCATATTATTAATAAAATATAAGTTGTCTGTATACAAGTCGAAAGGATGAGGTTGGCTGAAGAATTTAGGTAAATGTCTCTCGAGTTGATGGGCTACTACCGCGAGCTGGTCCGGGCTAGCCGCCTCTTGTTTCTTGAACATCCCATTATTGTGTTTCTCAAGTTGCGCCTTGACAGGTGGTGTAGGTGTCAAGTTTTCTTCACTCTGTCCGGTCATTTGAGTAGTTGTGCTCATGAAGGCCCGTTTGATTAGGTATTCATTGTAGGTTGGCTTTGCGGCCTGGCCAAAGCCAACCAACAAACAAACGATACATTTTCGAATCGACGTCCGAGACTGAACTATTTATTAATAGTCATAAATATCGTTGATAGTATATATTAATCTGATAGTAGTAAAGAATAATGAGGAATAATGAGGAATAACAAAGAATAGTAGACCGACGTAATAGTAGGTCAGTAAGTGGTAAAATTAAAAGGCTTCTTTGTTTTTATATGTTCGCCATCATGCGGTCACTCGTGGTGGGAGAGATTTCAAATAAATTCACCCGCTAATCAGCTAAATTAACCTTTGAATTTAAGGATTTCTAGGGGTTTCTAGGGAAATTGTGATAAAAGACCCTGGAATGTGGTTCAGCTCGTTTGAGAGGCGGATTTTTCGCACCAATTTGCACGACATACAAGACACACGCACCCAGCATGCCAGGCGGCGGCGGCGGCGGGGCGCTGCTAATGTCGCCGCCTTCGCCGCTGCCCCTCTGCTGAAGCTGCTGGCTCTCGTCGGATTCTTTCAGTCTTTCATTGGGATTCTCTTGCGTTGCAGATGTGGCGGCGTTTTGCGGCTAATGCGGCAGCGGCAGCGGCAGCAACGACAACGACGACGACGACGACGGCGGCGGCCAGAATACGACAACGACAGCCGTCGCCCATATTCTGATCTCGTTGCAAAAGACTTGTAAAATTAACCACTATCTGTTGTTTCCCGAACACCTCAACCCGATCCATAATTATCATCCTCATATGTATAATTATTATATTATTATTACTATAATCATCGGCTGCCCCAACCATTCTAGCAACTCAATATAACAATAACCAAAGGGGTTCATTTATAATTATAAAATCATTATTATTATCGTGACCAACATCATCATCACCATCATCATTGACGGAAAGATTATCAACACCAGCAAAGGCGAACAACAGAGAGACTACAACAACAACTAAACATGGCTTCACAAATTAAACAACAACAACCACAACAACAGATGAAACAAAACCAATTATTCTATGGGAGTGTCGCAAGTTGTCTCAGATAGGAACCAGATGAAATTGAATTGAAACAGAACTGGTCAGCTTGAAGAATGTTTAAGAAGTTTCAATTTATTTGAAACCGAGCAGAGATGTTACTCAGATGTAGTGTTTTAAATGATATTAATAAGCTTTCACAGAAATGGATCAAAGAGTTGTCATTAGAGAAAAGGATGCCACCTGAATTCGCCAACAGCTGTCAGGCCAAAATATTTACATTTGGCTCATACAGACTTGGCGTGCATAATGAGGCGCTGATATTGATACTTTTGCTTGTTGCACCAAAGCATGTGGAACGAGGTGACTTCTTTTGTACATTCCAGGCGGCTTTGAAGAATATGGAGGGCGTTGAATATATTCGTCCTGTCAAAAATGCCTATGTTCCCGTTATTAAAACTAAAATCAATGGCATCGAATTGGATATATTATTCTCAACGCTTGCTTTACGCTCCATACCATCAGAACAAGAGTTAAGTGACTCAAATCTACTCAAAGGTTTAGATCAAGAATCAATCAGATCGCTCAATGGTTGCCTGGTTACTGATGATATATTACATTTAGTTCCAAATCATGATTCGTTTAGACTTGCACTTAGGGCCATCAAATTGTGGGCTAAAAAGCGAGGTATTTATTCAAATGCGCTAGGTTACTTAGGCGGTGTTTCATGGGCTATTTTGCTGCTAGAACATGCCAATTATATCCAAGAGCTACCGCTGCCACAATCGTCAACAAGCTGTTTTTCGTATTCTCCAGTTGGGACTGGCCTGAAACCGGTGCTAGTATAGTTGATTTGTGTGACAATGATTTGGGCCTCAATGTTTGGGATCCAAGATCAAATCCTGCTGACAAGTATCATGTGATGCCAATAATTACACCATCGTACCCGCAACAAAATAGTACATTCAATGTGACGAAGTCAACAAGAACTATCATAACAGATCAGTTGCTGCAAGCTAAAAGAAATAACAGACGAAATTATAAAGGGACTAAAACATGGGATGCCTTCTTTGAGCCAATAGACTTTTTGGGTCATATAAATACTTTATAGTTCTTAGAGTGTCGCCCCCAGCCCGGGAATAGGTGTCGCTCGTTGAATCAAAAATTAGGTTCCTAGTTCAAACCTTGAAAACATCACTGTGATAAAGTTAGTGCACACTTATCCTTACCCACATGACAGTCCAAATAAGGATGACAAGAATATTACCTGGTGCATTGGCATACAATTTCATCAGGTTCAAAATCAAAAGATTGATATCAATTTAACAGGGGATGTTAATATGTTCAAAAGCAACAGTATGTATAGGCACCCTTTCCAAACTATCACATCCCTACTAATGTTGGACCTCTTCTTCTCATTTCCATTCCTATGATATCTATACATTCCGTCCTTCCTCCATCCGACCATCCCAAGTCCCTGAATCTGCATCTGACTCCTCTATGCCAAAAACAAAGAGATCAATTTTTGGAATGGAGTCGAGATATAACTGTTATTCTCTTCAAAACATTGTTATCATTCGAATAATGCGCGCGTACAGTCAGGCTATTGTGAGGCAATGATTATCGGCCAGCAGCCATGCCCATCGTTGCGCTCTTTGAGAGAGCAAAAAACTTGACAGTCACGTGTTGTTCAAAATAATTTGTTTACCTTTGAACTTGAAAGATATTAATAACTTTAGATCGAACTGGAAACTAATCAAACATTCTACAATATTTCTCGCCCTAACTCAAATAATATCATTCCATGTGATCATAATTTCTAAACGTAATGTTATCATTAACGGATGATAATATTTATAATAATATCTATATTACAACTTTCGTCTATCTTAGTCTTGGAAAAGGTGCGTCCCAGCTCAAAGACCTTTACACCGTCGACTCATTGCATATAGATGTAAAATTCATCCCCAAGAAAGAGCTTCTTACATCCAATATCATTGACCCTGAACTCATAAAGAATTCTATTAGAAAGTCGTCATCCAAAAGAAATACGCTCAGTGAAAGCTCCTCATGTGACTTCAAAAGAAGAAACAAGATAACAATTCAACCTCACAATCACAACAACAACAGAATCAACAAGAGCCACAATTACAACAGAAACAGATAGTAATGGGGTGTAAAAGCTCGTTCTTGTAGTCCGAAAAGATCTCAGTATGGGCGTCGGCAAATTGTTTTCCCAATGCTCTCATGCTAGTGTGATGGTCTATCAAAGAGCAGTAGATTAACGTTACTTAAATGGGCTTTAAGTGGACATAAGAAAATAGTCGTCAGGTGCCCGGATGAAAAAGCACTACTTGATATCAGAGATAGAGCAAAACAGCATCGGATAGTGACAAATATTGTACACGATGCCGGACATACTCAGGTGGCACCAGATACAGCCACTGTGTTGGCTGTCGGCCGGCCAAAGAAGAATTGATCAACCAGGTTACTGGAGATTTGCGTTTATTATAATTAATGAAGGATAAAAAACAAACCAATAGACAGACAAACAAACAAACAAACAATCAATCAATCAATCATACGAACGGAGACACTCGATGACAAACAAGTAATACCAACAAACAATTGAAATGATGTCGATATTTTTTGATTACCACTATTCAGCACCTTTAAAAATCAGAGCAAATACAGCTCGTCAGCAATCTAAGGACCTAATATGTAGAGCAACTGGTGGAGATTGGATTGCGCGCGATTGCCGGTTAGAAACTATATTAATAAATTGAAGAAAAGACAACAACTTGTCTCTCCTTTCACGACAGGACAGTTCATTTCCATTATTATTATTATTTATTTTGGATTAGCTGATATCATTATTGGTATTATGATGTTGCAATTCCAATATCACCGGGTCGACAATATGGACACTGGCGAGGAGGCTTCAAAGCCTAGATCCTTGTCCGAGAGTTCCATTGAGGCGGACAGGCTGGCCGCATCGAAGAGAGGCTTCATTTCGGGCATATTATTTTCTAAATTATACGACATTCTTGATGTCAATTCACTATTTTTGATGTTCCATTTACTAATCTCATGTTGGCCGTCATGGGATTATTATTACTATTGTTGTTGTTCTCTATGAGGTTCGGTGGTATATACATATTTTCAAAGTTTCCCATAGTCAACCTTCCGTATCTCTCTAGATAGGCTCTCAATGGTGATTTAAGCATCTTTTTTAAGTTTCTTCTGTTGATCCATTTGTGTCATTGAAATCATCATTGAATCATCCGACGACCATATAGATGATTGCGACACGTAGTTGTTTCATTGTATTTGTGATGTGTTCTTCCAGAGTTTGGCCTTCTCTGTTCGCTATTCAACTTGAACAGAAATATTATATCATCAATGACGCCATTCAATTCATAATAAGAGGTATTGATTCTGTTAACAAGTGCCTGGGTCTTGGCCAATTCTTTCTTCAGATTGACCTCATTGATGTGAACTGTGTATTTTGGCTGAGATTTGAGCCTGTTTTGTTTGCCCCTTTGAACAATCAACCTCATCCTCTAGCTGTTCATGAATATTTCTCGTCATCTTTTTGCTTGTGATTCTTTTGCTAGTTGTTGTTGGTGCTGGCTCGTCGCCAGGTCTCGTCGATCAGCCGAACCTGAACCAGTACTGTTAGGGTCATCAGCTGTTTGTGCAGTTAGTACTATGAGGTTGTCCAATTTCCTTTGCCCCCATCTCGCCTAGTGGAACCGAGACGAGTTGCTGCAATTTAACTTCTGGGCTCATCCTCGGCACCCAAAACTGCTCGATTATATTCCTTAATCAAGGTTTTATTCTCGATCCTTTCGCGCATTACCTTTTGGATTTGTTTGGCCATCGCCTCTAGTATTTGGCGTTCGTGTTTCACCTCGTTCGCCATACGAACGACAAAATCCCTCGTCCTATACAACATTCCGCCATAGAGTGGCATCTTTCGCCTCAGGGCACAACCTGTACGAGTCGATCAGCCTTTGGTCCAGTCGCTGTAACTGTGGCACGGCCTTGCCCATCAGTAGCCGATGTTTCTCTCTTATGGCTATCAATTGATTCCTGAAGGTTAAAATTGAATTCTGACTTAATGGTTGCTCTTTATAAACTGTTGGCTTACTATCCTTTTGAGTCTTTTTTCGTTTCCACTGCTGGCCGATTCTTGTTTCCCATGCGTTTATTCTTTTCAATAATTCATTCCACCAATCGGCCATTTTTGGTCTTTATTATCGCTGGCCGCCTGGCATCTGCTTTTAATTGTTGGCGACGGCGTTTGTGGTGTGTTGTTGATGCCGTCGAAGCTGAGATCTCTTCTTGTTGTGTAATCTTATTAGTTGTTTGCTGTTGCTGGTGTTGGCCGCTTAATTGGGCCACCTTTCCTGTGGCCAGTTCATCGCTCCTTACGTAGTTAGTTGCAAATCGGCAACTCATTGGATAGATAATTGTTGTCCATAAATTCCGCCAAACTGCCCGTTTGAAGTTCATTGTCCATTTGTTTTAGTTTGTTGTCGTTGTTGTTGTTGATTATTAGTGCGTAAGTGGGCGAGTTGAATAGCTTTACCTCGTTGGTGTTGGTGTTGTTTTCGGCTGAGATCGTCATTCCTTTCGTATGTTCAATATCTTGCGTTTTGGCAAAGTTAATCATCATCATCATCAACAATACACCAAACAACCACATTGAATGAATGAATGGCGAGCCACTAATTGAGGCCCCAAACCTGTTGACTGTAACTGTTGGCTGGAGGCTTCTCATTGTTATGTTGCGACGCGTTGATTTAATCAGATCTTTTGATAATAGTTTACTGTCATTTATGCTGCTGTTGCTAATCAAGATTCTCGATGTATCTTTGATCTCTTCTTTCCATCTTGAGTGAGTGTGCCTGTGCTGTCCAACAGGTTGCTGTTGTTTTTGAGTTGGTTTTTCAGGAGAGCCTTTGAAATAATGGATGAACTGCTGTGTCCAGTGACAAATGTTTGATTGGCTCGAGAGAGAAGCGTGTCGATTCTATTTATGTTCGCCACACAAAGTGAGCGAGTCGATGTAGTCCATATGAAAACTCACTGACCGAATGACTGACTTTTTCGTTTTATTGATCATGAAAATGATGATGATGTTGATGTTGGTGGAGAAGTTACATGATAATCAAAAACGAGTAGGACTAAGCTAGACTGTGTAGAGTTTTGTTGTTGTTGTTGTTGTTATTGAGTTGAATGAAGGAGTTGAATGTAGTGTGGCCTTGTTGGAGCAGATTAGGAA
Source organism: Oxytropis ochrocephala (assembly GCA_020916435.1). Classification (NCBI taxonomy): domain Eukaryota; kingdom Viridiplantae; phylum Streptophyta; class Magnoliopsida; order Fabales; family Fabaceae; genus Oxytropis; species Oxytropis ochrocephala. The sequence continues at coordinate 138,727 of JAJHUT010000093.1, forward strand.
GTGGCATTGGCGCCGATTCGGACATCTGGCCAGTGGAAGGAGGCGGAGGGACACATTGAGGTGGTTAGCGGTGGCACGACGACGACGACAACCATTTGGATGCTCCTCACACATTCTGGACGAGCAAATCAGGTGACCAAAAGTGAAGAGGCACAGATAGAAGAAGAGGAAGAAGCCCAGGACAGGTTAGCTGATCAAGAAACAGTTAGAGTTATTTTTTCTTTCACGGCCAACATAGAGAGAACATGAACGGAACGAGACGAGACCAGACGAAACGAGGAGAGAAAAACAGGCTGCCGCTCTCATAACCCTTTGATGGCCACTGCAACGGGCCTACTTGTTGCTCTGTGTCGAACATAATGCGCCGGCGCGCCACAGCCACGACCACCTCGACACTGACCGCCGCCGCCGCCACCACTTACAAGTCGCAAGTTAAATGGCACCATAAGAGCATTCTCGAACAGCAAGTGGTTGGTCAAGTCTTGTGAAACGGTGGTTACTGTTTAGATGATGCAGCCTACAATTGATTGTAGTGCCATTTGCCTTCATCAGCTAACTTGAACTCGCCGCTGTATTCCTAATGGAAGAGGCTCGCAAGTATTAATATTTTGAGAAAAATGAGAGGAAGAACAAAGAAACAAGCAGTTGAAACAGCAGCAACACCACTTGTTATGTGTGCAAACGGATGAGAAGCTTCTTTATTCCCGTAGAATCGTGCCCATTCGAGGCGCCCGAAAGTCACTTGTTGTTGTCATTGTGCCAGGTGTCTTCTGTCGATCGCGTCCATCCTCAAACAAGAAAACAGGCCAACAGTGTGGCTTGCGAACGGACAATACGGACAATACGAACGGATGAGAGAGAGATGACCACCAACGCCAACAATGCCCAGTGTATTCGTTCATTGTTGTTGATATATGGAATGATGTTAAATTTCATTCGAACAAATAAGCTGCATCGCTTTTATGAGTGAATAAGTCGGTCATGAAATCATCTGATCTTTCATTTATATTGTTGAATGAAGATGCGTTACATGACAACAGGCCAAAGTTGAACTTGACAGAAGAATATGAGGAAGTCGGAGGAGAACTTCCTAGCTATTTTTGTTTCATTGTTTTCAAATGTTACCATCTGCTGGCCCAAAATACTCCTATTTGAGGTACCAAAGGCTTCAACAAGAGAACAGGTGATCGATCGAGTTGATTCGAGAACTCCTCGAACATCAGCATCAGCATCAGCATCATCATCGTCGTCGTCGTCGTCGCCGGTCATCAATTATACAACACCTACGGCTTCTTGTTGGCTTGATTGATGGCAACAAATAATACGAACATGCTTATAACCCCCAGACTAATAGAAAGATCGTGATTTAGAGGAGTTCAAATTGATACACACAAACAAAGAGCGTGTTAAAAGGTGAGCCACAATAGGCCAATTATGGTCCAACAAGACCAGCGTCAGCAATAGTCTACAAGTTGTCTCGTTGATGTTGTTGTTATTTGTTGTTGTTGTCGGTGATGCCGGCGATGATCAAAGTCCATCTCCCTCCGTTCAATTGTGGCACAAACTATATCTCTCCGACTCTGCCCTTTAAATAAATCTTATGGAGACTTATTGGCTTGTTCCATTTGCCTCCAAATACACACACATATACACATACATCGACCATCGCGGTTGGTCATCTCGCAGTCTCCAGGCCATGGCCGACTGGCTCATTGTTGATGGAGCAAGTCAAGTTTAAGGCCGCCGCCAGTTAACAAGATAATCATCAGCGATTGCAATGTCGGCTGAAGGAAGTAGAGGACGAGGGCCTACTTCTGGGTTGAATAAACTGCCTACGTCGTCATCAATGATTGACGCTAAATTCTTGTAACTTACTTTTGCTTACTTTTGGTCAAATCTATCCTCAGTCTGCTGGCGACGTTTGGCCGAACCAAACCAAACCAAACTAAACTAATCCGAACTCTGTCTTAGGTTGCATAAAAATTGATTAATAAACAGGAAATATGCGATGTATAAACTTACCCTCAACTCCAAGTGAACTACCAAAACCATGCAGCTTAATTAAAATTAGCTTTGTATGTCTCTATCTCTTAAACTTTTAGTTTAATTCGTACCGTTTCTCTTCTTATTTCTGGAATGAAGTCGTCTTCAAAGCCCAGTTTGAGTATCCCTAGTTCGTCTCAAGAACAGAAAGCGTTCCAACTCTTCCGTTTGTCTGTCCCCTTCGAAAGCCGCCAGCTAACAAGTGTTTTCTCTGTTGCTATCCTGGCTTCTGCTATCAGATGCTGGTTGAATCATTCCAACCATAAATTGATATGATACGCTCGGAAGTAACTGCTAATAGTCGTGGGCTAGTTATTGCTTGCTTGCTACTTGTTGTTGTTGTAGTTGTGAACTAACTTGAACATGAATGTGCTTCAATTCTCATGATGTCTTCTAGCTCTGATGTCGATGATGTTGATTTGAATGATAAGAACTGGCTGGACATCAACTGGCGCATTAGGGCGAGACTTGATTGCACTCATTTAATTCATTTTATCACTTTAACTCTTTCGTGCTCTACATGCTGGCCTCTACTTCGCACTGCATCCTACGGCTCTGCCAATGTCGATATCCTGAAGCCTCATCGTCACTCTCTTTCAAGCCGAATCATCTACAGTCAGAAGAAGCGACGACGTTGTGGCTGTTGAAACAAATAAAACAACAGCCTCCTAATAGGCCAACTATGTTTGTATCCAACTCAACACGCGATATTTAACTTGGAGAAGACCCGGCCTACTGTTGCAAGCGGCGTAAACAGAATACACCTGAATGACACTAGAAACGGAATTGCATCTTTAGAGAATAGGAAAGTTCAATTGTTTGCAAACTTAGCTCCTCCTCCTTCTCCTCAGTTAATTGTTTGTTATACATATAACCAGGCATCGTATTGTCGTTGCAATAATCAACTGTATTCATTGGATTTCGCGAGAGTGTTCACCTATTCAGCCATGTTTTGTGTGGCTAGTAAATCTTTCTGTTGAAGGCTACTTCCAGTGCCATTCATTAGGCTTCGAGGGAGTTTTATTGTTATTTAAGAAGGTGAGAGAGACATGGATAAAACAAACGAAATAAATTAGATTTTATAAATCACGTAAGAGACGTCGACAACAACAACTACGACCATAATAAGATTAATCAATTGGTTTGTTAAAATCAAATGTGTGTAGTATAATTCACTGACATAAGTTGCTACAGCCAAGGGCGAAGCCAGAGGCAAGCCAAGGAAATTCATGGTTAAAGAGCGAATGCAATGAAAAGAATCTCTTAGTGGCGACGGTGGTGGCGATGACATGTCAAGAGACGTCTCGCTGTTAGTTAATGTACATACAGAAAGAGAGAAACTACTCCAACCTAACGGGATATGCACCAAACGCAGGTGGTGGTTGCGCCAACAGACAAATATCACCATAACATCGAACACGAGTAGCCACTATTTTGGAATCAGCAACGACGCAACCCTTCGAATGTGTCTGCGCCTCTCAGACTACACTCAGAGGGGACAACAAGTCTTCTGAATTGATTAGACAGACCAGACAAGATCTGGCTGGTCTCATAAAATAACAAATCTTTGACAGATCGTCTTGGTCACCTACACATCCAACAGAAGAGCTGACAGTCAGATAGACAGAGTACATATAACAGTAACATGCTGATCCATATGCTTGCGCGTGATGTTCAGTAGTCATCGTTGACTTGTTATTGGGGTATAGCCTCCTCCTTTCTCCTTCTCCTCTCTCCAGCCCCGATGTCTTCTCTTCTGTTCATCAATTAAGGAATGTTTAATTCAGGTTGATGCGTGACTTGGACACTATTGAACGTATCCGTTAATTAACAAATTGTATAATATCCCAGAGTTTTAATTATTTCAAAATATTAATATCTAACACAAATAGACGATATCACATAATCATTATCATACTATGAATGCTCATTCTCGTCTTCATTGTTGTTTCATTCTACCATCCAATCTACTTCTTTGCAAATATTTATAGATCACAGAAAAGTCTTTGTCCTTGAACTGGCCTCCACCATTCTACCAGAAGCTGATAGACTTCTGTGGGTCAGGGAGCCGAGTGGAGTGGGCGAGCAGACCTCTCTGGCCACCTTCGAGGCCAGGCCAAGGTCCTTGTATATGAGGCTGGCCCTGGGAAGCCATTAGAATAGTCGCTGGCGATGGCGCAGTTGGCACGTACCCGGCCTCTGGGTTGTAAATTTCAGAGCTCCAACAACGACCTGATCCCCTTGTTGATAATTGCACTTACAGCTTCTGGGTCCAGCCCAAAGTTCTTGCCCAACAATAAGGCCTCACTTAGGCCAAGCATTGAGATAAGCCAGCATCATGTTATTGCAAATCTTGGCCACACAACCCGATCCGATTGGTCCACAGTGGTATACGCTTGTTCCCATGCAAAGTAAATATGGCTCCAGCAACTCCTTGACATCTTTCTCATCTCCGCCGACCATAAAGACCAAAAGTTCCGGCCCTAGCCGCCGGGGAACGGCGCCCACTAACAGGTGCGTCGAAGAATTTGATATGCCTTGGCGGCGGCGGCATCGTGCACCGTCTTGGCTGTGCCGCGGGGTCGATGGTTGAGGAGTCCACGAGGACTGTGGATTTGTTGGCCTGAGATAGGAGTCCATCTTGCCCGTGTAAGTATCAATAATAATATCGGGTGTTGGTAACATGGTGAACACCCGCTGGCAACTCTCGCCCAGTTCAGCCACACTTCTGAGGCAGCCTTCGCTCCATTTTTAACCAATTCGTTAACGGCTGACTTGTTTTAGATCGAACACTGACACCTTGTGGCCCTTGTCGACCAAGTGTTTGGACATGAGTGAGCCCATATTGCGGCGACGCCAACGAAGCCGATCTCTGTTGGCGGGTGCACCCAGAAGCCATCTGTCGAACTGTAATGATATTATAAAGTTTTTTGCCGTTAAAAACGTGGGCGAGGAGGGAGATGACGAGTTAACATACCGTAGATTCTAAAATATTCACCCGTTAAGTATAATAGTATTTTGGAAAACCTCTTTATAATTTTGCCAAAACTTACCTGTCGTCTCGACATGATTGGCTAGACACAATTCTCAGGATTGAACTTTGCATATTAATATTGTTTTATTCTATAACTATTTATATAATAGATAAATTTATTTGTTTGTATTGTTATTGTTATGTCAAATTACAGTTAATATTATAATTCAGTTTTTGATGATATTAAGACAATTCCACGAGACAGAAGCCGAGAAAGTGAATGTCGAACGCCAATGACACTGATATTAACGCAATGATGTCGAATTTTCGCTGTCAACGTTGCAGCCGCCACGGAGTTCGCTTTCTCCCGATCGCTCTTGTTGCCTGACTGATTGTCTGTCTGTCTGTTTGACTGTCACCGTCTTGATATCTGCTGCAGTGTCTCTCACTCCTCGCACCCAATCGTGATTATTAGATTTACATACATATATACAATTGATTGATTGATAATTGACAAGTGGAGTTGCGGAAGGCAAAAGTTGGGAATCGCGAGGGTGGGAAAAATCCGCTTTTATTTATAAGATACAAGATTTGATTTCATCTGTGTGAGAGATAGTTGTTAATATGGATTTAGATAGATAGTTCAATCATCTGAGTCGGATGTTTCTGGGCCTTCTTTCCTTCTTTGACCTTCTTTGGTGATGCAGCCACAGCCTTCTTCTTATATATGGTAATTTCTTTTTCATAACGGGCCTTGTCTTTGGCAGCTAGGGCGTCATATTTGGCCTTAGCCGATTGGCTTAAATTGTTCCATCTACGGGCGCATTCTTTTGACACCTCACCGACGCTTAGCACCGGTTGGCAAAGTCTCCTTAACTTTGTTTCTTTCGTCGTTGCAAAACCAGAAGAACGCCGATAGGGCTCTCTTGGGTGCATCTGGGTCCTTCTTTGGCCTTCTTGCCCTTCTTTCCTTTGCCATCCTTTGGTGGGACATATGGCCATTTGTGAATCATATCTCTTCTTGTCCTTGTCGGCCATTTGGATATATTTCTTTTTCTCGCTTTCGCTCATTTTCTTCCATGAGTCTGAGCATTTCTTCGAGAACTCTGAGAATACGACCTTCTCATTGGGATGCTTCTTCTTAAAATCCTCACTTGTCTTCTGGACAAAGTATGCGTATGATGACATACGACCTCGTGGCTTTTTGTCGTCAACTTTAGCCATTGTAATTGTAATTGTAATTGTTTTTGTTGCTGTTTCTGTTAATTGATGGTGATGGTGGTTGTGATGAATTGATGATTCTAGCCGCGGGTTTGTTATTGTTGTTGTTTTGATCTCGATCTTGGCGAGTCGAGTTGTTGTTGTCGTTTGATTGCGTTCCGGTTTGCGCGCAAAAAGTAATGAGGAACGAAGGAGGCAACTGCAATGGTAAAATTCTGGCGGGTAGAAATGCGACGGGCCAACTGATTGGAAGAGATTCTCTGTGTGTGTTGGTGTGTATTTGCAGTGTATTTCTAGCGCCAATGCAAAAGTGCGCCAGACCAGTCCCTTGCAGTCAGGCGGCGGCGGCGGCGGCGGCCCAGTCAGTTTGCTCCGCGAATAACACACACACAAAGTCCATCTGCTGCTGCTGCATACGGCCGCCGCCGCTTCAATCAGGTTCGTTCTCTCTGGCGTCACTTTGTGCTATTCCCGTATAGCAAATTCGCATTGAAATTTGCACTCACTCCCGCACAAAATACTCCTATTGCGCTTTTGCTGCCGGCAACCAACAGCAACCGTCGGCGCCGCATATATTCTCGCCGTAGTAGTCGTTCATCTCGCTCGTTGGTTCGTTGTATTGGCTGTCGTTTTCGGCTGCCATTCTCAATGCACGTTCGCTGTAGTATTGCCATTGCAAAAGACGACGGCGATGACGACGGCCACTACTACTGCGGCGCCGACGACAACAACAACTCTCAAAGCACACAGCAGCAGTCGCTTTTCCCATAATAGAATTGCTTGCTTGCTTGCCTGCGCCTGCCTGCCTCTGGAGGGATGGCGCACAGCAGTGGTGTAGTTTGACTGGCTGCCGCCGCCTGCCTGACTGGAAAGGCGGCGGCGGCCCATGGCGCGCCGTATAATGGCATAGCAAATACACAGTGCAAGTTCGTCCCATCAGACTTGTACCCGCCACAATTCGTCGGTTGCTTGCTGTGTTTGTGTGAGTGCGCGCCTCGTGCGGGGCCACGCAAATGGGAAAGGACGACGGCCCGTCCCAGTTGGTGTGCGACCGTAGGTTGCCAGCTGGAGCGGACGACCGATTACCGCCAGCAAAGGGAGGCGGGCAACCGACCCCAACGCGCACAGAGAAACACATCACATCACATCACATCAGAGCAAGCGAACGAAGGAACGAATAGGAGGGCAGTAGCGAATTCTGACACATCGAAGTCGTTGCGGACTGAATCTCTCTCGCAGCATTTCTGGCGCCGATGCAAAAGTGCGCCAGTCCATTGCAGTCCGCCCGGCCTGTGTGTCTCCATCCAATCCAATCCAATGCAGTCCTGTCTCTATCCCGGCCGACTCGGGTCGGGCAATCAGGCCGCCCAGCCGGCCGCCGTCAGCCGCACAACATAGAGCAGAGCCAGTTTTGCTCCGCGCGAACAACACACACAATGTCCATCTCTCATCTCATCTGCTGCCTCTGCCGCCGCCACTCTGTGCTGTCTCCATCCATCTCCCGGCGTCACTTGTGTGCTATTCCCATATAGCAAATTCTCATTGCAAACTTGCACTCACTCCCGCACAAAAATACTCTTATTGCTATGCGCGACCGCTGCCATCGGCCGCCGCCGCCGCCACCGCCGCCGCCACCAACCGCCGAATACCATCCTCAATGCACGTACGCCTCGCAAAGACATCTACAATGACCGGCCGCCCGCTTTTCCCATTAAAAATCCTCTTTGCCGTGCCATTGCCGCGGACCCGTCGGCCGCGCCCCGCCCCCAGCGGTCGCAACCGCCGGCCCAGACAGAAGCGGGTCGCCTGAGTGGGGCGTGCCAACCCGCAAAATCTCATCATCCTGAGGCGCCAAGGAGCATCTCTCTTACAGGAAGTCCATAAATCGATCCGTAGCCGGTTTATTGGCTATGCATGTCCAATGTTTATTTACTATCTCTCAAATTTGTATCACTTAATTGCGTCCATTTGGTGCCAGATCTCGAGGGCCCACTCTTTCACCTGAACGTCCTATCTGGCCCTTTTCAGAGGAATCGCAGTTGGCCTATCTAACTCATGCGAATCTAAAGCGATACTGAAAATAAAATGATCAAGAACTCTGGGATGAATCATAATTAGAAAAAAGAATATCTATTGTGATCAAGCAGATAAATTATCATCCACCATCCGGCATCCACAAGCTGGGCCTCGGAGTCATCACGTAATTAAACGAAATCAGAGCGGCCAAAAGAGCAGCGGTAAAGGCGGGCCAATTGCCACGCCTCTACCCATAATACTCGTCCTTCCCTGCTGCGGTCGAGCGCGCAAACGGTGTCCGATTCATTTCGCAGCGGCGTAGCTCCAACCGGCGACCCGCAGGGCAGCGTTAGTCGCATTTGATAAACACCAAAGAGAATCTCCATTCCCCTCCTAGCCGGCATATAGAAAATATACGGCGCAAATTGAGGCGTCTCGTCGGCAGAAGGAGCCCCATCCGACGGTGCCTGCCAGAAATCCGGAGCCTGGCCGAGCCACGCCCTTCCAATTGGACCCACCAACCCGAATGCATTCTGAGGTCCATTTTCGCCTCATATAGCTTCTTTTATTTAATTTTTTTCAAGAAGAAGAGGAAGCAAAAATTCTTCACATCTTCCTTTCTGATGTTTCAATCGTTGCTTTGGCCATTGAATCTTGAAAAATTCCATAATTTTCAGTTGTGTTGTCTCGTATTGTTTTCTTTGGTCTCATTGAAACCTCGTCGCCCTCTAGCTGTGGCCGTGGCGATGGCGGTTTCGGTTACCTGTTGTTGGTGTTGACTTGTTAATAATTGGTGATTCATTGCATATGGCCAAGGAACATAAATGATGATCTAGAAAGGAACTGCACTGGCCACCATATAGATTCAGTTGTTCATAGATTTGTTTCACATTTGGACGTAATGTTGGTATATCACTTAAGCATTTGCACAATAGTTTGTAGATCCTGTTTGGACATAATAACGGCCGAGGTGGCATTAGATTCGACCTAACTGAATCGATCACTTGTTTGCTGGAGTAGCCAAAGTAAGCCACCTCGCCCAAACTGTACAGTTCATATAATAGACACCCAAATGACCACACATCAGTTTGTCTATTGAACTTGTTGAATAATATTGATTCCAATGGAATCCAACTCAATGGTAATAGTTGACATTCACTTGGACGAGAATCAATTACATAATAGTCTAGCAAATATTTTGACGTATCATTGATTTTAAGTTCAATCGAGTGCTATCAATTAGTTTAGGCTCTTCTTGCCTTGTGGAACAATTGTTTCCTGGCTGACGACGACATCTAATTTCGTGTTTGATTCGTTATTGAATTCAATATTGAAACTGGCCAATTTGATCAACATCTTGGTGACGTCGATGAAAACAGTTCCTACAGGCCAGATCTTTGTATATTATATTTCTGTCATGCAAATAATCGAGAGCCAGTGCGATTTGTTTGGCGAAACAGGTCAAATTTTGTCTCAAACTCAACTCACTTCCTTGATCCTTATCGCTAATCAATGAATCCTTACTCTGCTCTTTGAGCCAATCGCTCAGATCAATTAGATGAGCTATATCATAAACCAACGCGCAAACCTTTGGCGATTGTTGTTGTTGTTGTTGTTGTTGAAGTTGTGGAATTGAATAGATGTTTTGTTTAGGATTTGACTCGTCTGTGGATGATGAAATTTCTTCATTGGTCATCATTAGATCATCTGATTGTTTACCTGATGTTGTATCCTCATTGAACTTTTCAATATGACCAATCAACTTGATAATATTCAAGTGATTGAGGTTTCAATCTCAGCTTGCTAGCCTCGAAGATGGTCTGGTCGATCAAAGCGACGTGTTGCTTGAGCGAGCAAACAGCCACCTGCACGCCGACTATGCCCGTGGCTTGCGTCAAATCAGTTTGATGTTGTTTCATGAAAGCCATTTGAACTTGGCTGAATTTGCCTTCGAATATTGGCTGTTGCTCGTAGACAATCGAGATGTTGCTGGAATCTAGTAGAGGCAAATCACTGGCGATAATACAATTTGTTTCATTAACAATTGATTGTTGTTGTTGTTGTTGTTGTTGTTGGTTAAGATTCATTGCACTGAACGAGGACGAGACATCAATCCAGTCGGTTGTTTTCGCCGATGCCTCTACTATCGCCATCATTTTGTTCGATAAACGAACTGGATTTATCCTGTTGACACCTGTTTGAGTTGTTCCTGTGCTGTGCCATTCTATTTAGGTTGCTGACGCCTCTACTTGACACCTCAATGTGGCAAACATAGGTCCGGAGCGCGATTGTGCTTGCTTGTGGCCGGGAGGGCAGAGCTTGGGGCGATGGCAACGGCGATTCATTGGCCAGCACCTTTTCGTTGAATATTGGATTTATCGGATTTGCAGTGATGATTGCCGAGACCAAAACCAGAGGTCGAGCACGAGTTGATTAGCGGGCGGCCACTGGAGACCGACGACAGAGCCTCGTGATTACTAAACGAGCCATACGTACTGGACGAGTTCAATTTCAACAATTCGCCTGACCTCGGACTGACGACGAGCTTGAGTTTTGCCTGTTGCCGCCATGGTCGCTCAAATCGTTATCATCCACCATATCAAAGATATCATCCAAGCAATTGATTTCTTTGTTGTTATTCGAGTTGTTACGATCATTCTTTGAGCCAGAAAAATGGCGAATTTTTGGCCGCCGAACAGCGGCCACGTGCCATGAGAAAGCGGCGCAAACCCTTCGCGCCAATGCGTGCAGTGTGAATTTTATCGTTCGTGGCCAGGTGTTTGGCGCTGTCCGGAGCCAAGTGCATCCGATATGATGGTCCTCTGGTGGCAATGGAATTGGCAAATATTGTATTGTAATGTGACTTCCTGGAATGGATCTAACCAGGGTGGCCACTAGACACGTGAGAAGGACTCATTAGACCAAAAGGTGGCGCCACAATATAGAGCCACAGATACTCGGAACATGGAGATATTTCACAGGCACGAGCCACAAACCTAATCCTTGGATGCAAATTTGCACTCCTATTATCATCATATTGCCTCTTGATTCATGTTTATCATTATTATTGATATTATTTAGGCGGAGATTATTAATATAATTGTTATTGATATGGGGATCGTTATCGATGTCGTCCAAGTAGGGAACAAAGCACCAGGCCCGCCAGGATCCGAGTTGGGATTCCGACAATGGTTGTGATTGTCGACGGAATTGTTATCGGCAGAGGAACAAACTTGCTGCTGGTATCATTGTATTTATCAACTTGATAGAATCTAAATAGTCTAATATGGAGCCAATTCAGGCAGGGCCTTTGATCGAGGCTGATAGAAACATTGCCGCGATAATGTTCGCCGAAGCCAGTGTAACAGCTCAATTCGGGCGCTATCTGTGAACAAAACGCACTATCCTTTGCCTGGTGGAATCAATTGAACTCCTGGCCGATGGTTGTTGCTGGTGATATGATGGTGCGACCGGATTTGGTGGTGGTGGTGGTGGTGGTGGTGGTGGTGCTTTATTAGATGGTAAGGGTGTTGATAACGAAGGTGAGTCCTTCACTTGAGTGGAGGGCCTTGACGGGTTTGGGGGCCGACGGGATGATTTAGTGTTGTCGGCGTCCTGTTCATTAGCGGCGATACCCGACGATGATTCATTGTTGTTTGTTGTATCGGCAGCCTGATTGTCTGTTGTGATCGAGTTGCCATCGGACGTCGCCCCAGCCCCCAGCCGCCGCCACCGAGCCTGCAATTATCGGCTGGCTCTCCATTGGCGCCGCCACTGCCGTCGAGCATTATAACTCCGTCCAAGTCGATAAGTTTGCTATCTTCTTGGTCCTGGTTGTCATTAGTGTTGGCGGACACTGGCGAGCGTTGCTGCTCGTGCTGGGGGCCACTAATGAGCTCCATCTTATCGAGATCCATCCTGAAAAGATCCTCGCCGTCCTCGAATTGATTGTTCATTGACCGCCGCCTAGCTCATTGGGGTATCCAGTGGTGGCCATAGGGGCACCGGCTCGGCCGCCCATATCAAGCGCATTCATCTCGTGAGGAGGCTTGTCACTGTTTGTTTGTCGGTTGTCTCTTCATTTGGTTGGTTAGGTTGGAGGAGGCAAATTTTCGCATTAAAATCAAGTTTGGATGATTGGATTTTCTCTTTCTTTCGCGTTGCCGTTTGGCCTCTTTGTTTCTCTCATTCAATTCTGACTTTGTTTGTTTGTTTGTTTGATAGCCTCGCCTTGGCTCGCTGCGCCCAACTGGAATCGCATGAATTTGATTAAAGCAAACGATTGAAATGGCTCCATGTTTGTTTCAACTTGGCCACGCACATCTACATTGTTTCATTGTTTGCTTTGGCGCCTTTTCGCGTCAAATCAATTCAAATAATGCCGGCCAGTTCGGGATGGCAGTAGCCCCAACTGAGAATGGTCAATAAAACCAGCGCATTGGCTACATCAGACGGGCCCCAAAGGAGCGAGAAAAAGTAGAGGCCAGTGGCTAATAACCAGCCAGCCAGTCCAATGGAGCGGACTGAGCTTGTGTGGGCCAGGCCGAAGTAGGAGAGGCCGACAAATACTGACCAGCCGGGCCAACCTTCGCCTAGTTCTTCGCATCTGACTGTTTTGTCCAATTACAAACATCTTCAAGTCCACTCCCACTAAGACCGAGACTCTGAGCCGCTCGCAAAGCCCCCAAGAGACTCCGCTTGATTAAAGCATCGAATGAGTCGCGTGCAGGGCCTGGCCGGATGCAGGGCGCCGTATGTAACGCGTAAGGTGGTCGTCGCTCAGCCACCGACAGAGGAGGAGGAGGAGGAGGAGCAGTGCGGGCAAGCACGAACAGGTTGCCAGCCGGCCGAGAGCTGGGCTGAACGGCGCAGCACGAAGATGATATTTGATTGATTGGGCTCAGGCCGACTTGATGGTCTTGCCGTCGCCGCTTGACCATCAAACAACGAAAACAAATAAACATCAACAACTCGCCGCTGTAATTCATATTCAGCCAGTGGAGGCCACTTGTTTAGCTGTTGTTGTTGTTGCCTTGCAATTCCTGGGTCAGCCTGGCAATGAGGATCTTCTGTGGTCGTTGTTGTTGTTGTTGTTGTCTTGAGTTCTTCCGGAAGTTAGATTGATAGCGGCCTTCTATTGGGTGGAGGCCCATTTTGGTGGCGCCCGATAAGCGAGGCCGGAATAGTGCATACAGTGGACTGGCCGTTGCAAAGAGATGCCTTCATGGCGGCAGTCGTTGTGGTAGTTGTTGTTGTCTTGATGGTCTCGCTTTAAGGTCAGCAGCAGTTGCAGTCACACTGATCGTTGTTGACACGAGAAACGCCAACAGCCAGCAACTTCTTTATCTCGTCCGTTGGCGTCTTAATGTCTGGCGCCTGGGCGGCCGACTGGCCGCCAGTGGCAGTGGCGTCATTGACGCCCGCCGACGGTCAGCAACATGACGGAAAAACAAACGGTTTTAGAGGCCGCCGGCGACGGCGAGATGAATTATTAAGGCGGCGCGTCGGGCGGCCTGAAAATGGCGCCGCAACTGCCTGTTAAACTGTCACCGGCGTTGCTCAGGTTCGCCCCATTCATTCTCGCCCACTCGCATCCAATTTGGCGCCCCCATTGATTGGTCTCCATTGAGGCTGGCGGCGAGGCGGCTGCAGGCGGCGGCCATGGCGAATAGTACGGCAAGTAGACAACAACAACTACAACTACAACTACAAATAAACAACCACCACCACCACCAAGCAGATCAAATAACCTCGTTTTAACTGGCATCGAGGCGCCTGATAAATATAAACTACCATTACGGCAGCGGCAGCAGCAGAAACTCATACATCAATAGCTTCGGGCCACCTACAGTCGACAATGAATGTGGAATTGCCGCCACTGCCGCCGCAAGGGGGAATTCCGTTCGCCTTTTCACAAAAATGATAAAACGCCTTGCCAGCGGCCGACCAACGACACAGAGCCGGCGAGAAAGACGACCAAACCATTAGACTGGGCTGGTCAATCTCTTCCTTTGCCAGTTATTTGCCGGCAAACTATCACTATTATTGTCGGATGCTTGTCGTTGTCGTTGTTGTTGTTTCGGCTATGGCTTTGGTCCGCACAAAAGTTTTCTTCTTTGCTGTTGTCGCCGCAGTTTCTAGGGAATCGAATTGGCGGCCATTACCGGCTGATGTCGGCTCCAAGCGGCCGCCCCGCATTTGTGTGCTCCTCTAGTTCGTGCCTCATCAGTCAGTCAGTCAGGTCAGTCAGTCAGTCAGTCGGTGGTTGTTGTTGTTGTTAAGCTGTGTAGTCCACAGCGAATGGACTCCAATTAAATAGCTACTCGCCCGTTGTCGTGTTAGTGCATTCTAAAATCAATCTACTTAAACACATAAACATGAGAATAAAAGCCACCGCAATAAATGCACACAAACAAACAAGTGGCTGTCATTGTGCCTGTTCGATTGGCTTTCCGAGTCGAGCCAATTCGGTGCAGTTGATGCGACATTTATAGAGAATTTCGCCCAGTCGTTGTTGTTATTCACACAATAAGAGTGGGATGCTGATCGGCTCAATGTCGTCGGTTTAGCCTCTATGAACGGAAGATGCCAATGGAATGGGGCCGCCCAATCGAACGAAAGAACGTACAAACGACTGACCGAAAGGGTCCACTTGATTACCACGGCCACACTGATTGATCGACATCAAGCAAAACAGATGGCAAAATCTGTTTCAGCGGGCGCTCTACCCCTCGTCGTGTTTCCAACACCAATTGTTTGCTCTCTCGCTCGCCTGACAGCCAGCCAGCCAGCCTGCCGGGCGGCGCCCCAACTCTAATTCACCTTCTGGCCGCCTTTGGGTCCAGTTGAAAGTAATGATATTAATGATAACGCTATTGGTCTAGTCTATGCGGCAAACAGAGCAGCTGGCCGCCAAATGAACTCCTCAGGTAAACAACAGCGGCCAGGCCAGGCTAGACGAGACGAGATGAGATGAGAGCAAATTCGTTAGTACATCATCGACGAAGGCATCTGAGTGCTGCTCGTCGGTGGTTGCGTTCAATTTTTCTTTGGCGACAGATGAAGGCCATTTAATCTCATTTCGTTTCACGTCCACGTCGACTTTATTTAACATGAACAACCTCACAACATCTAAAAGTCTCATCTCCGATTACATATTCTCACCAAGGGGCTGCCTCCTCTGCTTCCAGCAACGCCACTTCCGGTCGCCCCTCTTCGCCTCGATGCTCTGGCCTCGTGCAGTCAGTTGAAAATCTGGCTTCTGCAAACAGGATAACAAACAATCAGAGAGGCTGCCAGTGGGGCCTGCACTGAGAGGATGGCAAATGAACATAACTCGAGACGAGAGTCTGGCCGACCAACAAAAAGTGTTTTGCAACAAAAAGTGGCGCCAACGAGGACGGCGACATGCAGGCGAAAGTCTCACCCTCCTTCCCGGCCTTCACATTGGCATTGTCCGCAAACGCGCACATCAACCTGCTTCCGGCGAGCACTCGAGGCCACTTGTTTGCTTTCGGTGGCGCCGTCTCGGCGGCTCCTGTCGAGTGTCGGCTGTCGCGGGGCCAGATATCTCGCCGTATTTCGCTCCGCTGCCATAATCCATTAAGATTGATTGAGAATGTTAATCTCAATATCATCGCAGCGAGCAACTGGGCCTCTTATGGAGTTGAGGAGGAGGAAGCAGACGACGGGCAGCTGGAATGAGACGCCGACAGATAGTGATAACGAGGACACAGTCGAGCCAGATGGCGGCAACTGTGACGTCTTGGGATGGGAGCCGCGCGAGAGGAGTTTAAGCGAAAGGTTGGCGCGCATAGCGCCATTCTGAGTTGCCTTTACGACAACAACGGCCGCCAATGTTGTCCGCTTGTCTGCTTGGCATCTTTAAGCAGCAGCTGCCTGATGGTGGGGCCGTTGTTGACGCCGAAATAGAATGCCAAGCTGAAAACGAAACCAAAGTGAAGGGCAGAACAAACAGCAAACTCGCGGCGAGCCTCATCCAAATGTGTAATTGTAATGATGTGAAACTTACCCGTCCTCGGATGGCCTGACTGGTGCCCGGAACCCGGCCTGGCCCTCGTCCTCCGCTGCTGTGTCTGGTGGCCGCCAGACGCCAATTGACTGCCACTCGAATGGGTGGCCACTTGTTTGCCCCTCGCCGATGGGCTCCCCTTCGATGCCTTCGAGGTTGTTATTATTGTGTTTGGCAATCCATTGATGTGGATTCGAACGCGCGCAGTTCAACGTTTGTTTGTTTGTTATTATTTGGCCTCATGTTGATATCGGCGGCTCAAATTTACGCCGAACATTATATTTACGCCAGCCATCGGAATGGCTTCCATTTCCAGCTGGTTATTATTATTATTTAAACTACTTACCATTCGATGTTGTCGTCGTCGTGACGTTCTCGTTCCAATCACCAGAAAGGCGCCATTCGAGTCGAGCGATTGATCCACAGCCAAGACTGCCTTGGCCTCCACTTGATCTACATGGTAGTCGTTGTTTGGTGCCGTGGAAGCTGCCTGTAGCTTGCTCTGGCCTGGCACTTGTATCGGCCCGAGTCGCTTAGCTTCAATTTAATCAATTTGAGGCGCGACGTTAGCTTATGTTGCTGGCTGTTCAATGTGTTTTTAATCTCGATTCTCGCCCTCTTCAGGTGCTTGCTCTTATCTAGAAGTTTCTGCTGCTGCTGATTGCTCTTTAGGGTCACATTGACCATCGACACCTGTCCAGAGTCGGCCATCTCTATGGGCTGGTCGTCTTTTGAGCCAATCAATGGCCAGATCGACGCCCAAGAGCGACGGCCACTTGTTGTTGTTGGTGGTGGTGCTGGTGGTGAAGGCTATAGTCGTCTGGTTTGCATGGAACTGTTTGCTGAGCTCTTCTCTGGATACAATCGACCAGTTTGATTGGAGTCGATGGTGTTCTTGTGATCTAAGTGGCGAGACAATCCTTTGATGATCTGGAGGAGAGGTGGAGCTTGCAATGGGGGCCAGTTTGACCTGGCACTTGAATATTTGTTGCTGTTCTATCTCTTTGATGATGATTGTGGAATTGTCCAGTTCATTCTGGAACTTGAGCTCGTACTTGGGCCTGTAATGGCGCCGGCGAGCTGGTCAACGGCCTCACTTGCATGGAAGAGGATGAGGATGAGGGCGACCAGCCCAATGGAACTCTGCACCGAAGACCAGTTGTGTTATTCATGTTGGCTTCCTGAGAGTTTCGCTAGTCAACGACAACTTGTTTGCTTCGTGTTCTTCGCAATGTCTTGATGTTGGTATTCATGTCTTCGGCCTGCCGTTCGTGTCTAAAACGAGCGCCAACAAGCAAACAAGAATGTTACTTACACCTGGCCTGTGTTGCTTTGGTGTGACGCGTCCGGCGGAATGCGACTGACAGCAACGAGCTGAGACGAGACGGCGTCGGTGGCGTCGTCGTCTGGCAGGAGGTCGAGTGCGCCTGCGCAGACTGCATGAAATCGATGCGCTCGGAGTGAGTCAGACGGCGCGCTGGTCCGGCCGCCCCCATTCGCCTTTCAAATGAATGAATCCCCTCGTGGTGGTTGGCGCCGCTGTTGTTGTTGTCGTTGCCGGATGTTGGAGGCAAGACGACTAGCCGGCCGCCAGACACACAAACATCTCATTGTCCGGCCGGGCGAGTGCTGTTCGCGGCCGCCGCGGGCCTGACTTACCGTTACGTTTGCCATCTGTAGCGGCGCGGTAGCGACGACGACGACGACGACGGTGAAGGACAGGAAGAGGCCCTCTGCGAGGAGATTTCCCGAAAGCCATCAACGTCGGCGTGTCAAGACTAATCTGACTTCATGGCGGTGGTCGTCAGGCTCGCGCCGCACCTTTTCAACAATTGAAATTGCAATTGAAACAACTAACAATGGCGGCGCTGCCAGAATAAAAACAGAGGCCTCTCGAAAGTGAGCGCGAAAGCCGCTAGGAGAGACCACAGAGCAGTAGCAACAACCATAAGGCGCCACATTCTGTTCGCTTGGGCATCATAAAAGCGCATTCATTTGATATGCGAGTCTCATCCTCGGCCGGTCGACTTGCGAGTAGAGTCCACTCAGACGACGACGACGATCATCTACTTGACACCAAAGTCAGCTCATGGCTTGACTCTCACATCTCTCGTCGTCGTTGTCGTCGTCGCCGTCGTCGACGTCTATGTTGTGCAGGCAAGAAACTGGGCGATAGATAAAATGAACACGAATTAAGTGAAATTGTCCGAACGTAATGTTGACTTCTCTCGCAGCTTATTGTCTCTCTTTGGGCTTCTCGTCTTGGCCTCCTTCCTTTCGCTCTTAATTCGACTAATTTCCAACTTTTCGCCCTGAAAGTGCGCCCGCAAGTCGTCTAATTTACTTACTTCACTTGGCCGACTAATGTCGTTCTTGTAGAGATAAAGAAATGCCAATTTAAGCTCCATCATCATCATCATCTTTGTGTGTTGCCGCCGCCGGTGGGTTGTCCTTCTCGGTCGGGCAGCTCATGCGTATGAGAGCAGGCGACGCCGGCCCACAGCAGTGGTTGAATCTGGCCGGTGGTTGTTCCGGAAATGAGAGTTGCGGTGACTCATTCTGTCCGGAAGCCGGTTGGACCTGACTTGGCCGAGATTTGTGGAGGCGAAAAAGTTGCGTGTCCGTCGGCGGCGGCGGCGGCGGCGAGTCGAGCCATGACAAACGAGAGATGAGAAAATGTTTCCGCCAGACTTCTCGTCTTGCTGTCCATTCATCTTGTCACTTCTCTGGTGTCACGCCGCCGCCGCCGCCTCTTCCTTCAATCTCGTCCCTCGCCGGGGCCACCCAAAGCAAATTAAACTCAGCCGCCGCCGCCGCCGCAAGGTGAGAGCCCATTCTCGTCTCCTCTGGCCTGGGTTGGATGCCCAACAGGAGCCCCACGCCCGCCGGCCGGACGTGCGCGACTTTAGCGCCCCAACAGTTCTGGTTAATTTAGCAAAGGCCGGCGCCAAGCAGACAGACAGGCCGCCTGTAATGTGTTTCGCTGCAGTGGAGGGCCAACAAATACATTGAAGAGCAATTGTGGTGGTTGGCCAACGTCGGCCGTATATGTTTAAGTCTGCATGACTCATCTGCGCCTCATCCCGCCTGATTTGGTCTGCTTTCGTGTGTCGCATTATTACGTTTGAGTATTATTATTACCCTGGCTGGCCGTTATTAACATTCGCCTTCCTTACGTGGCTGCCAATGTTGGCTTATTGACCATTGGCGGTGGCGGCGGCGGCGGCAGAGACTTGTGCTCATGATGATGATGATCATCATCATCATTGCCAAGAAGAAGATATATCGACTTGGATATTTAGATATAAATACACGTCGCTGTTTGTGCATTGGCCGCCCCTCAGAAGGTAGACAAAGCAAACTGATATTGCGTCACCACTCGGTCGTATTGGCTGCTGCTGCCATTGCCTCACTTAAATGATTACAGTTCAAGAGAGTGAAAAGAACACGTGTTGTTGTTGTTGTCGTTGTTGTCTTTACTGGTGAAACTTGTTCAACATTTGCCTTCCTTCTCCTCGTCCATCGATTGGCTGACGGAAGTGGGCGGCTCTCGCAAGCTGGCGCGCGCCAGTTTTGTCTCTCCCAATTCAATGGTGTTAGTTTAGTGACTGGTCAAAGAGTAGAGGCAGATTCACAGACGGACATGCGGACGGGCGGACGGGCGGACGGGCGGACGGGCGGACGGGCGGACGGGCGGACGGGCGGACAGACCTGACAGGCTGCAAGTTGGATGAGTCAGAGGTAGGTAACTGTCGATGGTGGTGTTTGCACGAGACTTGTCCTCTCTAGAGGCTTCTCTGCAAAGCTCTCAACTGCCAACTGCAATTACCACAACCTCGTCGCCTCTAAACTAACCAACGCACACACAAACCCAATTCAATTGAATTGAGGTTCAACCAGAAATGAAGCCAACGCCAGCGACTGGAGGCAATTCGTCTGGTTTTTGTTGGCTGTCGTTGGACCGAATAGTTTATTCGCTTTGCTCGACTCCATTTCACAGTAAACTCGAGACGAGAGAGAGAGAGAGAGAGAGAGAGAGAGAGAGAGAGAGAGAGAGAGAGAGAGAGAGAGAGAGAGAGAGAGAGAGAGAGAGAGACGGCACAGAGACAGACAAAGTGTTAGATACTAGACACTGGCCGAATGAAATATAGCGGCGCAAATGTGTAATGTATATACCCTAAATGGAGCCAAACGAATGCAATTGGAGCCACACTTTGGCGCTTGATTATGTCACTAACATAAACTAGGCCCACGACGACCACTACGACGGGGGCAATTGAAGCCGCCCAGTTGTCGTTTATTATTATTATTACCTTATTTAGCTTGACCCTTCACGAGCAAGTCTATAAGGATGGATGGATATGTGTGAGTGTCTGTGTGACAACAATTGAAACAATAAAACTAATTGATCAATGCCCAACTAATTGAGGCGATCTCATCTCGTGGGCCAGACCAAATTATGATGAATGAGATGAACTTTGAATGTTTCCTGCCTCTCATCTGGCCTGGCTCTGTCAATCAAACTTCAACTAGAAACAATTCCATGGCCAAACGAGAGAGAGAGATTTCTCATTATGCACTCTAAACAGAGACATTTCGCAAATGTAATTGAGTGTTGAATTGATGTAGCACTCCAATCGCTCCGTTGATTCACTTTAATTGAACTTTTTCACACTCGTCCATTTCACCCAAATACTCGCAGTTCCGTTGGATGGCGCAGTCCAATGACTCGGAGAATCTCAGCCGTCAGCCTCTTATCCGTTCCAGTCGGTTATGTCCGCCAACCTCCGCTCCTGATGGGTGTCAACAGGTTGTTGTCTGATTTAGAAGCCCCAAGGCCACAGACAAGCGAGCTGCGTTATTGTTGTTGTCAAGATAGGTGTTGTTTAGATAAGAAGAGTGCAGGTTGAGGCCGGCGCCAACAGCAACAACAATGACGACAACGACACAACATGAATGTCTAGCAACCGAACAAGAGGACGTGATTGTTATTTAATGGAGACGTAACTGGAGCGACGACTAATGAGACTTGAGAGACAAGCCGAATGGGGCAAAGCTCGAGGAGTTACACGAATTTCCTTCCTCTCCCCTTCCCAGGAAAGCAAATTTATCGATTCATGTCAACTTGGTTGTTCTGTTCTGTTCTGGTTGCTCTATCTGTAACGCAAAGGTCACCTGGCGAGTGATATCAATTTGCAAAAACTCGCCAACCAAACACAACGTACGAAACACTAAGCGACATTAGCTCGCCCCCGAAGGCTGCCCTTAGCCTTCTTTTCACTAGTCACGTCGCGTAACGTGACTCTATTTAACACTAACTAAACCATTGGCATGGGAAACATTGTTTGTATTTGGCACGCGATTTCGGCTGGGTCACTTATTGTCCCCCCCACCCTCACCCCATAACTAACTGTTTGTGTTCTCCTCGAGTCTCGTGGAACCGCTGGCCACTTTGCATAAGATGTAGATGATAATAACAATCAAGATAAAAGTGAATATGGCACTGATGTTGGCTTGATGGGCTGGATGGTTCAATTAAGGTAGAATTACATTGCTACAAGTTCTTGTTTTAATAAATGGCTACCTACAAATAACAAGGGTTTGTGGTTTTATATGAATCTATTTGTGATTGTGATTGTGCCAAAGATGGACCTTGCAGGGTCGGTTGTGGAGGCAGCGGCCACCAGCACCACCACAACGACCAGTTGAAAGTGCCTGGTGCGGCCGCTGGTGTTTGCCAATCGAGTTAACAATTGTTGGATTTGTGTGTTGCACATGGAGCGAATGTGCGCCCTTGGAGGCTGCATTGCCTGTTGGTGGTGGATAAAATGCGACGAATGGCCTTTAAAAAGTAAGGCAGCAGATGCGAGAGAGACACAGAGACGCAACTCACAATGAGCCCAGTTTTCGCTGTTGGTTGGCCAACTTTGTGCTTACTACGCTGTTACAGAGCCAACAAAACGAGCGCATTTATTTCTCCGCTCGTCGCATTGGAATTGTGTGCGTGAGACAGAGCCGAGCCACTTTCTCTCTGCCTGCCTGCCTGCCTGGCAGACACAGACTCGGCCGCACTCGGGCCTGTGTTGTTTACCAGGCGGTAGACAGAAACTCACAGCCACAAATGCTCACTGCTGCCACCACCACCAACAATACACAAAAATTCGACGACGACGACGACCAATTGTGCAAGTGCTTTGCCTATTATTTCTTTTGCATTCGATACGCAACTACAACACATTTCAATAGTCATTTCTATCCAAATATTATATTTTATCTCCACTATTATTACTTCATCTCTCATCATCTCTGCCATAAACATCATAATAATTAAGACTAATAAGTAAACTGAGCTGAGTACCATCAGGCCAAGAGACAGGCAGAGATAAACACCAATAGAGAGGCACACAGACAACTAGAGAAAGAAAAACAACACACTCACACTCTCGTACCAACAAACAAACGATCCACTCTATGATTGTTTCAGCGGAATTGATTTTGACTATTATCAAAGCACTATCGATATATTAGTTATTACCGAAAGCGAGAAAATCATCATTAATCAAAGAAAAAGAGATAAAAAGAGAGAAAGAAAAAGATAGTGATATCCGTCAACAAATCACTATTAGATATCTGACTGCAAATCAACTTCTAAACCAACAACATCAACCATCTTTCGATTAGATATACATTAACAAAATCATCATCAAATCAAATCAAAAAGTTATTCAATTGATGTTAAAACTCATTAATACACTTTCAACAAGGAAACAAGAGAAAAGAGAGAGAGAGAGAGAGAGAGTTAATGTAAGGGCCATACACACAAAAATATACTAATATTAATATCACCACCACAACAATTATTAAAAAATCAGCAGAATCAAATACACAGCTGACTCGATAGGAAAGACACAAAATATCGCCCGTTTGCTATATCATCAATATTACAACAACAAAAATTAAACTAATATAAATAAGAAAACATCGTGTTTCCATATAAACACCTACCATATAAATTGGAAACCATATATTGAACACATATTTAATCATATGTTACATACAATCTCATTGAAGTTTATTACACACAGCTATATTAAGAGCAAATCATTATTATTAGCAAATAATCTCAAATCTATTGCATCAGAGAGTAGGGATCTCTTTGAAACTGTTCAATTGAATACCAACAATAATATTGTTAAATTGATTTATCCGTTACAAATTAGATAGCATACGGAATAAGAAAGACCTCCTAAGCATTCTGTGCCCTACAGAGGTCAGTCTCCACTTAATAATATAATCTCGGGACCACTAACTATTATAATCGTATCAACGATCATCCATATTTACGAAAACCAGCCCACCTCCTAAATCAATCAAACTGGCCCCATTAACTATGACGGTCTTCGCCAACGGCCGTCCCATCCACGCCCAAGACGGCTGACGGTGGGAACGCCCTTGCGGGTCTATTCAGCCGCTGCAGCGGCCAGCTCAATGCATCGCCAGATATCAATACCACCAACAACTTCATCACCAATCTCAACAACTAAGAAAATGACCACCACGAAAAAAAACAATTATAACAAGGAAAACTGCAACATCATCACCGGACAAAGATGCCAACAATAGCGCTGCTAAATTAATCGCTAGTCTATTGAACGGAGCCTCAAACTCTCCAGCATCAACATCATCTTTGTCGTTGTTCTCAACAACACCGACATCTAAAACAAAAACAGCATCATCTTCAGCTGCCTCATCCTCACTAAAAGCGCCAATAGCAGTTGCAACAGCTACAGCTTCATCAAATCATCATGTACCAAAAAGTGGCAACGGTGATACCTAATGTTGTTGTTAAGGATTCAGCCACTGGAGCATCTTCATCGTCGTTATCACCAACTACATCGATTGCAACAAGCGCATCAACCAATGGAACCGCCTCGACAGCGACAATGCCTGATCATGTTGTACTGAGAAATCTTGAATCTTGGCATGATGAAGATGAGGAGCCTATGGACGATAGCTGTTATCAAGAATTAGTTGACTCAGGAAATCCAAACGGGTGGAGTGCAGATGAGATGTTTAAGTATAATGAAAAAGACATAAGATAATGTCTAGTTATGATGATAAAGAAACATTAGCTGGCAACTACACCACACCTCTATCGAAAAACAAATCGAAGACAACTGTGCGTCTAGCGACACAACTAGCCAAAGAGATTGAAACAAAAGTTCTAGCCGAGGGTAGAGTGACGCCGGAATCTAGTGATGATGATGAGTTGTTTGAACATGTTAGAATTAAAAGGGTACAACTGAAACAACAGAAACAATTGGATCAATTCAAGAATTTGAAGGCCATCAGTAGTAACATCAATTTTATGCAAACCAGCCGGCTCGTATCAACCAACAACAACAGCAGCAATAAACAACAGCTACAGTAACAGCTACAGCATCCACAACAGGCCAACGACCAACCATGTCCTCATATAGTGCACGAAAGAGTAACAAATCGTCATCCCAATATTCTAACTCGAGCACCACACCCGCAACCCCTTCATTGTCATCAAGCCCAACGTTGAACGATTCCAACAACATAATCAAACCGGTAACGAGCAGTAGCAGGAATATACTGAGGACATGTTTAACTTGAGACCTATTTTGACATGGTTAGACACACCATCAACATCTGTGTGTGTCTCTTGTTAACATGTGTTTGTATTTGTCTTTATGTTTAATGCTACTGTCATCTTGCGTTGAACACCAACAACAACATCAACGACAACTACAATATATTAGGTCATTCTGGGATTTCCATCGCATCATCCATCAGCGTCTTGAACTCTTGCAGGTGGACGTGTTTGCTACCTGTGGCAGGGGCAGCGGACACATTCCTACCAATGTAATGCAGTTCCCTACCTAGATTCAGGTGCTTCAGGACACATTCAAAGTGTGGCCAAATAAAAGACCAATAGCCCTGGTTCTTGTGTTCTTCTTGAACCCAGAATAATTTAGTGTCTCCTTTTTGAGTATTTGTTCAATTCATCTTGAACTAGATCGATAGGAAGGAGCCAATTGTTCAACTCTAACAAGTGCAATCTGTTTCTCCAATCCTCTTGTTGCACGTTCCTTCAATAGATCATAATAGACTTTTCCAGTACAAAATAGCACCTTCTTGACGGCAGCCGGGTCTGATTCGGCCTTCTTGTCGGGTATTATCTTTGAAATTCGGTTCCTGGCGCTATCTCTTCGAAGCTCGATTTGACATCTGGATGTCTAAGCAACGATTTGGGTGTGAATATGATCAGCGGTTTTCTGAATGGCAATGCTATTTGGCGCCTCAAGACGTGGAAGAAATTTGCCGGTGTTGAAACAATTGCAGATGAGCATGTTGGCGTCATGATGCTGGTGATGGGCAAAATCCTTATCGATTGCGGGCATTTTATCATAATAGGAGCAAGACAATTGCAAGAATCTCTCTGGCCGGGCACTAGAATGTTCTGGACCCATACCTCCATTCCGTGAGGTAACAACATGACTAGACCGCTTTGTCTAACCCATTTCGCTTGGCCACTGCTCACAAATTGATCAATGATACACTGTGCAACATCTATAAAATCACCAAATTCAGCTCTCCCAGATAACAACAGAGTTGGGGTTTGTCATCGAGAAGCCAAGCTCGAAACCTAAAACACCATACTCAGACAGGGAGCTATTGCACACTGTGTAGGGTGCCTGGCTTGGTCCAAGATGACATAGTGGCCGATAGGTGGTTTTATCGATTGTTTGGTGGTGCAAAACGTGATGCCGATGACTGAATGTACCTCTCAACGTCCTGGCCACTTAATCTGACATGACTACCTTCGAGCAACAGCGAACCAAAAGCCATAGCCTCCCAGGGCCCAATCGATAGTACGAGAATTGACTAGATCCATACGGGCCTCGCGATACGCTTAAGGCCTGGATGGATATGAAAATCGTTGGGTGGTGTACTCACAACATTACCAATGTGTTGCATGATTTCCTCGCTAATACCAGTTGGTTTTTGTCTAGCATCTGGGTCCTCAAGAAATCCTTCCAGGGCGAATCGAGCCAATTCTTGTTGAAATAAGTTGTCTCTTGTTTGGCATTCTGGTAGGCGTCTTGTAAGATGTTCTCATATTTTGTCTTCACATCATCAATCTCGGCTTGATCAACTATGCCCTCGTCGAGCAGTTTCTTCGAGTATTGATCCATTACAGGCACTTGTTTACGGATCTTGGTGTACATTATGGGCTAGGTGAATATGGGCTCATCGCCCTCATTGTGACCATTCCTTCTATAACAGACCAAATCAACAACACAATCCTTGCGGAACTTCTCGCGCCACAAGGCGGCGACATTGCAAACATGAACAACCGCTTCGGGGTCATCGGCGTTAACATGAAATATTGGTGCCCCAACGACACGGGCCACATCCGTACAATAAGGTGAGGATCTCGACGAACGAGGGTCAGTGGTGAATCCAATCTGATTATTAACAATAATATGAATAGTTCCACGTGTTGTGTAATCGGGCAAATCACTCAAGTGAAATGTCTCATAGACCACACCTTGACCAGCACATGAGGCATCACCATGCAACAAGATACTCATGACATTTTTACCTTCAGTATCGCCACGGTAAAATTGTTCTGCTCTTGTCTTGCCCTCAACCACAGGATTCACGGCCTCCAAGTGAGATGGGTTGGCAACAACAGATAGCTTGATCTTTTGTTTGTTACTCTATTAATTCGCCCATAAAGACACCAAGATGGTACTTGACATCACCAGAGCCCTCGTCAACTGGAGCTAAACTACTGAATTGGTTGAAAATGTCCTCCAATGGTTTCCTACAGACATTTGCGATAACATTGAGACGTCCACGATGAGGCATACCAATGTTGAAGCTATCAACTCCCAGCCTACTAGATCTATCAATAACCGTCTTCATTGCAGGTATAAGAACTTCACAACCTTCAAGTCCGAATCGTTTGTCGCCTGGAAACTTCTTGGCTAAAAATTCCTCGAATTTGTGGGGATCGAACTAATCTCGCCAATAATAAGCGTTTCTGTTCTTTCGTCAGATCTGATATTCCAGGCGTCTCAAAAGCTTGTTTCAACCAATAAAGCTGCTCGGGGCTGTTGATAAACATATACTCAACTCCAATGTGATTACAATAGACATTCTCGAGTCTCTTTAGAATCTCTTGTAATGGTAAAACGGGCGCATCACCTCCAATGTAGGTGCTCTCCGGGTAGCCTAAAATTACGATACATATCGTCGTCTTTGAGCTTATAATGACGCAAAACAATCTCTCTGGTTTATCTGGCAATCCTTTGACGATTCTTGGAGTGTATATTGGCAGCGTTCATTTGCAATGGATCCAATTGAGCTGCAAGATGACCTCTCATTTGGTAGGCCCTCATAATATCCTGAACAGACAGATGGTCGTCGATTTCGCGAACGCCAGTTTCGAGATTCCATCGAACTCTTCCAGCTCTTGACTCTTAAAATATTGATCCCACGATTCATGGACCGATTTTGGGTCCTGCAGCCATGACTCGTACATTTCCTCAATGAAGACAGGTGAGGCGCTAGCCAAATTTTTAGTATTCTGACTACTCTTTTGGTGCTCATGAGATATCTCCTAAGGAGGGTCCCATGGGCACTGGGCCGCGCCAAATCAATAATAAATCGATACATGACTGGCCACCGCTAGATATAGATAATGACGATAATAATAATTAGTAAGAGCTAGCGAGTAATAATATTAATAGTCACGTATGATTGTTAATAAATGCTTTTATATTTCCTAAGGGACTAGTTTGCTTTGTAGTCGTTGGCGTCGTTGACGTCGTCGTCGTCGTCGTCAGGGTTAACGGACGAAGGTGAGTTCGGCATAATTATTGCTGTATACAATAGGCGCGCATACAGTTCGACGGCATCGGCGACGAACAGCCAGACAGACACCGGTGTCTGTGGTAGCCGCCGCAGTCAGCCCGGCCGCCGCCGATTTAGGCAGGCAACCTTGTCCACTTTACGGTATGTCGTAGATGGTAAAGGAGGGCAGCTGCAGCAAGTCAGGCGGACGCTGGCAAGAGGACATGCAGGCAGGAAAGCACCATCTTGCCTCCACTGCACGGCCCGGCTCTCTAGGCGGGAAGCCTGGACGTTCCTGCAGACAAGAAACCTCCATAGAAGATGAATGCATCTTCATTACGAGCGATCTTCGGCGTGTCGTTGTCATGCGGTCGCACGCAGGAGCCACGCGGCCGTCCCGGCAACCAGACTTGCCTGGCTCGACATGCGGCGGGCGAGTGGCTCGACCGAAGACAGGCGGAGGCGGCCCGAATGGATTTGGGACATGCCTGGAGTGAACTGTTGATCTTAGGCGCTAGACGACTAGATAAGATAATCGATTATTTTATTAATTAATAAAAACTTTATCGACAATCGAGTTGAGACTGATGATTCGAAGAAAATATTTAGAGAACGATATAATTTCATCTCTAAACGAAAGACAAGTTTCCCGGTGAGTTACCCATCGTATGGTAAATATGGCGCGATTTGTGTTCAAGAACAAATTCAATCTATCGAGTCTGTCCTGTCTTATGGTTAGTCTCAGCCACGACTTGAATTTGGGGTCATTCCGTTTTGATTCATAATAGTCATCATCCGAATCGTAATCGCCCGCCCAAGGACAACTCATTTTAGGTTTTGTGATAGCTGGCTCCTCGGTGATAAAATACTTGCCAAACTGTTCCATGTTGTCGAGGGCGTTCAATACACACATTTCAATGGTGGCACATGGACGTCTGCATGGTATTTTATCATCAATAAACTCGGCGAGATAGCAACAATGCTCTATGACGTCGTCTCGCATCACCCGGATCCGATTTGATCCATCGAAATTGGTCCGGAACTCGTTATTATTGGATATGTTGTTTATCCTAATTATTGCCCGGCTGATGACGCCGTAGTAAGCAATATTTGGCATCAGTGGATGAGCATAGTCCCTTAATGCCTCCACATTGGTTATATGAATTGCGTTGTTGACAACCTGATAATAATTAACCAATTGTTGTAGCGCGAATTTAATGGCCTCATTCGAATCTCCTGTGAAGGCTATTTGTAGATTTAGTTCCATGGAACATTTTCTGAGCCAATCTAAATATTGGACAACTTTCTCTTTTGTCAGGTTTTCAGCATTGTAAATGATAAATGCAACAAGTTGAGTGGCCAATCTGGGTGCGTTGGCGAGCCATATCGTAATATAGATGAGTCACTAGATGACCAGTGTGGAATCTGCTCTTAATATTCTTCAAATATTGTTGCAAGGAATATGGCTCTGAGTATATTGACACAGACAGAGCCTTTTTTGAAGCTCCATTTTGTAGTTTTGCTGTAATCCTTACTAATGACAACTGGAATTATGTTCACCTGGAATGACGGCTCGTCCAGCGCCCGTTCCACGATAGGGTTTAGCAAGTCTCGTAGGCCAATGACATTGAGCAATAGGTCATCTTTATCTTTTTTGTATGTTTTGTAACAGCAAGCCATCTCTATGGCTATTAAGCATGGCTCTTTTAGATTCACATACGGCCACAAAATTGGGTTTACAGTCGAACTCTCTGACTTGTGTAATCTTTTCTCAAATTTTAGTGCCTCTATCAGATATTGCAGATCGTCTTTTCTCTGTAGTGGCAAATCTATGAACAAATTAGAGGAGTTGTTTTGCTGACGGTTGTATCTCTTGAGGATCTTGACTTGTCCAGGATGGTATTGGATGGATGCGAAATCTGACCACCAGAAAGCTATGCGTTGAGCTAAATTGTCATAACTCCGATGGCAACCAATTCCTCTCCATCTATGTCAATATCTAAATCTGAGTCCACAATACAGGTTGGACAATTCCTGACACATTGTACTGGTCCTGGTCGATGTGGGAATGGATTGCGCCGGGCGCACCTTGTAATAGGCCAATCTATCCATCTGGAAGGAACGAAGTGCTTTGGTTTGGTATGGTTTGGTATGGTTTGGTTGGTTGGTTGGTTACTTGCTTGGTTTGATATCACGAACTGATCCCCTGGTTTAATAATTAGAAGTTGTATCAATAATTTGCTATTATTAGACCTTCAAGTGACATATTATTGCATTTATAGAGATGGTGGAGCAGATTTCTGTATGCATGGTCAATAATGCAAATAAGCTGAGCAGAAGTGTAATTAAATCTCACGCAAACGTGGCCGACCATACGACCAGTAGAATTACCGAAGCAAAAAAATGGAAATTGACGAGCATTGTTTCGATTGGGGAGGCGAGGGGAAAGCAAAACCAACATGACCATCTTCGAGCTGACCAACAATCAAAAAAATCAAAGGATTTATATTGTTGGAGTGGCACTATTTCCACGTTATTATTTGATCTCATACATTGGATTATCAGGTGCTGGTGGTGGTGATTTGTTGATTCTAACCATCAGTAACTTTGTTTGAACAAAGAAATGTCCACCACAAAGAGATTCCTTCCAAGGGGCCAAACAAAGCCTTGGCGCCTTTTGAGCCTCAATGAAATCGACTGGCTCCTGTCGATTGCCATATAAAAGGCTCATAGAATAAACGACATATTTCACTTGTCTCACCACCACCTCAGCCATT
Organism: Oxytropis ochrocephala; assembly: GCA_020916435.1. NCBI lineage: Eukaryota > Viridiplantae > Streptophyta > Magnoliopsida > Fabales > Fabaceae > Oxytropis > Oxytropis ochrocephala. Next base: position 169,679 of record JAJHUT010000093.1, read on the forward strand.
CACACCTCCTTGGGATTTGGATTGATTGTTGTCTTTGAGGCTTGGGTAGAGAGAAAATTCAAGGGGGAAAGGATTAGTAGATAGTTTACAAATGGTAGGCCAGAAGACACTCCACAGGTGTTGTGTGCGCGAGATGTTTGCACTTTCTCGTCGCCGCAAAATCACTGCGCACACTTTCGTCTCCTCCTCAAACAGGCCTCGTTTTTCATCTGTTCGTCTTGTGGTTATATCTGACGAAAAATATGTAAATCCTAGGACAAACAAAATAAACGTACTTGTATATTTGCAATACCTCATCGTCTTAATTAATGCATTCTATTAGCCCTTACAAACACAAAGACAAACTCTAATGGGGGGGGAGACGGTTAAGAAAAACATGATAACATGACCAAGACAAAAGTAAAATTATTGGAAACAATACATTATGCTAGAGACTGATCAATTTTATCAACATATTATTCAAATCAGTTGAAGCACCACCAGTTAGTGATCACAACTACCTCAACAACACCTTATTATTATTGGTTATGCTCAAAGGCTAACTCAGCAGCTCATCACCTCGAACAAAACCACTACCTCATCGTTATAGATCTCGAGAGATATCAAAATGGATACTGGAGACTTTTGTAAACCAGATGTTATAGTGCCCATTACAACATCTAGAGATGCACTAGATTACAATATGTGCCACCTGAATCGTGGATTTGCCTAATCATCGAATGTGAGAAGTTTTCAAGATCGAGCAGTGTCACAAGGCACCTATCCAAGCGATCTGGATCCAGTGCGGATAGGGGAACAATTGGAGGTTGTATTTGGCAAGTTAGGATTTCATGTTGTTGTACAAACCGACTTGGGGACGCAGGGATTGCGACAAATATTACACCAAGTGGCTTGTTACGACCATTCAACAAGTGATTGTTTTGTTTGTATTGTTTTGTCGCACGGCGAACACGGACACATTTACTCCTACGACGGCCGTTATGCCATCGACACCTTGTTCAATCCATTCCTTGGCGACGCTTGCCCATCATTAGTTGGAAAGCCCAAATTGTTTTTCATCCAAGCCTGCCAAGAAATCGCTTAGACTCGGGCGTAATGGTAGCTGGACCAGACTCAAACGATACAGTATCATACTTCAAGATTCCCAGCTATGCCGACTTCATGATTGCCTACTCATCGTTGCCGGGTTTCTATTCGTTTAGGAACACAGAAAAGGGTTCATGGTTTATAAGATCGCTCGTGCAGGTGTTGCATGATTATCATTTGGAGACAGATTTACTGTCCATGATGACAGTAGTTTGTCATCATGTTGCCTACAAGTTTCAATCGAATGCGGCCTACCCAGCCTTATCGGGCAAGAAACAAGTGCCCTGTATCACGTCGATGTTAACTCGACGAGTCTTTCTCACACCCAAGACAATCCAATTATAGCGATCCACTTACAGTATATAGTTATATTAATCCTCATGAGGATCATTGTATCACATACATATTACCGATCTCGATCCTCACTAATTGACTGAAGACACAATCATAATAATAGATAATGAAGCATTTAATGTTTACAAACAAACCTCAATATTATTGGTATCATCACCCTCACCGACACAAATACACCAATTAGACCTCAGCAACAAACACATATCCCTAGTAACATACAGGAACCATCTACCTCGAAACAAGGAATAATGTCCAACCTAAAACAAGAACAATGATGAATCAAAAACGCAGCCGATTTGTAATAAAAGCTATCAACTAATTAGTGAAAACAACTTGAAATCAGCTCATACTTATGGACTCAAATAGACTTTACATCACAATTGTAATTTATCTATTCTTATTTGTATTATGGCTAGATTTGCGCGCTCTCGCTGAAAGCCTCTTCTTTTTCGATTCCATGGTTGTCGTTGTATCATTTGGATCACCGACTAAGGCCTTGTTATCGGAGCCTTTGGGGTGGCCAGTATCAATTATATCTTGTTGTTTGGTTGCTGGTTCGCATTTTTGTTTGGCCTTAGCATCGACGTCACCATCACTGGCGCCCTGGTCGACCTCTATTTTGTCGAATGACTTGACTGTTGCGTTGCCAAAGAACAAGAACACTAACCCACCAAAGGCAGCGACACCACTGGCGCCCATCCAGACTGCGCCCTAGTTGTCTTTGTCGGCCTGATGGCCTCTGAGAAGGAAGCCCACGAGATTGGGCTCTGACGATACCCGAGATGGGCAACGAACCGCCGATTGCATGTATAGTACCACAGTATCTCTCTGAGATGTCCAGTGGTATCTGGGCCTGGTCGCCCGTACCGAAGGTGGTGAAAAGATTATGAGCATTAGGAATAGCTGAGTGAGGGTGTTGTCGCAAAACACTGAACGAGATGCCCAATATAATGGACACCCAAATGAGGCTATTGATTGGAGTAACTTTCTAACGGCCGTTTTGCTCCACCCGGATGGCCTCTTTTTGCTGGCCATCTTTGCGAGGCCGACCACGAGCAGGCAACTGGCCCCAAATATTGATGTAGTTGGACGAATTGACAAATCCATTGGCCTTGGGCGAGAAATGCATCACCCTGTTCAGGTAGATGGGCAGCTCTATTTGCACTGTGTCGCCCGCTAACTTGACACAGAATTTAATTATCACAAAGGCCCACACAGTTACAGATAAGAGTATGGCCATCCAGGGGCGCTTGTTTCCTTTTTCCTCCTCTTTCCTCTCGTCAGTTGTTGTTGAGGTAGATGTAGCTCCACCGGTGGAGCGTTCGTCATTTCACATACTCGACCTTCTCGGCTGCAGCCACCTCGGTCTCGGCTTTCTTCTTGCGGGCGACGTCCTCTCGGACGAGGGTATTCTTAGAGGCCAGGTAATCCAATTCCTGCTGCTTAATGAACGCATACTCTTCGGGTTTGCTCCTGACCACGAAGAAGAACACCGTACAAAACAGGAAGCTCACACAACCTGATGATGCAGATGATTATAAATTGGGTCCGATTATGATGTAATTTAGTGATGTCTTCGAACCTCACAAGGTTTTAAACTCACCTGCTGAATAGAACATGTAGCGGTAGGAGAGCCGGGCGTTAATTAGGAGGCCGCGGAGCAGAGAACTGAGCGCGTAGCCCAGTCGACTTGAGACCAAATACAGGGACATCATCATGGACTTCTCGCTGGGTGTCAGCCATTTAGAGAACAGTGTAATCATGGCTGAGTCAGGAAGCTGCCCAGACAGCCGAGCACCAGCAGGTCGGCGAACATCAGATAGTGGGTAGCCGCCATGAAGGGCGCCGCCAATCAATATGGAGCTAAAGCACATCACTCGCTGGGAGCCGAAGATCTCGGACAATCTGCCGCCAATGATGGAGCATATGGCATGTCCGATAGAGTAGGCGGACTTTAGGAGGCTCTGTTTGACGATGTCCTACTCGAACTTCTCAGCTAGCCTCACTTCGGCCCGTTTCTGGTCCTTTTCCAGGTCCTGGTCGAGTCTCGTGCGTTCTGTTTCGTCGCTCACCGGACACGAGTTGTCCTTGTCGAAATATGACAGTTCAGTTATTATTGAATCATTCAGGCTGGTAGATGGAGCAGATGAGGCTTGGGTTGGGGATGTCGTGGCGGTGTCACTTGAACGGCTGGCCATATAATGTGGATGGATCATGTCGATGATGTCGAAGTTGATTATCATCTTTGAATAGGTAACATCAATTGGGTTAATCAGAGCCACAATTATGTAATAGCGCAGGAGAAGACAGCAGGTGGCTTCTTGGGATGCCCACGGTCACTCCTCTCTAGTTCGATCTCGTGAAGCTCGCATTTCTCATGGAAGCTCACTGTCGAGGCTTTGCGGTTGCCACGGCCAAATTCGGCCGATGGAGTCTTGAGGATCTGTTTCGTAGATTTCGTACAATTTGTTTGAGTTGGTACGTTAAGACCATCGCCAATTGTGACTACTGTTGTATTGTCGGTCCTTCTTATGACTTGATTGATTTTTCGTGAGGATTCAGTTGGTGGCGGAGGCGGAGGTGGCGGGGTTGGTGATGCTGGCGCCGCCTCGTCAGCCTCATTCAGTTGGTCTCCGTCATGTGTCTTGTGTTTATCGATGAGATATGTAACTTTGAGGACTGAACAATGACTCGAGGCCACATTAAAAAAATCTACAGTAGCTGTTGGCTCAACAGGTGATGTCGAACCATTGGCGTGTACCGTGGTCCAAAAAGGCATCATCTCTGCCACACCTGCTTTCCGACTATCCCCTCGGAAGATTTGCACGTTTGGAGGCTGGAGCGAACGAGACAAAGACATGCGCTCTTGGTTAAAACATGACGTCGGAGATGATGCCTTTTGAGCTACAGGTTATGTGTTGGTGCGGGTGGTGTATCCACTGTCGCCAAAGTGTTGTTGTCCAGACCGCCGCCGAGACTGCCGGCAGCTCTGATGATAATCTCTGGGAATATCAATCCATTGAGAGACACGAATGGAAGAAGAGCTAGCGCCAATGCAAATAACACAGAGAGTAGTGAGATCTCTCGTCTTGTTTATTTCAGATCAATTATTTATAATTACTACTACAAGTAGTGAGATCATTGATCGATCACAAGAGTGCTTCCGCTGCCGACGAAAAAAAACAACATCATGGACAATGGAATGACCACCGACGACAACTTGTTTCCTATGTGTTCAACTACTTTTCTATTGTGGAATATGACTTGCTATGAGCTGAGAAGGACAATGTTGCAAGTAGAGATTCAACACGAATCAATCGATCCTTTGTTCTTGCAGATATGCTTCGTTAAATACATGGAATGCCAACAGGCAGCCGTCAACCGAATCTTTTCAGTGTAACCTCAATGCATTGATTGATCATCCAGTTTGTAATATTAATTTTTTGGTTGTTTTGCGACAGATTTGCACACCCACTTGGAGTTGCATGAACAAGGATCGAGTGGGCTCACCGACACGACGATCTTACAAGCTGTACCTGTCCGAACCCCGAATTTTGAGATTGCCATTTATCAAAAGAACTTTGCGAAGGATTCGACCATCAGCGTGAATTGAAACATTCAGTCGATCACGAAAGTCCACCTCTCAATGATTTCAGTTAGGAGATGGGCCTTCCGAACTTCGCTAGGCACATTCTAGATAACGTGATCTCTATCACATAATCTTCTATTCTATCAGTGACATAGTTGATGAGGCTAGGTGCTCACATGACACTAGGCTCTTGCGTTATGATGGTGCTGCTACCTGGGATCAAGGTTATAAACACTCCGTCCAAAAACGTATTGGTGAAGCTGGAGCGCAGGGCACATAGAGAAACTGAAATTTCGAGACGAGCTGCCGGGAGCCCTCCAGCAAGTGGGACGAGCTGTCGACGCTCACAAGGGAACATCCCGAACCACCCACATACCTAGCTGGATTCTGTTAGGGCGTTCTGTGCAGGGCAGGTCCCCACCCACCTTATTGCAAGTCTTGATCCTGCACCCGATCTCGTTATTGACGAGGTAACCTACCTTTTCAATGACATCGACCAGCAAAGATCGACCCCTCCATCTTGTAGTACTCTTTGAGCTGATCACGAATCTGATATTATTTTCCCGCCTTTTGCCTAGTTTTTTAGAAAATCGTTACTGAATATTTTTATCGTATCAGTACAATTCGAGAGCTGGTTCGATTCCATGTTGAAATAAGGACACGTGCACCTGTTTTAGTGCTAGAGCACCGAATGAATCCACGTGACTGTCATGGTAATATTCCATCACATGGACAGTCACGGGACCTCTTAATCCCATGGATCACACGACCAGTTTCCTAGGAATCACATCACTAGCACGTGATATTATGGCGTGATGCCATATATGAATATATGGGGTAATGGTACGTGACTTGCGTACGCAAGTCACATGACATAGTGTTACAGTGATAACTCCGAAGTGGCTCTTTCGACACCTTACTCCTGTTAACACTGGGAATGTTATTAGCCACAGGCTATCATGAAGTGATGATAGTAGCTATCAGCTTAGGCAGGCGGCTCAATAGGACTTATACTCTGACCTAGCTAATAGCTTTTATATCAATCTTGAGAATTATTAATTGATTACGGAGCTGTTGCTTCTAGTGTATACTTGTTTATTCATAGTACTTGTATTAACAACTAACTGCCCTAAATTATATCACAATGGCTTATATATCACTCGCCGAGTGTTCTAGACTCCACATGTCGCTGTTGTCGGGCAGCTGCCGGCTGGCGTATTTTCTGAGTCTCGTTGCAGCTGTAAGCTGGCGAACACTGATTGGTATTGTAGCTAGTAGCTGTCATGGATGCGACTCACTGGTATCGTCGGCGTATTCGGTGATCGTTGATAAATAGTGGTGTTATCTAGCGGCTGATAGCCGTCGCTGGTAATACGCCTCGGCTGGTAGTGTCTGAAGGCGTCACCATGTTGTAGCTGGCATTTAACACGTTCAATGATGCTGCTATGTTATAGCTGATAGCTCAATATTGGCGTACACATACAGCGCAACTTGCGCACTCTGGGAATCATAGGGTATATAAACCTCGAATATTTCAATAAACTATCCATTCATTAATCAACGATTAAAGAGTTAACTTCAATCACAATCATTGTCAAGTGTTACTTTCCAAATCTTTACATTCCAGCAGGACTTGCAAGAACTGTATTGCTCTCGATGTCACGATGAGTATGATTTCGACAACAGAAGCCGTTAATGAAATGCTTGATACAAGCATGGCGCCCGTCGTGAGCACACACTATATAATTCTTGAGTCAAATAGCCTTGAAAGACCCATTGGGCCAATATAATAACGATAAATAATTTCAAGATCATTTTTGTGGACGAATATTATTATTTATTGTATTAAAATTGATATTGAAACTTTTATTTAATAGAAAATACAACAATCATTACTATTCAATATTCAACGAGGCTCAAAACGAAATTTAGTGCACATGTGTGCGAAACTAAAACAACGCAAACTCGAATCTTTGGAGTGGCATAACTTTTCTCAACGAAATAAGGCGGGCAAAAGCAATGCAGATTCGACTTCCCAGACCCTCCCCAACATTCGGATTGTAACTTTGGTCGAGATCTGGGTAGGTTACCTTGTTAGCCAGGTCTTCCACTCCAATTGTACAATTCGATGTCTTGTTGTGTAACACGAAATCAGGCCCTGCATAGGTGACAAAACGTGGGTTATTGACTACATCAACATAATGCTTGAACGGCAGGATTTTGTATATCTTGCTGTCGTCGGACCTTATATAGTGAAGGGCTATTATATGGATGAAGCCCTCGTCCTCCATTCTTACATCCTCGAGTGCAGTGTCGCTTGGCTGCAAGCCTTCATCGACTCTACTTTGAACGCTTCGACATACTCGTCCGGCGACGCCATCGCGTTGCGGCACTGCTCCGTCATCTTGTTAAACATGTCTCTTCTTCTGTAAATCTTGGCGACCATCTTACTCGCTTCCACCGCAATAACTGGTGTGGTTTTGCTAGTTGAGTGACAGCATTCTTGTTCATCGAGATATTGTGAGCCAACCTGTTCATCTTGGCTCTAATACCTTGAGCTTCGGTCATGTTCCTCTCCAAGTCTGTGAGCCTGTTGTCTTGTTCGTTGTTCTTGATATCGTTGACGTTGTGGTGGTTGTAGGAGGAATTTGGGGACCAATAGCTGTAGGCCAATTGGGCGATGCCACCCACGACAATAACTACTGCGATTGCTATCACTGCTAGAGCCAATAACGAGAACGGCTCGAACCGTTTCTGCCATCGGCGATGGGCGTTCTTGGCATACTCATTGTAGCAGTTTGCGAATCTATCTATGGCTGGCTTGAGTTCAGTGTTGTGAAGCGACAGACACTCGTCCTCGAGTCCTTTGAAAGCCACTCTCTTGACGTCATGGATACTCTCAAACTCGTCAGTTATGTTGATAGTACATTGGTTCGTTGGCTTGTGATAGATAAGTACCCTTGTTACGCCCAAAACAGGTCGCTGACTCTACCCTCCAAATGACGTTATCTGCCCTTTCAATTCGATAGCCGTCCGTCATTGTAAACCAAAGCGAGGAAACACATTATCATAGTTGCCACCTGAGCTGGTGCGCCGCACCTGTACCTGGTCCCCATATTCAGTAGGCTCGAGCTTGACAGTAAAGAGTTAAGCTTTCTTCGTTGGTAGGGGTTTTGTCAGTAGATCGGCTGGATTTTTGTCGGATTCAATATGGTTCAGCACGAATAAGTTCTGTCTGTAATGTTTTCTAATGAAGTGATATCTAATTTCTACGTGTTTCGATCGGCGCTTCGTTTCGTGGTTCTTTATCTGATTGATAGTGCTCAAATTATCGATGTAGAGGGTTGATGTCTTGTGCCTGATCCTCAGCTCTCCCAGTAATTGTCTCAACCAGATAATCTCTCTCGTCGCATCAGTGGCTGCCATATATTCGGCCTCGGTGCTTGACAGTGCCACTGTGGTTTGTCGTCTTGAGCCGAATATTACTGGTCCGCCCCACCATTACTACCACTCCAGATGTTGAATATCGTTCGTTGATCGCACCTCCCAGTCTGGGTCGCTGAAAACTGTTATCTCTCTCTCTCTCTCTCTCTCCCGTCTGGTATCTGATGGACGCATCTCGGGTGTGTATGACATGTCTCACCAGATGTTTTTCCGCAGTCCAGTGTGAGAGTTTAGGACAATTTGCGAATCTCGCCAGCATTTTGGTTGCAAACAATAATATGGGCGTGTGCCATTGGCCAAATACATAAGGCAACCTACTGCCTCACGATAGGGAGCATCGGTTGGTGGGAGTCATCCTCACCCAAGAACACTTTGACATCCATCATTGGCGACATCGTATCCTTGGCGCCTCTCCCAGATTGAACCTCTTCAGGATATCCCCGATGTATCTTTGCTGTGATAGCTCTATTCCACTATCTGTCCTCTTTATCTCGATGCCAAAAAAACATGACATTCCAACTTTTTGATTTTAAACTTGGCGGCTAGGCTTTCAATAAGTGACTCACACTCTCTTTGTCATTTCCTATCACGGTAGTTGTATGGTTTTGCCACGCAGATTTTTCGTATAAAATCGTACATTTACGTAGAGAACAGGTGCTGCTGATGATGATATGGTATATGCGGAAGTGCAGAAACCTTCGGCAAAGAAGTTCCCGAAGACACGCCCACCTAGAAAAATGTGCGGGATCTCGGCCCAGGGAAGGAGATGGGTGTGCATAAATGGTCCCGGGAAATGCTCGGCAAGGTGCGACTGACAATATAGAAGGATGACCGCAGCACAAAAAGGGTCTTGTGAAGCATGTGGAGCTGATCAGGATGGTAGATTACATCTGGTGTTCGGTGGTCCCGTGAACCATTCAGGGCCGTCGCTCGCGCGACGGCCGTCATTTAGGCCCTTCGGGCTGTTGTTGAGTTGTTAGTATTGGTTCGCCTACTTCGCAAGTCATACCGAGGAGCCTGTTTTAAGCCATACAGTGCCTTCTGTATCCTCACAATGTGATGCCCTGAGAACGATAAATATGAAATCTAAAAATCGGCGAATTATTCCAAAAACTATAATACTTGCAGAAGATTTAACGGCATTTTCCTAGACACTTGAGGGAGCTCTACACAATTATCGAATCAATTTCAAAAGCGGCGTCATCGAAAAGCTGTGTTTCCTTGTCAGACATTTCGTGGTTGGAGTATCCACCTCGCTCGGCGGCTCTATATACACATCCTCCTCTATTGAGCCATGCAGGAAGGCCGTGACGACATCAAATTGCATTATCTCTAGCCTCCCAATTGCTGCCAATGCCAGTAGGGAACGAATGTTGTCCATATGTGCCACTGGCACAAATATCTCATTAAAATCACGTCCTCTCTTTTGTTGGCAGCCTCTGGCTACCAGCCTGGCCTTGAACCTCTCGATCTCCCCATTCTCTTTGCGTTTTAGGTTAAATACCCAACGCCCAGTAAGTGTCGTCCTCTAGGTGGACGATCAACGACCGCCCACGTATCATTTAATCGATGTGCATCCAGCTCTGTCTCGATTGCCTCCCACCATTTTGTGGCGTTTGGGCCACTTGTTGCTTGTGCGTACGTTATTGGTGTGTCCGTCTGGACCGTCATGAGTAGTGATGAGCTCCATCTCGGTGGCGGTGGCGGGGAAGGGTACTCATTATCATCATACTGGAACTGAACTTGGTCTTCGTTTCCCAGCTCACCCGGCGCCGCATTTAATTGTCCTCGAGTATCCTCCATCGTCAGTTGTGCTCCTCTGGCGCATCGATAGTCTCCTGGCTCGTCTCTCCACCACCGTTTGGCGCTGACTCATCTTCCGCATCTGTTCTTTGTTCTCTCTCCGGAACTCCTCAAAGAACTCATCGAGCTCGCGGCCAGTGACGTATCTCCTTGTCTCGGTGCTACCAGCTTGTCGTCTTAACGTTGACGTTCTTGCATCTGTCGCCGCTACGGCGGCTTCAAACATTTCCATTTCGTCATTCTGCTGTTCCGGAGTCTCGTTGCTCCTCCTGTTGTCGCATTGCTCATGTTCTGTCTCATCGACTAACCCAATTTGCTCAAACATGATACGGAGTTCTTCGACTTTGGCATTTTCACTATTTTCTTGCTTCACCTGGTTATGTGGCGTTACATAGACGTCGCACTTTTGAGGTTGTCACTTGATTGTATGCGGGACAAACACCCTATATGTATTTCTCCTGTTTGTGTAACCTGTGACGAAGGCAGGAATTGTCCTCGGCTCAAATTTGGGTGGTTTGTGACGATTATCTAATATCTGCACCTCAGTGCCAAACTTAATGAGATGCCTATACTGTGGTTTCAGGCCTCTAAAGCGCTCATACGGCGTCACCCTTGAGTCGCCAACGGGTAGTCTGTTCTTGAGGTAGCAGGCCGTTCTCAACGCTTCCTTCACTAAAGACGTCCCTAGCTTTGAGTCAATCAGCAGAGCTCTTGCCGCACATTGATCGTGTACATTTCTCGTTCAATCCTCCCATTTTGTTGTGCAATGTGAGGTGTTGAGAACTCTTGCGCAATTTCTTCCTGGCAAACAGTAGCTTGTTGGCCTTGTTCTCGAACTCCGATCCATGGTCTGACATGATCCGTTTTATGGGTCTTGTGGATCCAACTTCAAAATCTATAATTAGTTCCTCCAGTGCCTCGTGGACTGCCAACCCTTTTATTTTCTACAAAGTATATGAAACAATAGCAACTAAACTCATCCTTACACAAATATGTAATAATCGTAGGTGGCCTTGTGTTTATTCTCTTTATGTATCCCAGATCAACGTGAACTCTGTCCCCACATCAGTCGCAGCCTCACTCTCTCTCGACGGGTGGCAAACATGTTTTGCCTTGGCTGCTGGACACACAGAGCATTTCTTGAGGCTACCAGTTGCCTTGACGCCCGAACCTTCATCATTCAAAAGAGCCTCCATTCTGATCTACCTGGGTGGCCTAGCGCGGCATGCCACTCATTCACGTCCCTTGTGTCTACTGCGACCAGAACCCTAGGTTGAACTACTGTCTTGGTGTTCATCACGTACAAGCATCCACTCGTTCAATTCTCCAGTTGCTATAACGCGCCCGATTAGGTGTGTTGCCACTTGGCGCTCTGGGTCTATCGGTTATGGTTTTATATTTACCGCAAATGTGGAGATGATCAGACTCTCAAGATCTGGTCGCATGATACGTACTACTAACGAGGTGAGCACCCAAACTCAGGGAGCCTCGACCTGGCATACTGAACACAAATATAATAATGTAAAACTACTCGCAGGGGAGTGTTGAGAGCGAGCAGTTACCATATGCGGGACAGAGTACCCGCCCACTACTGTCAATCGGGAATATCCTGAATATACTCATATATAAGCGCGTAGCGCCACAATAAAACATCAGTTGAACTCTACAGCTCAATAACCTGAGTGCATGGGTCCCTCATAACCAATAATATCTCATGAGGTGGCGCAGCCTCATTTATTCCAAAGGCCTTGCTGACTTTAAGACCATCAACAGTGGACGTCATTAATACCATTAATAATAGAAGTTGGACGATGCCCAGTTTGTCCTTCAAATAGGTGGAAGCGCTTCGCGGGCAGCGGCGCTTCGTCATCATATCGGCTTCTTGATCTGTTGTGTTGACGTAACTGACGTCGACTTCTTTATTCTCTTGTCTCTCTCTTATTGCCATAAGGTGCCAACGGTTCCAACTATCTCACTTGGAAGAGGCAGATCAATATCATCTTGAAACTCACGGGCCTCAAGTCTGCAGTGACAGATGACGGAGTCGATGAGACAGTTGGGCTTATATAGTCGTCTCTAAATGACGACGACAATTGTCATCCACCTACTATGCGGCATCTCCACGCCACATGTTGCGGCAGCGGCGTGCTTCGACACCATGCGTCGGGGCGAAGGCTGTGGTGTGTGTCGGAGCTGGAGGCTTCGAACTGCTCTGTGCAGAGCCACGCACATGTGGGGACGCCACAGCACAAGCGAGGAAACTGTAGATGCATCAGAGGGTGCTCAACTGACACTGGAAGAGACACATGACTCAAATCAAGCGACAGTAGGGGACCAACATGTTGACAGGCAAGTTGGTCATCAATCAGATAGAGACGATTCATCTACACCACCACGGTGGTCTTCGAACTTTCTCATGACGACGGCCAGTGTAGACGAACCAAAAACATTTGCCGAGGCAACACACGGTCCAAATGCAGTAAAATGGGCTGAGGCGGTGAAGGTCGAGCTGGAGGCTCATAAAGAAAACCACCATGGAGGGTTGTGGATCGGCCTGTTATGATGAAGACGATCCAACCCACGCATATAAAAGTAAATGCAATTAGTAAATAAAGGCCAGTCGTCATTTGGCATAGAAAGGAAAAACATGTTGTCGAGAGTAGAAACTTACCTGACAGGCCAGCGACTGGGACGACTCTGACGGGACGATAGGTTTTACCACCAAAAGGAAAGCCACCGGCGAGATTGAGCGATTTAAGGCCAGACTGGTTTCTAGAGGCTTTCAACAAAGAGAAGGGCGTGACTATAACGAGATCTATGCACCCGTTGCCCATATGGATAGTATCCGGACAATTCTGGCGTTGGCGGCGAGAGACAATCTACATATGATCCAGTTTGATGTCGTCACTGCTTCTCTCGATGGAAAAATTGAGGAACAGGTTTACATGGAACCACCAAGTGGTGTCAACATAGCACATACCAATTGTTTGAAAGTCGAGAAGGCGCTCTATGGGCTGAAGCAGGCGCCACGCGCTTGACATCAAGCACTGGATGAATATCTGACAAGTATCCAATTCAAATCGACAGTCAGCGACTCATGTGTATTTGTGAACAAGTCAGCACGCCTCTTCATCATTATCTATGTAGATGATGGCCTCGTCATGGGCAGCAACAAAGCAGAGTGCGAGAGTGTCATCGCAAAGTTGGCCACCAAATTCAATAATTTCCGATTCTTACTCTACACCTTATCTCCCAAACGAAAAGTTTCCGCACCTCGAGACCACTCAAAACGTATTCAAGAGCCTCTAATTAGTCTAATTAGTATGTAAATTAGCCGAAAAGTGGGCGTGGCAATTCGTAACACCCCAGCCAGTTGTTCCCCTTTTGCAAGCCTCGTCAAGATGTCGATGGTGTCTACTGAATGAAGATGAGGCCTACCTGTTGGACATTGATAAATAGGTGACTCTTGTGACAAGATACTCTCAGCAACAAAATTTTGTTGACAAAATTTTTTATGAGCGCGCGTCCACGCCCGATTTTGTGCGTGTGCGGGGCAGTGGCGAACGGGTTGCGGGCAGCTGGTTTGTTGACATAATTAATTATGTCATTATCTCTAAAATTATCTAATAAAACCAGCTGACCACAACATGCCACCAAGGACCGGATCCCCGACAACACGCAACAAGTCATGGACATTATCATACACAAGTTGCGGCTGGGACAGAAACAGTCCAAGATCGCCGCGGACTTGTGCATGAGTCGCCGGGCCGTCCACAACATCGTCCGCCGTGGAGGCAAGAAGGCGACCACCTGCCGACGAGCCAAGAGGAAAATATCCCTCGACAGTCCAGACAACTCTGCCGAGAAGCCCGATCCAACCCTCACGACTACTCGACAGAGATTGCTGGCCGGCTCGACGTCAGCCACGTCACAGCCCAAACAGTTCGGCGAGCCTTTCATCGCGCCGGGCTGAGACGTCGAGTTGCCAGACGGCGGCTGAAGCCTCTCGAGCCCATAAACTCGCCCGACTACAGTTTGCTTTGAGACACAGGAATGCCACAATGGCATCCTGGTCGAGCATCATGTGGTCGGACGAGTCCAAAATTCCGGTCATTCGAGTCGGCCAGAAGGGGGTGTTTGGATGGCAGTCGGCACGGCTTTTGCAACCTCGCAACATAGCGCAAACCGTAAAATTTAACGGCAATAGCGTTATGGTGTGGGGTTGGATCTCTGTCGCAGGACTCGGGCAAGTCGTGCACATCCAGTCCACAATGGATGCCACCAAGTACATTGATGTACTGGGCCTGAGTCTGCCCAAAGCCAAGCGCGAGTTGAGCTTGCCTAGAGGTTGGATCTTTATGCAAGATAATGATCCAAAACATACGGCAGCTCGAACTCGCGCTTGGCTTGCACGCCGAAGAGTGCGCCTGCTCAAATGGCCCTCTCAATCGCCCGACCCCAACCCAATTGAACATGTTTGGGCCATCATGAAAAGGAAGAGGAAGGGCATGGACAGAATGTTGAGAGGGCCAGAGCTTTTCAAGGCGATTGAGGCCGAATGGGCAAAAGTGCCATTGGCGGCGGTGAGGCGACTTGTAGAGTCGATGCCCCGCCGACTTGCCGCAGTGATCCGTGCGCGCGAGGCAGCACAAAATATTAATAAAATTTTTGTCAACAAAATTATGTTGCTGAGTGTATGCTATAGGACAGTCGATAGAATATGGAAAATTTAACTATAACAACAATAAGGATGACGACAATAAAAATCTGCTATCTTCTCCAGATCGATATTTTAATTAGCGTCACGTTGCGCAGATGAAGTGTCTCATTTATCTTGTTCCTCGACTGTAACATGTCTTGTTATTATATATGACAAAATAAACAACTATATTCTTGAAAAATAACAGACAAGGCCTGTTTTGATAGAATAAATAGTCTAGTCAATCAGGTGGTGGTTAACATATATCGTTCAAGGACCTGATATGATGATGCATCAAAAGTCTATATCACATGTAGATGCACCTCAATCAAACAGCTATTTTGGTGAGGATGATTGCATCTTGAGAGGACTCTCTTCGCGACAAACTAGCGGTGGTTCTAGTGGGCAAAGGCGGGCTGTTGATTAGATTGCGTCCATTGGCCGAAAGCGCCATTGCGGATGGCATCTGTTTGGGCCCAAAACGTTGCCAGTTCTGGCTTCCAAATAGTTGGTTGTCTTCGCCGCTTGCTGCAAGTGGTTCATCCTCATCCGGCTGATGTGATGAGGAGCTAGAGTGGGCGTGCATGTGGCCGTACAGCTGGGCGTGCTCCGATCTCTTGATGAGTTTGTCTTGTTCGTTGCCAGTTGCCTGTTGCTTGGACATCACCATCAGGTGGTCCAGCTCGTTGTTTGTGGCTCCATCAGCTCACCTCGCCCTCGAACGCGTAGCCGGCGTCTGGCTCCTCGCTGGGCGTCGAGATGGACTCGTCCTCGAGCCTGTGTACCGAATTGTAGGCCTGCTCGCCGCCAGGCTCCATTTCCGCTCCGGCTGGCTTACGGTCGCGTACACCAAGCATAGGCGGCTCTGCCGTGGCCCAGCTATTGCTGCCGTCGAGGGCGTTCTCGAGCTGGGCGGGCCGAGGACGGAACCTGTTAAATGGTCTCAGCTGGTCCAGGTCGGGTGCGTGCACGTAGTCGGCCACAGGTGGATTACTAACAGTGCCATTGCTGTTGGCCATGGTTTGCGAGTGCTGGCTCGAGTTACCTTGCAGCATCGACTTCGATGTGAGCAGGTTGTCGTTCTTCTCCATTTGGCCTATCATGGCCAGCAGCCCGTTGAAAGTTTCCTCACCTGTAGGCACGATTTGTTGGCGAGGCAACAGGAAGCCGTAGGTGCCCGTGTCGCGGAGCTCGATCGTGTAGAGTACTTGACGCCGGCCTTCTCATAGGCCCAATCGCTGGCTGTTCCCGAGGCTGTGTAGAGGATGGAGGCCGACGGGCCCCACACGGTATTGGGTGCCATGGGTGCGCTCGATGGCACGCACGGCCGCCTGGCCCACTGACTCGAGATCTTTGTGGTCAGGTGCAAGCTGCTTGGAGTGGCTGAAGGGTAACAAGATCATCTGGCTGTAGGAATGGAAGGAAATGAACATCTTCATGTTGGCCCGATGGGCGTAGACGAAGTTCGACTGATGCCGGGTCTCTGGCTCGGTGAATGGAGTGGTGCCGCCGTAGGTCTGACTGCATGGATGCGAGCTGGAGCCGGTGGAGCCGTGGCGGGCGTCGTAGTTTCGGTTGGGGTCGGCGCCCAGACAGAAGTGCCTGTAGATGGGATGGTTGCTGGTGGAGCGCGTCTTGCGCCACAGTCTGTTGTGGGTGTGGCTGTACTCGTAGCCGTCCGGATTGAGGACGGGCATTATGTAGAAGGTGTACCTTCTCAGTAGTTGCTCGAGCTCGAGATCACACGCGTGCTCGCTGGCCACCTCCTGAGGCCTCTTGGCGAGCAGCTCGAGCTTCTCCTCGAGCTCGCTCCTTTGTCTGGGTCGGCCTGTCTGGGCGCCAAGCAGCGACGTGTTGATTTCGTTGATTCCCAGCAGTAGCTCGTCGTCCAACTGGTCGTGACCGTTCCTGGCCGGCCCAAAAGATCTGGCCGAGATGGTCGCCGTTGCCGCAGCTGATGAAGTGCCAACTTGATTAACCACCATATTGGAGGTGGTCGAAGAACCTCATGCACCTGGCGTGGTTGTCCGAGAGACGATAGGTCATGTAGAGGACTGTGGCTGGCGAGATCCATTCGCGGGCGTGCGTTCCGCCGTCCAGCCAGATGGAGCCGAGCTTCTTGACGTTCTGGTGGCGCCGGAGAAGTTTTCGAGGATGCGCGACGCATTGTTGGCGGCAGGTGGTGGCAGTTGGCCGCCCGAGCCCGGCTTGGCCTGTGGTTCCTGTTCGGCGGCCGATATTGGCTCGGGTAGATGGCCGTGGCAGTGGAGCCATCAATATCTCGTTGCTCGTAGCCCAGACGAAGCACCCGAAGGTATCTACCCTGGCTGGAGCGGCCGATCACTTGCACCTTAGCCACGTCGCGGGCGCGCGCGACAATCGACTCGAGATATTGATTAATCTCATTAAGTCGCTGGTAGTTTTCAAAGAACAGTGAATCGTTCATATGGGATGTGCCAGCCATCGGATCGGCCATTGCTGGCTGCTGCTGGCGGCCAACCAGATGTTGTTGGTTTGTGATCGGTGTCATAGACTCATTGGAGGCTGCTCGATTGCTTGCACTGCCGGCTGGTGGTTGCTGCTGGCCGGCGTTTGTTGGGCCCGATAGCGACGATTGGCGGCCACTTAGCTCGGACGAGACAATTTGATTGGAGGCGGTAGCCATGCCAGACGAGGACGACGACGACGACGGCTGCGACTGATCCAGACGCGACTGGATGTCGTCAATCTTGACGCGGTGCTTTATTTTG
This sequence comes from Oxytropis ochrocephala, assembly GCA_020916435.1. Classification (NCBI taxonomy): domain Eukaryota; kingdom Viridiplantae; phylum Streptophyta; class Magnoliopsida; order Fabales; family Fabaceae; genus Oxytropis; species Oxytropis ochrocephala. The sequence continues at coordinate 187,404 of JAJHUT010000093.1, forward strand.
GCCCGCCCGAGCTGGAGAAAATCAAAATGAAGGGCCGCGACTTAGGCGAGACCATAATATCAATTTGATCGTTTAGAGCACTTTTGAAGGACCAGAAATCGATGTCGACATATGGTGACACTGTCGTTGGTGGTTGTTTGGTTTGGCCTGACTTTTTGGCCATTGGCCGCCGTCACCGCCTGTTCGTTCAAAGCGGCGCTCAAATTTCCATACAACTCCTGTAACATAGCGTCGTCGGGTCGGCCTCGCTCTTCACTTCTAATTCAATTAGTGAATAGCCTCGATATAATTGCTGCTGCTGTTGCTGATTTAATGAATGCAACGACGAGCTGGCCTGGCTGCTGGCCTCCAACATCTGCCCCACTTTGGCGCCCAAATGGCTGCTCGTTGACATGTTGCTGCTGCTGGGACTGGGACTGGCCACCTGGTACGATGTCCGATCGCGTCAGTAGCCCAGCAGGCGAGTCGCTGGCCACGTTCAAGGCCAGGCTCAGGTTGGCCGCCAACAGTTGCTGTTGGTGCCTGTCCAAGCAGACGCCCGCCTTGTGATGTTGGAGTCGTTTTGTTGAGCTGCTTGCACTGGAGGAGACTGTGTTCGGCTTGACCAGGCCAACAAGTTGCGCACCTGCGGCCGCCAAGAGACTCTTGCTGACGTTGGGCAGCTGTTGGTGCTGCTGGCCACCCGTTGAGGTCTGGTTCGGTGCCTGGCGACTCTTGAACTGTTGATTGAGGCCCGCGATCAGAGCCGCCCGCTTCGGCACGACAATCCCGACTGGCTTCGGTCTGCTGGCCACTTCGATCGAGCTGACAGCGCCCAGGCTGGCCACCAGCATGAGGCCTATGAGAGTGCTGGAGGTGATCTTCATGTTGTTTGATTTAATGCTTCAATTGGAACTTGCAATCTGGTGGAGGTTGAAGATGAGCTGTAAGTTGAGGCGGCTCACGAATGGAGCCGACAATTGTGAGTGATGGCGTTCGAATGGCGACGTCCGCCTTATATACACACGACATGAGTTTGCTGTTTGCCGAACGAGTCATTTCAACCGGCCAATGAACAGGTAAGTCATCCAGATCGACCAACTATTATAATTAGGATCTCTCTGCCGCCGTCCACTGACTGGCCGATGATGATTATGCAATTCGCGCTTGCTCCGGTTGCTCATCACAACACCATACACCCACAGCAGCACCCTTCCAGTCAGTCAGTCAATCAGTCAATAAGTCAGTGAGTCCTCGGGCCAAATGACTCTGCTAATTAATTTGCTCTCCTTTGTCTGTTGTCGGCCAGCGGACGTAATATGATTGGCTGCTCATATGGCCTATTGGTGGAAGCCAAAGCTAGCACGTTAGATGGCGCCTTTAGTCGAGAGGCCCACTAGAGGTATGGTGCGCAGACTCAGTCCGAGTGGGGCCCCAAAGACACGCGAACAGAAGCGAACGAATTCCGGGTTTATCTGGATTCCGACTGGCCGACGTGTCTCAGCTCGGACGGGCCAGCACAAAGAATACAGCCACGAAAAATAGATAGACTGACGAACTGAGTGGAGAGAGAAAGAGTTTTATTTGCATATGAATGGGGCGAGACGAGACAGGAGGCATAGTTTTGCAAGTTTTCGCCGAGCTGCTGGTGGTCGTGGTTGTGGTTCCAGTCTGGTGCCTGTCTTGGTGGTTGGCGTGCCAGTCTTGTGCTTGTCGTCGCCCATTGTGTTGCTTTTAGAGTTGGACACAACAAACAGGCAATCAATATTCATATCTGCGGCCGGCCAAGAGTTGTAATAGTGGAAAGAAGTGGAGAATATGACAAATCAGGAAGCAATCAGCAAGTGGCCAGCGAACAGAAGCAACCACAACAAGCCGCGAGCTGGCCGGCGCCCATCGACGACGAGGAAGCAGAAGAGAAAATCAACGACGCCCACAACAACGCAAACAATAATGACTTTAAATTCGGCCCATAATCATGATGAGTCATCATCATCGTCGTCGTCGGCGCGGCTAATTATAGTGGAAAGTAGAATTTATGAATTGGAATGTAGGCGAGAACGAGAGGAGGTGGCGACGGCCGAGAGAAGGAAGCGGAAAGAGACTGGCCGTCGGTGGGCCATCAAAAGGAGAGCATCGACATCATCGAGAAACAACAACCACTACCACAACGACAAACACGCAACGACAACCTTTTGCCTTGACAACAGACGACTAGTTGCGCCAGCGACTCGACGACGGCGGCTCTCCAGCCCATTGATTGGCCTGGTGAGCTTAATTATTATTCAAACTGTTTGTTGTTATTCGTTGAACCTAAGCAGCAGCAGCAGCAGCAGTAGCGGCGCCGCTACCACCACCACAACAACATCAACAACAACAACGCAAGAATTAGAGCAGCAAAGGCCAATCGGCAGTGGCGGCGCTAGCAAATTAATTAGCATCCATTACGAGCCAAGTCGTTCGTCGTTTGGCGGCTCTCAAGTGAAGAAGAACAACGACAACCAACAGAACAAAGAGAAGCAGACGAAGAAGAGGCTGGAGGACATCGACGAAGGCCAACCTTGATTAGTAGTAGTAGTAGTAGAAACCAACCGTTCACTTGACGACGGTGGCAGCCATTCAGGTAAGTCTCCTTCATTGTGGTGCTGTCGTCTCCTCCATTGGAGTCAACTTGATGTCTCATTCCAATGATGATGGTGGTGCCTATACATTCACTGGAACTTCCGCCTGGAATCCAATTGAATCGATATAAAGAAGCCAAATGATAATATTTGTTCATCATTTGCCTCTTTGTCTGCGCCAATATTCACAATGCCAATTCCCGAGGCCAATTCAAGCGCCGGCCACCGGAGTAGACCACAACGACAAGTAGCTTTGGCGGCAGTGGGGCCACTTTGATGGTTCGCCTTCGGGCGTCCACCAGCTCGGGGCGATTGGCTGGTCGGCCGCCCGTCCGTCCGTCCGACGACTGGCTCACTGTCGGGCGGCTCCGTCCAGGTACGCGTTCAGGTGCGCTCTGTTGTTCTTTTAGCTTCCGTTTTGTTCGGAGTTTGGGTCGTCGCCGTGCTGGTGGTTGTCATGAATTGAGGAGACTGACAGCGACATCCACAACTATTAACTCGCCTCTGGTCTACTACTACAACAACAACAATGAACGTTTGAAAGTAGTCCGCCCGGCCGATCTTCGTTCTTTTCTCTGACCAAAACAACTACAACAACAACCAGCGCCCGCCACCACCACGAGAATAGACCAAACTGGCCAAGTTTACACACAACTCATTTGTTTATCTGGCGCCGCTTCCGCCGCGAGCGACTCGCCTCTTCGGGCATCGTCCAGGCCGAACAAGCCGGGCCAAACGGAAGGGGACATAGCGACTTTGTATGCAGTGGAGGCGGTGGCGGCCATTGATTGTCGTTTGTCGATCCGGCCGGCCTGGAACAAAGGCCAGCGAGAGAATGTTGGCGAGGCCCTAACACGCAAGTCATTGTTCTTCTTCTTCTTCTTCTTCTTCTTCTTCTTCTTCTTCTTCTTCTTCTTCTTCTTCTTCTTCTTCTTCTTCTGGCCTACCTTTCGTGGCTCCTCTCATCTAATCATCCGCACCTTTTCTCGCACCTTTTGGAGGCGACAGAGGCAGAGGTAAAAGCTCATCTCTCTGGGCTTGTAAGTCGATCCGGCCCGCCAGAGCAACGCTCGTTAGTCTCCTCCAAGTCCACTTAACCCGGCCGCCAGCCTGTCTGCCGTCCAGCGAACCCAGGGAATAATAGATGAGAGCCACCGGCCGCCACCAGGTGTATGATGTAATAATTTAGTCTGGCCCGGCCTCGCCTGTTCAGTGTCAACTGAAACAACGTCCGCCCGAAAGGCCAACCTTCGCCGACTAATCAACACGTAAGGAAACCGACTCGACTCGACTCGTTTCTCAATTAGGCTCTCGTTTTCTCGTTCGCCTTCGACCACCGCAAGTGATTAGCCGCCATTCCTGGTGCACCTGCCAGACTTGAGGCCTCTTTTGCTTGTTTGCTCGTTTAATCATTGCACATCCATATGGATGCGCCGCCGGATTAAACCATGGTCAATGAAAACAATCGGCTTCGCTTGGAGAGGAAGGCCCGCGTAAACAACAAACTGGCCGGCCAATACAAGGAGCAGCCTCTAAGTGGGGCTTGGACGAGGGGCCAGTCTGAAGCGCTTGCAGACTTGACTTGACTTTAATTTAGTTTACTTGGGCCGCCAGCAGACGCGTGACCATGCAAATGGACCCCGGCGCCAGTTGACTTTCGGTCTAACTTGGAAGGCAGCGCCCTTCGCTTAGCAATGGAGCCAGTCGGTGTAGGCCCAGCCTAAACGACCACTGGCCAGTTTAAAGGGGCCTCCGAGTGGGCGCCGAGCGGCCGAAACATGGCCTGGCCGGCCCCGATATATAGTCCAGTTCAGTTCAGTTGGGGCCACTGATTCGCTTTGGCGCCTCCAACCGGACAAGTGGCCGCTCTCAAGGCTGCCTCTTCTCCTTCTTCCACTGATCTCATTCAAGCGAAATGGGCGCCCAAGTCGTTTGGGTCTCCTCCTTATGTTGTTGTTGTTTGTTCGGCCAGTCGATAGAGAAGACTCGCCGAAGACTCGGCCGCTTCTTGTCATTAGCAGCAGCGGCGACGGCATCGGCGGCTGCCACTTGCTCGCCCGCCTGCCTGCCTGTTTAATGCTGACCAATGTAAAGCTCTCCAGCCAACAACAACAACGACGACGACAACAACAACAACAACAACAGCAGCGGCGGCAACAGCTGAAAAGCAACTAAATTGCGCCGCCAAGAAGACCAACAAATAACTTGGCAAACTTCTGCTTCTTGTTCGCCGTCCATTGTCTCGCTTGGCTGGCACTCGATCTGAGTCGAGTCGACTGGAGTTGACGACGACGACGACGACAACAAGACGGACCTAGCGAACAAAATGAACAACAACAACATGCAGGCCCATGAAAGAGGCCGCCCGGCTCGGGCGAGGAATGAAAACAGTTTTACAGTTGGCCTCAGCCCAGTGGCGGACGGCTGATCATCATCATCATCATCATGATCGCCATCATGGTCGTCATGACGCTGCCACCGGCTCGGCCGCTGGTGATCATCATCAGCTGAGCCCCATCCGGCCGGCCCACCCACCTGCCTTCTCGGGGATGCATCTTCGGGCCTCTGTCGAGGCTGAGACTGAGCCACCTAAGACGAGGAGGAGGAGGAGGAGGATGACAAAGTGCATTCCAAAGACTTGGGCCGAGAATTTCATGCAAATAACGGACAGGCTCAATGTTATCTATCAACGGCATTTGCAAGTCAATGGGCGCTATTTGTCTGGCGCCTCGCCGGCAGCCTACAGCCACTCGACACTGCACAACTTCCGACACTGCCTTTCGATTATTTCCTCTCCGTCTTCGTCTTCGGCCTCTTCCTCGAAGCGACGACACAGACCAAGACAACAACAACAACAACAACAACTACTACTACCACTAATACTAGTTTCTACTTCTATACGACAGCCGCCCAGACGACGACGACAACGATGACGACAACTCGGCCAGGTGAACTCGCAAATGCGCCCAAATTCAATGAAGACAAAAGATTCTCGTGTGTCTTGTCATTGCAGTTGCTTCATTCCACTTGAATTGATTTATCTCATTGTCGTCGTCGTCGTCGTCCGGCCCGAAAGCCAAGCGAAGCTTTGAAGAGGCCTGCAGTGTACGGAAACGCCTCTCTCCTCTTGCAGGTGGCTCTCTATGTCGGCCTGCAACAACAACAACACCTGCATTCGCTGGCCATCCTCGTTCGGGCCAACGCCAAAAGTAATTCTATAGAGAACGAAGATTCAATTGCTGGCTCGGAATTCCAAGCAGCGACGAAATCCAGGTGAGCTCGCTCAGGTGGTTGTCTGGGCCGCAGGCTGCCAGATTGAAACAAAAAGATGCTGTTGTTGTTTGGCGCGAAACTGTCGGTGGCCTCGGCGTTGGCGGCGCTTTGTTTCGCAGCCAAATGGGAAGCTAATTGAAATTTCTTTACACTTGAGATGTTCCATTGAATTGAACGAACGAACGTACGAACGGACGAACGAGAGGACCTTCTCGGCCGTCGTCTTAGTGTTCGTTGTTTAAGGTTCACTTGGGGAATCTCTTTCACTTGAATTCACACTCATTCCCCGGCCATCGGCTGCTGGCCTCCATCCACGTCGCCGCCTTAGCCGCCCCCAAGTGGCCTCTGTCGCGCCACTTCCGGTCAGCTGCTCGCATCTCGTCGTGTCGGCCTCCATCTCCTGATGGAAAATGATAATTTCGATCCGATGATGTCGGCGACTTCGTGTCAGTGGAGAGTGAAATTTGAGCAAAGTCATAATGAAAAACGGGCGGCTGCTGCTGCCTCCGATCCTTCTGGCCAGACAACAAAAACAGGCGCCAGGTTGGAATTGATATCAATTTGTGGCCACTTTCGGGCGCCCGCCAGGAATTCCATTGTTGCAAAAATTCAATCTACTTTACATCAAACTTGATCGACAGCCGCCCGACCGGACACAGAACGCGCCCAGATAAGCCGCCTCTGTGGCCGGCTGGCCTAACTCCATTGGAATCCAACGATGGACGAGCCCCTTCAATTGGATTCCATTCAATTCAGCTTGAATGGATTGTATTTGATTCAATTTCAAGTGGGGGGACCTGCGCGCTCGTCTGTCAATCATCGTCCTCCTGGTCGACATCGCCGACATCGACGGCCATTGACATTCAAATATGAAACAAATTCGAGGCCGCCCAAGTGGCCCAACTTCTCTCATGTGGGAGGGCGTGGATGCAAGCCAAGATCATTACAAAGACAGGGCGCCTCTTCGTATGCTTTATCGGCGCCACAACAATAACAATTCGCCAGCTTCCGGCGAGCAGAAGAAGTTGGCGCCTCCAGACGGCCAGCGAGGCAGCAAATAATAATAATAATCATCATTTTTAAGTTCCTCCCAGCGGCCGGCGAGCTGCCAACTGCTGGCTCCTTTAACACCCAACTAAATTCGCCTCCAAAACCATTACACTACTTCTGTCTGTTTGTGTGTCTTTATTTGGCGCCGGCCAACGAGCAGGAGGAGGAGGAGGACAACAACAATGGCAGCTTCCGGCCGAGCCCTTTTTATCTCTCTTTCAGACTCCAGCTCAGTCTGTCTGTTTGGAGGCAGCTACAACATTCTGGCCGCTCCTCTCAAGTTGTTGTTGTTGTTGTTGTTCTTCTTCTTTAAATTTCTCCTCTTCTTCTCGTCTCAGTCTCCGTCGTCGTCGTCGTTGTCGTCGTCAGCGGCGCCTCCAAACTCATTTCAATGCTCGTCCTTTCATTTACACTTCCAACAGAAGCAGAAGCGGCGGCAGAAGAAAAGACACACCGCGAAAGTCGCTAGGCTCCGGTGTACCAACGCTCGGCCCAATGCCAGTCGCCTACGAGCTCTGCTCGGGCGGCCATCACCGCCAATTAGGGGCGTGTCGGGCGCTGTTCATTGATGAATGGCATTTATTTATCACATACATACAGACGCGCGCGGGCCCTTTTTTATCATCGGCGCGCCTCCAAGTCCATTGTCGACTTGCTTCTGCTACTGGTGGTGGTGCTGCTGCGGACGGCGGCCATTCAATTGGCCCCTTTTGATGAAAACATCCACTCGCAAAGGCCGGATGGTGGTGGTGATGATGATGATGGGAGGCGGCGGCGCTGGCGGAAGCGGAGGCGGAGGCGGCACACATGCAAATCATCATACTTCGGCAGAGATGGGACCTGTCGAGCGCGAGAATCAATTTGGTTCGCTTGAGCTGGGCGCCCCTCACCGAGAGGCCGCTTTGATTTACTGGCGGCCACCAGGTGAGTCGGAGGCGAGCTCACCTGGTTGGAGTTCAGCTCCGAAACAACAAACAGTGGCGGGTGGCCGGTTTGCAGCCTACAACCGGCCGCTGGTGGTGGTCGACTGTTTGTTTACTGCCCGCAGAGGTCGCCAGCCTGTCTCTAGGCGGCGTCTCTGAAGCGCCAACGGCCGACAGAAGAGCCAGGCGTCAATCAATTGGGGTGACGAGGCGAGACACAAGGCAAAGATTAATCGCAATCAAAAGTGTCGGATGTCCTGGCGCGAGGGCAGAGGCAGAGCAAGAGCAAAAGCAAACACATAGACAGACAGACAGGCGAGTTTGGCGAAAAGTAATCGAGCCGGCGCGGACATGATGATAAAATTGGATTAGTTTTGCTTTGGGTGGCCGCCAGACGACGTCCTCTGGGCCAGTCCGTTGGGTCCTCGGGCGGCCTCGTGTGAAGTGGACCGTTGAATTGGCGGGCCTCGGCGGTGGCGACGGCGGCAGCACCAGCAGAGGCCGGCCTCAATTTAGATGAACTTGGCTTTCGGGGGCGCCTCAGTAGGCGACGTCGCGGCCTCAGCCTCGGCCTCTGTGGCCGCCGCTGGACACTGGTCAGCTGATTAACTTCTGGCGCAGGCTTGGGGCCGATTCATCATCTCGCCCGGCTGGCGTCGCCTCAAAGTGATGACTGTTTGTCGAGGGCCAATAATAAGACGACGGCGCCGGCCGAGACTGGCCAGCTGCAGCGGGTGGCCCAGCGGCCGGCCGAGGATTACTACGGCCGGTCGCCTTTGTGGTGGTGGCGGCCGGCCGGAAAGTTTATCTGTCCGAAGATCGGGAAAAAGACCATTGGCGCCACTGGCCGGCTGACCGGCCGGGCGCAATCGCAAACTAGCCGAGCGTGTTAAACGGAACTGTTGACCGAGCGAGGCTGGCGAGGCCAAGACAATCGATCGTCGATGGCGGCCACGAGTAGAGCGCGCTCGCGACTTAAAAGTCTTTAGTTCGTCAGTTTAATCCCGCGCGAAGTGTCGCCGCCACTGGCCGCCTCGGGCGCGCCGGCTAATCAAATTTACGGCCATGGCCGCGGCGCTGGTGGCCGCCACTAGAACCACGAGGATGGTTTGTAATTGTTGTTGTTGTTGCTGTTGACGCTGCTGTTCACTGGGCTGTGAGTTGATTTTGATTGAAATAAGAGACTCCATGAATGAGGCAGCCCAATTCACTTGACTTTTTGTTTGTTGTTGGTTGGCTCTCTTCTTCTCTTTGTTTTCCGGACACCAACAAAGTTAGTTAAACTCTCGGCGAGCTGACGACGACGACGACGTAGACCAAGTTGAGAGGCCAATAGTTTTGATTACACAATTTGGGCGCCGCTTCTTTCATTGTTATCGTCGGCGGCGGCAGCGGCGGCTCTCCACTTGGGCCTCTGGCGGCCAACCAAAGTCGATGATTGATGGGCGGCGGCGGAAGTGGCGACTTGTGCGATTAGTCGGATCGAATTGCCCAGCTCGGTCGGCGGGCCAGGGCTGCCTTGCTGGCCGGCAAAGATAAACTTTAGGTGAGTTCCGGCCGGATTTGGCTTGCCCGACTGGACTCTGTTTGTTCGGACAACTTGCACGAGAGGCGGTCGACGTCGAGCTCTAAGAGAGAACAAATCATCGTCTTGGCTCTCGACGATGGCGGCGGCGGCGGCGGCGGCTGGCGTTTAATTTCTTACTTAACCAGTCGGACGGCACTGGCACCACCAACGACGACGAGGACGAAGATGAAGATAAGTCTGATGTAGTGGGCGACAGAGGCCTTTTTTGCAACTTGTTCGCGCTCGCCGACGGGCGCCCCATTAATCAAGGCGCCCGTCGGCTGGCTGTTTTTCAACTTTGATTGAGCGTCGGCGCCCGCTATAGGCGCATGCAAAGTGAAACTGAGCCCAGCCAGTTCGAGGGCGCCGCCAACAGTCGAGCGGCCGATTGTAGGAGAGCAGTTGGAGTCTTTTATTGTTGTTGTTCGAGTTGTAGTAGTTTCAGTTGTTGTTGTTGTTTTGCTCTTGTTCCGGCCACCAAACAGCAGAAGCAGCACCGCTGAAGGCAGAAACAGCCAGCGAAGTGAGTGAATATTAATTATTATGATTAATGATTGCGGATGCGGAGCTAGAAGCAGCACCAGCAGCGGCGGCGGCTCCGCTTGGGCGCCTAGCGACTGGCGCGTTGCATCGATTAGCTCGATTGCGGGACGGCGCGCGTCCACTAGAGGGGCGCCGCCAGTGCACAATGTCGAGGACTTGAACTCTCTGGCCTATGAGTGGGAGGTTGGTCCAATTTGAAATTACAAACCAGCGGCGGCGGCCCAGAGTCAGAGGAGACACTGAACAGGACAGGACAGGACAGAACAGGATGGGCGGCGTTGAGTGGCACTTTTGGCGGCCCCACAGACAGAGGCACAGTTTTCAACTGTTTCCAGTGTGCTTCGGATGGAAGTACAAGTGCAAATGGTAGGAGAGACAGAGCAGATTAACTTCCGCCTGACTCTTTTTGTTTCTCGGCCTCTCTCTCACTCGGCCGGTGGTTGCTTGCAGTGGCGCGCGAACTGAAGGCATGCAAAGTCGGCCAACTAGTTCGCCATAAATCATGCCAATGAGTGCCAGTGAGAAGCAAAGAAAGAAAAAATTCACTTCCAAAGAGAGACAGACAGACAGAGAAGAGAGAGAGAGAGAGAGAGAGAGAGAGAGAGAGAGAGAGAGAGAGAGAGAGAGAGAGAGAGAGAGAGAGAGAGAGAGAGAGAGAGAGAGAGAACAATTAATAGATGCCTTCAACTTTGCTCCTCAACTTGACTCGTCTCGTCTCTGGCCAATGCGACCGCCAACCACAAATATAATTGAAAGCAAATTGCCCGGCCCGGCTCGACTGGGCGCCGCACCTGAACTGCGCCAGGCCCCAAAGTTAATTATTGACGACGACGGCGGCCGACTGTTGTCATGGTTTTCCTGCTGGTGGCCCCTCTGTCAAGTTGTGTGGCCTCGTGTCGCCTTGTAGGTATATGTAAATTCTCCAGTGGTGGTGGCGGTGGCTGGCGGGGCCAATTTGTTGAATTAGCATATTTGCGGCCTCTCGCTGGCTGGCCGGCTGAGCCACGCAACTCAGTAACTTGTTGCCCTCGAGCGGCCACGCAAATGGAGCATAGACGTGGGACGGGGACGGCGAGGAGTCACGTACGACTGGCGACCAAACAATCAGCCCTACCGGCAGGCGAAACATGAAACATTAATTGGACGCTTCCAAAAGAGGCCAACTGCCAGGCCAAGCCCAGAGGCGTTCGTTCGATGGCCGGCATCTCTCTGGTGGTATCAATCGAGGGGCTGATGATCGGCGGCTGGCTTGAAAGTGATGAACGTCCTCATGTCTTCAGGCTCGTCTCGGGCTCCCCTGGAAGTAGAGTCGGCTGTCGTCGTGGACGAGAATCACGTACGCGCCGCCGACACAAAACAACTTGTTAGCGGGCGGCGGCCGCACGTAGCTCCGCAAACAACACATCGTCATGTTGTTGTTACTGTTACTGTTCCTGTTGTTTCATTGTTACTTACTTCGAGAAGGGCCACTCATTAATGGCCGCAACTTTGAGTGTCCGAGTGGTGTTAGGAGGAGAAGTCCCGAGTCGGCAAAGATAAGCATCGACGTCGGGCGGTTTGCGTGTCGTCGTCGTCGTCGGTGGTTGTGGAGGCGCCCATTTGAGGTCTCTGTCGAGCCGAGGCGTCTCGTCCAGTGTGGAGTTTCGTGCCGGCCGCCTCTGTTGACCGCCAAATTGTCGTTGCAACTATCGGACAGCAGACGAGAGGCAAGACATTCAATTAGCCGCCGTCGCCGCCGACAAACTTCAAGTGGCCGCCATTCAGACGCCACTGGCTGCCGGGGCGACAATTAGATCAGCCCCATCGGGCGCCGCCAAACAAGTCGACATCAAAGTCGCGGCAATTAAATTGATACACTCGCCGGCCTGCAAAGACAGGCAAAGCTGGAATTACGGACAGTTGGAGCCACTGGCTAATCGGCCGGACGCCGTCGGGAGCCTAGCCAAAGGCGCTGGACAACAGCATTCGATGTAATTGATAAATGTAATTGGGTTAACTGGCCAACGGTGGGCCAGCCAGTTCACTTTAATTTCCTTGTTGTTGCTGTTTAATTGCTCGTAAGGAGCCCATTTTCGACATTCAGCGAAGGCCTGGCCGCCGCCGCCACCAGTCGAGTGTCCCTCAGTCTGGCGTGGCTCCTAATTTGCTCCTCGTAGCCAACCCTCTCACCTGTCGGTGCATTCCAATGCACCACCAATGAGCCCAATCTGCCTCAAGTGGCGGCCGCAACAACGACAATGCTAATGATCTCAATCAGGCGGCCAACAGACAACAACAGCGCCAACAACAACAACAAATCCGGCGTCGGCCAAATTAATAAATCGCGGCCAGGTTAATAAAGAAGCCTCGGGCGGGCATTGGCATGATTTGCTGCTGGCGGCCCTAAATGAATGGGCGCCCCTCACGTGTTGGAGTGAATGCAAACAAACAAACAGGCGGCTCGTTTGTTATGGAGAAGCCAAACAATCGCACCAAATTTGATTACATTCGCCGGCCACTTGACTGCTGCTGCTGCTGCTGCTGCTGGCCTCCAATGGAAGATCCTCTGAACTGTCGAGCCGAATTGCTCCTTTGGTGGGCTCCGTCTCGGCAAATTATGTCTCCGCCACAACAACCGGGACGATGACGACCGAGGCCACCTCCGATAGTTCCCATGCGGCCGACGCTTGGCCATTGTTGTTATTTCAGCTTGTCTTATGGCGGCCGCCGCCTGCATTCCATAGGCAGCTGCCTGGCCGGGCCACTTTAATTTCAATATCAATCAAGCGAACTCGAGGGCGCCCTTTCGCTTCTTGTTAACTGGCCGGCCTGTTTGGGGCGCTCGTCAATGGGCGCCCACCGCAGCCCGACGGTGGCCAGATAAAGTTAAATAATAATAACGAGAGTGCCATGTTTGCCTTTATTGCTCATTAGGGACCGCAAAGAAGAGGGAAGGCGGCGGCCCGTCGGTGCACTTTATTAGTTCACCTCGGGCCAGCGTCCAAGCGCGAGGCTCCCCTTGTATGGTGTCGGACCGCCTTTCGTCTCGGGCTGGTCTCCTTCGACGAGGTCTGGCCCCAATTGACATCCATTTTCATGTCAACTGAAGAGGCCTGGTCGTCTGAGGCTGGCTGGCTCGCTGGCCGGCAGAGAGGCCAAAGTCCAGCCGATGCATGTAATTGAATTATACGGCCAACAACAAGTCGTTATAATCTTGTTTGCTCGCTCGCTCGCTAGCGTTTGGCCTCTTTTTGCGCAATCCTCAGCCTACATTCAAACACAAACAAACAGACAGACAGTCAGACTTTGGGTTTATTCAAATGTCGGGCTTGGAGTTGGGCCCAAAAGCGGCATGTCCGCCTGACTGGATTATGAGGCCGAAGGGAACTGCAGTAAATTAGTGAGAGAAATGGCATCGATTTGTTGTTTAAACTCTCGAGAGGGCCTGCGCGCCCTTATATGGATAGAACCCAAACATTCAAATGGACTTCAAGAAGGGAAAGAAGAGCTTCTTGTTGGATTAGATTAATAACAAACTTTCTTTCCTTCTCGTAATCTGGACGGATCGCGCGCGCGCCAAACCCAAAAACAGGCACCTGGAATTTGCCTAAGCAGTTAAATGGACCCCAATTAGGCCACGAAGGAAGCGGCCACCACATTAGGAGCCTAAGCAGGCGATCGGCGGCCAGTGGCGGCGGCCAGTCGGCCGATGTGGCCGGCGACTCGACTCGGGTGGTCGCCATTAGTGGCCAGTGGATCGAGTTGCAGTGTCCGCTGGCCAGCGAGTTGCTTGCGGTTTCGTCCAGGTCGCCGGCGCCGCCACCTGCCGGACTCGAAGGTGGTGTCGGCGGCCAGTCGGCGGCCCACCGCGGACACCGCCGGCCGCACCATAATCTGGCTCAAAGGTAGGCGGCTTTAATCAAACTTGACTGGCGCATTGGAAAAGTAAAAGAAAGGAAAGAAGAAGCTTAATCTAACCAATGCCAACAATGTCCTCAACCACCACCACCACCACCACTACGACGACTACTCAGATGGCGTCCGATTGAACCAAATGAATCCCCGACTGCGCGCCTTCGCCAACAATGGCAGTCTGGTGATCGTCCAGGCACAGGCCCGACTCGATGAGGGCACCTACGAGTGTCACCTGGTGGCGGCCGGGGCCTCTCTAGAGGAGCCGACAGGCGGCCAGTCCAGCCAGCCGAGGCCGCTGAAGGTGCACATGTTCCAGTTGAAATTGTTGCTACCCCCACGGCTGGCCCCCTTCGAGTTCCCCCGGACGCCCAGGTGGGCATGAAGGTGTTGCTCACCTGTTCGGCGCTCGAGGGCCAGCAGCCCATCTCGTTCGTCTGGCTCAAAGACAACCAAATGATTGTGGATGGGTCCACGGAGGTTGCTAAGGCCATGAACAACATGAACAACATCAACTCGCTGAATCAGTTGCACCAGCAGCAGCTAGCGGCCAAGGCAGCGGGCCAACAACCACCAGTTGTGGGCTCCACTGAGAGGAGGCCCGTCGTTATTGTTGTCGTTGTCCTCCTCTTCCTCTTCCCCGTCCCCTTCCTCTACGTCTACGTCTTTGTCGCCCTCCGACGAGTACGTGATTTTAATTGGCGCAGGTGGTAACTCGAGAAACGATGGCCAATTACCTGAGTCGTCTTTGTCGGGCTCATCTCAGTCGGGCAGCAAGCAGGCGAACTCTGGCCCAACTCCGGCGGCCACCTTCACCTCGCTGAGTGACTCGAGCATCCGCATCCGGCAAGCCGACGACTACTCGATTCTGTCCATCGACCCGCTCGAATTGAAACACTCAGGTCGCTTCACCTGCAGCGCCCAGAACGAGGCCGCCCGCGTGAGCCACAGCTCGCATTTGCAAATCAACGGTGAGTAGTACTGGCGCTACTAGTAGATTCAACTCGACCAACTCTCGGACACGACGACCACCAACTGTGAGAATTGCCAGCCACCTAACACAAACACACCCAAACCCTCCTCCTCCTCCTCCTCCTCCTCCTCCTCCTCCTCCTCCTGCTCGCCTTAAAATTGACTCTGAAAACTCGCCGGACGGACGGACGGACGGACGGACCGATGGACTGACCGATGGACGCGCGCAGCCCCGCCCAGCCTGGTGGTGGAGCCCAAAGACGGCGACCTGGTGAGCGGCCAGTCGACGGTGATTGAGTGCCAGGCCAGTGGACAGCCCCGGCCGACCATAAGCTGGGCGCGCGCCAGAGGTAAGTAGTAGTGGACGCCTAGCGAGCGTCGTGTCTGTTCTGTTCTGTTCTGTCCGGGTGGCTGGCTGGCCGACTGTATCAAGTTGCCAGTCGGTCCAATTGATGGTTTGGCGCCGCCGTTGGTCGGCCAGATGACACATTTTAAAGTTTAAATAGAAGTAATGTCTAATCTGGCCAAGACTGAACTGGACTGGCCGCCGCGAACTTTGCCAGTCGATCAAAGGCGACTGTTGAACAGTTGGAACGGCGACGGACATTGAATTTCAACGAAAACAAACTCCGCTAAGCTCCTCCGTCGACGTCCTCGGCTGCCCACTGAATTCAATTGCAAAGTAGCGGCCACGATTCTCGTCGTGGCTACTGCTGCCTCTTTCCTAATGGCCCTTCGAGAATCAATATCACTCTTCGACACTTTGGGCCCTCACTCGCGGGGGCTCCTCCAGTGGCCGACTGACTGGCGATAAAAAGCTACCAAAAATTTGTATCACGTTGAGTAAGGCCGACCACTGGTTGGATTGCCACCGGCGCAAGGCTGACTGGCCGCCGAGAGACTCCAATGAACTTGGCTGTTGTTGTTGCCGTTTCAATTGGACTCCACTTGGCTCGGCTCGGCTGGACGCGTTTTATGGAGTCGGCCAGCCGCCGCCGACGCTTTGAACTTTATATTAACTACACTGGTCGGGTGGGGGCTAACTAATAGCAAATCACAGATAGCGCCACTAGTTGTGGTTGTTGTCGCTGTTGCTCTGGTGGCATTCTCAACCACTGGCCCCCTAACCCGTTCAATATAATGAGATTGTTGTTTTGGCCGCGCCGAGCTGAGCCAATTTCGAGTTTTATATATTTATATTATTTAGTGGCGGCCAGCTGGGGCGCCGCTTGATTTGATTACATCGAGACTCTGCTGGAAGGGGCCACCGAAGGGCTGCAAATGGCCACTTGACGTCGTCATGATTCACGAATGACTGAATTGCCGGGCCCGCCAGTGTCTCGGTGCCACTTTTAGTGTCCTCTCGCCCAAAGTGGACAATAATCTCGACCTTTGATTCCTCGGCTGGAGCTGCCAGTGGCGGCCAGTGGCTCGCTTTTTTTTATTCAAACCTGGCCGATGGGACGACCACCACTACTTCGAGACGGAACTGGTCCACTCAGAATGGAGTGAGCTGATGCAGAATGGACTGGAGGAGAGACGGGCCAGTTATCTGGAGGATGGGAGGCAATAATAGAGGCAAGAGTAATGATGCAATAAGATCATTGGCCGTCTTGGCCGTCGACAAATGCGCTCTGAACGACAACGACGACGGCGACAAGCAACATTCGACCGCTAGTTTGCATTGTTTTCCTCTCTGAGGAGAGTAACTAAAGTTGCGCCAAAGACTGCCAGCGGCGGCGCCCATTAAGATTTGGATTATTGAGTTGTCAGTTGCAAGTGCGCTCGAAGGACTGACCGACCGACCGACTGACTGACTGACTGACTGACTGAGTGTAACAACCACCGAGTGGGCCGGCCCAGACGACAATGCAAAGCGACAGGGACATTCAAATGGCTTATTAGTTGTTGTCCGGCATTCGGCGACGGCGCTCCCACTCATTGTGAATTGATTGGGGCGCCGACTGTTTCTGGCGCCGTCAAAAGTCGGCCAGACTCGCAAAGGAGGCGGCAAATTAAGCGACGGCCACGCAGCATCGCCTGATTTAATGCAAATGCATTACACGACTCAGCCGACCAGCCCCTGAGAGAATCCCCCTTTGATTGCGAGCGGCCCAACGACTGAATGACCATCATCATCATCATCATCATCATGGCGCCACTGCCAAATGAGCTGGACAACAACAGTGGCGGTGGCGGCGCCCGAAATGAATGGCAACGAGGCCGCCGCCAAAAACAACTGGCGCTTTTTGCGCGACAAACAAGCGGCCGCCAAATCCAGTTAGCATGCTAATGTCGCGCCGACATGCGCCCACAACAACAACAACAACAACAACAACAACAACAACAACAACAACGACGACGACGACGACGACGGCTAACAGTAACTAAAATTACCAAGATGATGATGAAATTGGATTAGAATGGAAGCCTTGAGGCGGCCGCCGTCGCCAACTAACAACAACAAATAGAATGCATTCCACATGCACTCGCCTCTGGTCATTGACTGTGAGCGAGCGCCCACTACTTTTGGCCGCCGCCGACACTTCCCACGAACGCCAGACAATTCAATCCAATTCAATGAGACGAGCCGAACAGCGGCGGCGCCTAGCGACGTTCGCGTCGACTCCATTTGAGGTGACATGCAGTCGAGTCGAGTCGAGCCGAGTCGGGCCGGGCCTGGCCGGGCGATAAACAATCAAAAATCGGGCGCCAACTTTCGACGGCGGCGGCCCAGCTCGACTGGTCCAGCTGGCGCCCCCTCAGCCTGGCCGGCCGGCGACTGTCGAAATTATCACGGCGCATCTGGCGCCACTTCCGCTTCCGTCGGGCGGCAATTTGAATCTGCTTCGATGGAGTCGACGGCGGCCGACAGAGAGGCGGAGGCAGAGGCAGAGGGGCCAAAGAGTTTTGGGCCAACTCAGCTCAGCTCAGCTCAGTTTGGTTTACTGTTGTTTGACATTATTATTGTCGCTAGTTGGCTCGTCGTCGTCGTCAGCGGCGGCGGCGGCGGCTCAAGTCGGCCGCCACTGCCAGCTCAATGGGCGGCCAGATTATTGTTATTATTGTTTGTCGGCTCGCTTATTATCGCCACCACTTGCAGTGGATCCACTCCAAATGCGCCACTGAAATCAATCGGCGCCCATCAACGCCAACAGCATTGGGCGCCCGTTAACTTGATCATAATCATGGCGCTTATCGAGCGCTCCTCTGGAGCCGCCATTTGGCTCAATTAATCAATCGCACTTGGGCGCCGGAAGTGGCGCGACAAACAAGCAGTGGCGCAGTAATCAGCGCCGATTGATTGTGTTGCAAGTGAGGCGGCAGCGGCCGAGTCGTCGTCAAATGGAGCATCGCCCGCGACACATGCACGAAGCTGGGGGCGCCTTAACGCCTTTTGGGTGTGCTTTTTGCCCAAATGATTGCAAAACTAAGCCAGGAATTGGCGCACAAAACATCGGCCATGATTATCATCTGAGGCGCGTCTGCTCGATCTTGTCGCAGTCTTGGAGCCGACCTTTTTTAATTATCATTAGCGCCTTTCGGGGCAACAGCAGAAACAGCCACACAGACGAATCTCTCAAGTTGGCGCCACTATGAGATGCCCAAAGGCAGTGGCGCCTTTTTGTTGCCTTTCCAGTGGCGTTCGGCGCGCAATCCGGCTGAAATTGGATGGCGCCTAGCGACGTTCGCGAACTGTCGCCTCCGTCGTCGTCGTCGCCGAGATTAAATACACCTTTCGGGGTGTCGCCGGGCGATAGCGCTCTTTGTTGCGCGCGTACAATCACACAACCACCAAAAGAGGCGGGCCTTCTTTCTTTAATAAAATTAGACTTACAGCCCTTTGAATGGGCGACTTGACTTGACTTGCAAAGAAACAGCAACAACTTGACTCCAGTCAGTCCTCTTCGCTGCTTTTGAATTTCCAATTTCAGTCTCGCCAGCAACACAAAGACAGACGACATTTATCTCTATTCGGCAATCTCGCAAGCGCGCGCCGCCGCCGCCGCCGACGACGACGACTACAACAACTTTGCCAGTCGACACCAATCGAACACGAAGACGGCCACCAAGTCGAGCCAGCCGTCAACTGCAACTCAAGAAAACAATGCAAATCAATCGATCAACTTGATTAGAGACCTGCCTTTGCCTTCTGCTTCGGCCCTGTTCTCCGGCTTTTCGCTTGCCAGCCGCCGCTGTCGCCACCAGGGCAACAGCCGGGTGCTGGCGGCGCCGGAAGTGCGACCTGTCGGCAGTGGCGTCGTCATCGACGTCGTGTTATTATTATCTCGCATTGAAGTGAATTGAATCCGACGAGGGCCGTCCACGTCGAGGTGAACAATACCAGCGAGTGTGAGCCTTATCGCGATTGCCGGCCGGGCCTCTACAATACGTGGAGCTTCCACCATTCGCATTCCTATTCGCAAAGCCATATCATCTGGCCAACGACGACAACAACAACAACCACTGACTAACCGACATGAATTAAATTTAAATAATCAAATGGCCTCTCTCGACAGAGACGAGCGGCAAACAGTGGGACTTCGTGCCCATCTACGACAGCCTCCGTTTCTCGACGCTCCCTAACGGCTCGCTGGCCATCTCGAACGCCACCCACCGCGAACAGGGCTTCTACCTGTGCTCGGCGCGCAACGGCTTCGGGCCAGAAGTGACCAAACTAATTAGGATAACAGTGCACGGTAAGTATCTATCTTAAGGGTGGCCTCTACTACTGCGACTGGCCTGTGTCCGCTGGATTCAATCAGCTAATTGATGTTCAATTGCTCCACTGCAACCACAACAACAACAACAACAACAGAGCCCGCCCGGATTGGCGCCAAGTACAAGACGCTCGAGGCGCGCGTCGACGACAGGGCCTTGCTGGTTTGTTCGGCCAGTGGCGAGCAGCCCGTCAGCCTGCAATGGTTCGACAGGGATGGGAAGGCCATCAGCCGAAGCGACAAGAGATTCATGTAAGTGTGTCAACAGTGTGTTTGCACGAACCGCCACTAATTGATTGCACTCACAGAGGACTAATTGATTTTCTCGCCACAACAACAACAGCATCGACGACAACAACAACGTAGCTCCGGATGCCTCAGCCAGTGGCTTCTCGACCACTCCAACGGCCGCCGAGCCGCCGCCAGGCACAGCCGACAAGCCGTCCAATGTGAGCGAGTCGCGGCTCATCATCGCCCGAGCCGGCCGCCAGGACTCCGGCCACTACACCTGCCAGGCGACCAATCGGCACGGCGCCGACAAGATGGCCATCAACCTGCTCGTCCAGGACGTCCCAGACAAGGTGGCCGAGCTGAAGGTGACCAACGTGACCGCCAGCACCATTTCGTTGCGCTGGCAGCTGCCCTTCGCCGGCAACTCGCCCGTCACCTCCTATCTCGTCCAATACCAGTCCGACGATCCCCTCGACGACCTGCTGATGTCTTTTACGCGGCCCCAGTCGCTCAGTGGCGGTGGCGGCTCTAAACTGTCCGAACTGGACTCAGTGGCGCTGGGCTCCTGGCCTGATGCCGCTCATCAGCAACCTGATTGAGCAGCAACAGTCGTCGTCGTCGTCGTCGTCTGGTCAGGGCGGATCAAATGGAGAAAACAGTAACCCGACGGCCTCGCTTAAGGCAGCTCTGGATGCGCTCAGTGCAGCCTCGTCGACGAGCGCCGACGAGGCCATCGATCGGACACTGGTCGAGCTGACCGTCGAACAGAGCGCCACCCATCTGGTGGTGAAGGACCTCAGCCCCTTCTGTGTGTACCGACTGCGGCTGGCCGCCATCAACAAGATCGGCCTGGGCGAGTTCAGCGACTGGATCCGCGCCAAGACAGAGGAGGCGCCGCCCAGCGGCAGCGCCTCAAGATCTCGGCCGCCGCCACTGGCCCCAACTCGGTCAAGCTCACCTGGTTTCCGCCCGACCGGCGCGCCTGGAACGGCCAGCTGGTCCGCTTCAACATTGGCTATCGCCCGCCTCGACTCGGCCTTCGAGTTCAACAAGACTGTCGAGTGGTCGCCGCCCAGCATTCAGTCCATCATGTTGGCCGGCGACGCGGCCGAGCACACCAACCGCATCTTATCGCCGGCCAGCAACACTAACACCAACACCAACAACACCACAACGACGATGACAACCACCACCAGAAGCACCACGTCAACCACAACAAGGAAACATACTAATGCAAATCAGTCGTACTTGTTGAGACAACATCTGCGCCAATTGCTAGCCCTCCAGCAACAGGAACTGGTGGCGCACCTGACCAACCTGCAAAGGTCCACCAGCTACCTGGTGTGGATCCAGGCGGTGAACAGCCGCGGCTCTGGGCCCCAGTCGCACGCCATCACCGTGAAGACGCTCGACGACGTGCCGCCCAGTGCGCCGGCCCTCCGCATTCAGTCGACCAGTACGAGCTCCGTCTCGTTGGCCTGGTCGATGCTCAGCAACTTTGTCAGCTCCGCCAACCAGTACTCGCTCTTCTACAGACGAGTTCCGCCTCCACTCCCGTCGGCCTCCACTCTGGCGGCGTCCGCCCACCAGCTACCCCCACTGCTGCCTCCAAACAATCCCACAGGTCGCGGCGACTCCTCATCCGTGCCCGCCAACGTCATGAACAGCTCGCACCTCCTCGAGAGTCCGGTTGCCTTCTTTAACGAGCCCGGCCCCTTCATTGAGCGCACAATCAGCAGCCAACAGCTGATGGTGCTGCCAATTCAGGCGCCCGGCGCCAACCACCAGCTGGATCATCAGGTCGACCTGGAGCCCGACGATGGATACCAAACAGCACTTCATTCAGCAGCAGCAGCAGCAAGCAACAAGGCCAGCATTACCAGCAGTTCGTGTATACTCGACCAGCTGGACTGTGGCAGCGTCTACGAGCTCTACATGATCACCCGCAACAGTGTGTGGGCAAGTCGGAGCCCTCGCCAGTGGTCACTACACGAACTAGAGGCGAGCCTCCACTGGCGCTCCGCCGATAAGAACGCCCTCTTTGCACGCATCGGCGCCCAGGACGTCCTCTTGAATCTGGCCACCTGGTCTACAGGTGGATGCCCTGTCACTCACATCACCCCTCAGGTACAAGCAGACTCCCGCGCCTCTGGCCGCCGCCGCAACCTCCAGCAACTCGTCGGGCCAGGCCACAGCCACAGCTGCATCTGAACGTTCCAGTGCCGTTTCGGGCTGGCCAATCAGCACGAGCGTACCCTCCAACCTGTTGGCCAGCATTAACGGGCAGTCCTCGCGCCCGACCGGCCCCTATACTAGCAACTCTCCAGCCCACCTGTTGGCTGGAGATGTGCTTGGACCGGAGCATAATCCTCACGAGCAGCAGGGACACAACCAGCAGCAGCAACAGGCGCCCTTCTCGCTCAAGAATTTGTTGCCGGCCACCGGCTACGAGCTCGAGATCATCGCCTACAATGCGGCCGGCCACACGAGCGCCCAGTACGAGTTCGTGACGGCCGGTCCGAACGGCAGCCGCAGTGGCTACACTCGCCGCGACGGCGTCTACCGGCTCGATCAGCGCGGCCAGCCACTGCTCGACCACTCGGCCGATCAGCTGAACGAGCCCTTCGGGCCTCACCGCCGACCACCACCACCACCACCAACAGACGATGGCCGGCTCACTTGTTGGCCAGCTGGTGCCTCTGGCCCTGACAGTGCTTTGTTTCGTCTGTCTCATCATCACCTCCACCTTCTGCTACTATCGCCTGACCGACACCTGGAAGAGGCGCCGGCGGGCTCCTCCAGCGAGCCCGCCGACGACCATTCGCACCCGGACGCCCGCCCACCAGTGAACCTCAGCCCTGGCTCAACCATCATGGACACCACCAAGTCCACACTGGGCTGGGGCCGCGCCAATCACCACCACAACCACAACCACCACCACCACCTCAACCACAACCACAACCACAACCACCTCCACCACAACAGCCATCAAACCACCTTCAGCAGGCGCCAACAACACTCGCTGGCCTCGCACAACGAACTGGACGACCAGTCGTCGTCGGTGGCCGACTCGCCGCCCGCCAATCATGTCCACTACTGTACGCGAGATCCAATGGCCAACGACCACCATTACCATCACCAGCAGCAGCAACTGATGAGCGCCACACTGAACCCGAAGAGCTCGGCCGGCTTCAGCCATTCTGTTTCAATGAAGGACTTCAATTTGATTCCGTCGACACTCAACTTGAAACTGGCAAACTGCGGCCAGAGGTCACCGGCGACGGCAGCCTCATCGCGACTGGCCAACCTACAGAAGGGCAACACCTTGTGCGGCCGTCTCTACACTACGAACGGCGAGGAACTACAAACAACACCAGACGAGCAGCAGCAGCAACAACAACAACAAGTGGCCTATGGAAACATCAACACGTGTCCAACTTATGGAGTCACGACGGCCGCTTGTAAGCAGGCAAACAATGGCCAGCGGCCAGTCGCGACGGCTAGGCCAGCCAATGGCCTTTATGGAACTACGAATGGCCTGTACGATCACTCGGCGGCGGGCCCAGCGGTTACTTGTTACTCTGAACAGCAACACGAAACTGGCTGGACGACGAGCAATACGGCGCCGGCGTCTGCCCAGACGTTGGCTGCCAATAGAACGACCACCTACGCCGTTCCAAGTGGCCCATATCAAGCCGCCGACCACCAGTTGATCTACCAACAGCAGCAGCACGACCATCAAACCTACGGACAGAGCAGCATCGACGCCTGCATCCAGCACCTGATGGGTCAGCAGTGCCAGCCTTTAGGTTCAGAGACCAATAACGCCAATGGACAGCAACAATACGCGGCCATATTGATGAATGGTGGCCACCAGCAACACAAACAACATGTCGATCGCAACTGCACTGGTTATGGGAACGAGAGCCTTGAGTTTGGCAGTCAATCCATCGATGAATTAATTAGCCAGCAACAGCAGCAGGACGGCAACAACAACCTGCTGGGGGCGGCGGCGGTGGCAGTGGCGGCGGAGGCCAATCTGTGATCGATAGCAGCAGCAGCAGTAGTGGAATTGGAACCTCGACGATCAGTGGCGGCGGCGGCCAACATCATTTGGATTGTGGAGCGTCCACTATAAATGAGCCAACAAGTGGCGCCGGCAATCAGGCTTATCAGATGGTTCCGATGAGTGCAGACAACAACTACGGACAGCAACAGGCATTCAACGGCGGCGAACAATCAATTGAACTTAAGCAAATGTGACAATCATTTAATTCTAATTATTACATCAAGCGACTTTCATCCAAGCAAACACGCCAACCTCTGTGATATCTTTACAACAACTAGCAGCAGTACCGCCAAGTGTTTTGTGTCATAACCAGACAGATTCTCATATCTATAGTTATAATTGTTTTAAATCAATTAAATAAAGAACGAAGCAGATCATTGGCATCTGTAAAAGTAATTAAGCGCGACAATGACTGAAAGAAAAGAGCTCATGCAAGCTGCGATCGATTGCGAAGGAGGCGAAGTTTGTTATTGTTTACGACGGCAACAATAACAATAACTGCAAAATGTTTTGCCTATTCGTTATCAGATCGACCATAATCTTGGCCAGCATTCTTTCGTTAGGCCCTAAACGAATTGAAAACAAGACAACCCAACACTCGACAGAGATCCAATGGAACAGCATCGACGACGGAGAGAAGAGAGTAACAAATCAGATGAAATCAAGCGATTTTAAATGGACCGACTCGCTAGAGAAGCCCAGAGAGAAGAGACAACATGTCAGCGGAGTACCCGTTGGACCCAGTAAAATTGGAGACAGAAAAGAATTGAACTACAACAAGGACGACATAGAACAAGAGGGAGAAACGACAAAGTGGAAGAGGGAAATGCACGAAAGTGGTGGGCACTTCCAATGGACTTATGGCTCGTCGAGAGAGGCCACCTCTCGAGCTCGCTCGGTGGAGTCGCCAGCTCTGTCGGTGGATTCGGGTTCAGGTGGGTCCTCCAGTGGTAGTGCCATCGCGGTTGGCATTTCGAAGCTCCTCAATGTGAATCAGGGCCACTATGGTGGGATGTACGACAAGATTGGCGGCTTCCATACCTGGTGAGTGATGTCTCCTTAATGTGTCGTGTATCTAATGAGGCATTTACAGTCATGTGACCAGCTAGGATCGAGATTAGAGCCGCTCGGTCAGGTGAACACAGGTGGCCTTCAATCCTAATTACTGTTGATTTGACGCCGTTGATTAAAGTATATCTGACGAATCCTGTTATTCTCTGGTCTCCTGTTGCGCGCCCCATTTAATCTCTGTATATTGATTAGCCTTCCTTCTAGCTTTTCTATAATAATTAGTAGATCTGCGTGAATATTTTCGATCTAAACACCAATCCAGTTATTGAGCTGAACTGAAATGATTCATTACGGGGACGAAAACAACATAAAATTGGCATGGAAGGCGCTTCAAGTTGTGGTGGCTCTTCCAGCGGCGGTTGCGCCTCCCTCCTCATCCTAGCGATCCGACTTTGCGCAAGGTGGTCGTGTTGAACGGCTAAAATCCAACAGGCGAGAGAACTGGCCAGGTTCTGGGCTGTGTGTGAGAAATTACTTTCAAGTCACTCTAGTTTCAGGTCTCCAATTGTAAGCACTAAAAGAATTCAACTGTTTGTTTCGCTCGATTCCAACCAAAAGAATTCGATTACAACCATAAGAACAAGATAGTCTATAGTTTCAAGCCACCTTAAGGTACAAAAGAATGAGTTATAGACGCTCCAATGAGGCGACCGTCTACACTGATGGTGCCTGTAGCCGCAACGGCCAGGAGACGGCGCCAGCGCCGGCATTGGCGTCTATTGGGGCCCAAACTCTTCCAACAACATAAGCCAACCTATCGGAGGTCGCCAAACAAACCAGAGGGCCGAGATTATAGCCGCCGACACAGCTATCCAGCAGGCCAAGGCGCAGGGCTACGACAAGGTCACCATCAAGACCGATAGTCAGTATGTGAAGAACGCCGCCGAGTCGTGGATACCCAAGTGGGAGAGTGGCGGCTGGACGAAGGACGTCGTAAATAAACAGGAGTTCCAAAGTCTCAGGCAGTCAATGAGGGACATCGACGTCAAGTTCGAGCACGTCCCATCTGGCTCGAACGCGGCCGATGGATTGGCCAAAAGCGGATCTACTCGAAACAATCGCTATTGATGTTCTGATTGAGAGTTTGGTCTGATAGCAAGGATAGTTTCGAGATATCTGCCTGATCGGTGGCCTATCATGGACGCATCTATACTCCGTCCAGACTAAGCATAAGTTAACGCAGAAGGACAGAAAGAAAAATTAGAGCAAGACGAGAGGACAACATCAACATAAATTTGGTAAATGTGTATAGATATATACTTATGTGTATATATTATGGGCTAACCAATCAAAAATTGATTGGCACATTTGTACAATATTTACTTAAACCACTACACCTAGAGCTCTAGAATCCTTAGCTTGTTCTGTTTCTTCTTCTTTTGTTTTTTCCTTCTTCTCCATAACATGTCCCACCCTCGTTCATTTATTTGCTGGTTTGCTTGTCTCTCACACCTGAGGACAATGATGATGATCATCTTGTCGTTGTTTTTAGTAGATATATAATCAGACCTAATCGATTGGGTCCAGCGAGACTTCGGTGTTGACATTTTATCCAATCGAACAAAATTTTCTGTAATCTGCTGATGACAATTATAAATTAACATGTTCAAGATGCAATGATGATGATGTTGTTGATGTGATGTCGATATAATAATAATAATAATAATAATATTGATAATATTGATAATCAATCTTTTGTCCGTTTGTTTGTCGCTCCATATTTATTTGAGTATAAACATGGCCATTTCATGAATTGATGGTAGACGTCGATCATAATTCCAAACCAATTGCAACTAATTCATTATTATATTTCATTCTTTTGTGTCTATTCATTCGTGAGTTGGTTTGAAACAACTCTGAACTTAGATTATGGTTATAGTTTTAGTTGTTGTTGTTCACTTCAACGACTTGGCGACCTTATCCATATCGACCGGTACGTCTACAAATTTTCTAGCTATAAATTTCAATAATTCATCTAATAGGAGCACAGGTATTGATATCTTGAGAACGGCCATCCATTCATACAGATTCAAAGGCACACACTAAAGACGGTGGAAAGGATATCGACATATAATACGACAAAATGTAATGTCATTGAGAGGGCGATGGCCGATATGAGCCAGCTGTTGGTCCATGGCGGCATCATCAACAGCGACTGGTTCTCTGACAAACTATTGAACGCGTTCAACATCTCAATGGTGACTAATACAGACAATGCCATTGTCATAGGATGAGGATCATGGAATACTGAACAATCGACGTTTACAAAATCCTCTGGATTTGTGATACATTGCAAATGATGAGTTAGCTGATAATAAGTCAATTGTGGGCCCTCTGGCGAGATCATGTACCACCAGGCGGCCGCGCCGACAGTGGCACAGCCCACATAGACACCGACGGCCAAATAACGGAAGAACAACCAACCAGTGATCAATGGCTCGTTGGCACGACGAGGTGGACGTTGCATGATGTCCAGGTCGGGCGGATTGAAACCCAGGGCGGTGGCCGGCAGACCGTCGGTGACCAGATTGACCCATAGCAATTGCACGGGGATGAGTGCCTCGGGCAGGCCCAGGGCGGCTGTTACAAAAATACTGACCACCTCGCCGATGTTCGAGGAAATTAAATATCTAATAAATTGCTTCATGTTGTTGTAGATGGCTCTGCCCTCTTCCACGGCCGACACAATACTGGAGAAGTTGTCGTCGGCGAGCACCATCTCGGCGGCCGACTTGGCCACGGCCGTTCCCGAGCCCATGGCAATACCAATCTCGGCCTTCTTTTAGGCAGGGGCGTCGTTGACACCATCGCCAGTCATGGCGGATATCTCGCCGTCGGCCTGTAGGAACTCGATAATCTTTGACTTGTGGGCGGGCTCGACACGCGAGAATAGCCTGGCTCTCCTGACGGCCTCGCGTTGCTGGTACAGTGGCAGATCGTCAAATTCACGGCCCGAGAAGGACATCTTTGAGGTGTCCTCGTCCTCGGTGAACACGCCAATACGACGACAGATGGCCTCGGCTGTTGCCTTGTTGTCACCTGTGATCACGATAACCCGGATACCGGCCGCCCGGCAGCGTTTAATTGAATCAAACACTTCTGTACGAGGCGGATCCAACATACCAACACAACCGACAAAGGTCATGTCGGTCTCATAGTTCACGAACTTGCTCGACTCGGCCAGATCCATCTCGTCAATTCGGGGCGGATTGTCGACGGTGGCCAGCGCCAGACATCTCAGTGTATCACGTCCAGTACCATATTGACGAATAACTTCCAGGATTTTGTTCTTGATTGCCTGCGTTAGAACCACCTTTGGTCGCCCAAACGAACGTGGGTGCACCTGTCGAGGACGCCCTCGGGCGCTCCCTTACAGAACATCTTGGGTCCAGAGCCGAGCTTGTTGTCGGGGCTCTTTGGCGAACACAAAACACTCATTGACTTGCGATCACGAGAGAACTCCAGAGTACAGTCCTTGCGCCATTGCGATTGAACATTGTGGTTGACAGTTAAAGCGGCGTCTCGTTTCGACATAGAGTTTCTTGCGTACTTGAATGGATTCAGCTTCTCGGCCAACACCACCAGGGCCGTCTCTGTGGCCTCGCCCACCTTCTCAAACACTCCCTTATATTCGTTGAAATCAATACTAGAATCATTACATAGAACACACAATGTTGTCAGCTCATGTAGTGCATCATATTGAGCCGTATTAGCTGGCTTATCTCCCAGCATTACCTCACCAATTGGCTCATAGGTTGATCCAGTGACGTGAAATTCGTGAAATGCCACATCGTTACCACTGGCACGATTCACAATAAATAGCCTGCTAACTGACATTTGATTCGTTGTTAATGTTCCCGTTTTATCTGAACAAATAACCGAAGTACAACCGAGCGTCTCCACGGACGGCAACGAACGGACAATGGCATTCTTGCGGGCCATACGACGCGTACCCAGAGCCAGACAGGTGGTGATGACGGCCGGCAAACCCTCGGGGATGGCCGCAACAGCCAGAGCGACGGCAATCTTGAAATAATAAATAGCACCCTTGAGCCAGGAGCCACCGTGGGCGGGATCATTGAAGTGGCCAATATTGATAGCCCAAACGGCGACACAAATCACAGATATGACCTTAGATAATTGTTCACCAAATTCGTCTAGTTTCTGTTGTAACGGCGTCTTTACCTCCTCAGTTTCGGTCATCTCTGTTCTAATTTTACCAATCTCAGTCGACAAACCAGTCCCAATGACAATACCCACCGCCTTACCGCTGGCAATATTAGTGCCCGAAAAGAGGGTATTCTTTTTATCTTGATTAACGGCACGTGCATCTGGCACAGGATCGCAATGTTTTATAACCGACACCGATTCACCAGTTAAAATTGATTGATCCACTCGTAATGTTGTCGATTGAATTTTAATTAGCCTAATATCAGCTGGAACTTTGTCACCAATAGAAATTTCAACAATATCGCCTGGAACAATTTCCTTTGCCCTAATTCGCTGAACACCATGCTTGTTCTTCCTAATGACTTTACCCATTTCAGGCTCATACTCTTTCAATGCCTCAATGGCGTCCTCGGCATTCTTCTCCTGCCAGATACCTACAACGGCGTTCGCTATGAGAATTAATAATATTACAAATGGTTCAACGAAAGCAGTGATTGAATTTTCGTTCTCTTCAAAAATGCTAATACAAAGGAGATGATTGCGGCTAATAGTAGAATTTTCACTAGTAAATCGTCAAATTGGGCCAGAATCAATTGCCACAGTGGTTTGCCCTCCTCGGCGGGCATCTCATTGGGCCCATATTTATCATTCAATCGTTTGACTTGCTCCTCAGACAGACCAAACTCTGGATCTGAATTGTAAAGTCGACGACCTCGCGCCACGTTTTAGTGTGAGCGAGCTCCATTGTATGTGTATGTGTTATGTGAAATGTGCTTGTGATGACACAATTCGGCTTGATGATGATTATGAAAATGCGATTATTTGAATTGTTGTATCTTGTTGTTCTATTGTATATGTGAAAATAGAAATTGATATAGATAAGATAATCTTGGTTATTGATAATAAGAATAATATATATCTAGAATTTGTATGATGTTCAGTCTACATACATATGTCTATTTGGAGGCGGCGGAGGGGAAAGGAAGGGTCTCAATTGATTATATGTGATATAATATATTTGTTGTCGTATGTATTATATTGTATGTATATGATGTAAGAAAATTAATAATAGAATAATAATTATATTGATGAGGTGATATAATCTATTAGTAATAGGTTTGATAGAATTAGTGGTGGTGGTTGTAGTAAATATGTGATATTCACTATATGATGACTGTATTTACTTGCCGGATTGTGCGAGTGTGTGTGTCAGTTCGTTCGGTATGAGATTTGGTGTTGGCATTTGCAGTACCTCGAAAATGCCCATTACTTTAACGCAACGCCAGTTTGCGCGTGAGTTTTTCTTGTTTCGGTGGCGGCGGCGACGACGACGACGACGGCAACTCGCGCGTTGGGCTCGTCGTCGTCGTCGCAGACATCACTCCGTAGAGAGTAGCCTTGCCTTTGGCGTGCTGTGTGACAGCATCAACACAATGCGACGACGACGACGAGACACAACCACCGCCATTGGATTTCGTGTGCATGGCAAAGCATTGAGGAGTCGGCGGCAGTGAAACGACAGCTGCAGATACGAGGCAGACGCAACAACAACAACAATTGACGACGACAACCACGAAGAGAGATTCTACCTTCGTTCAAAATGAATTACATTCTATCACATCTCATCCCGTCGGTTGCCTTTGAAGCCCTCGCCGCCGGGCTCATGGTTATTGTGCCAGCAGTGCCGGCAGGATCTGAGGGCAGAGAAGTAGGCAAAGAGTGGGCTTGATTATGCGTTGCCCAAATAAAGACTTTGATCATTTATGTGGTGCCGGCTCTAGCTTACGTTGTTAAACACAGCCACAAGGGACATAGCGACGCCGCCGCTGTCGAGTACTGTTGAGCTTGAAATATTTAAACAACAGCAAGCAGACAAGCGCAGGCCTACAAATGCAAGTACGCGAACGAGCGAGAGTCCTTCGCATAGCGTCGCGAAACGAGACGAGACGAGATGGGCGCTATGTACCTGCCTCGCGCTGGGTGACACATGAAAGGTCCGCGAGCGGCGCGAATTATCTCCCCTTCTCGGTCGACATTTGGCCCTTAGTTGAGTGCACTTTACTTGGTGCAAGTTCACTCGGCTGGCTGCGTTTAGATTATCTCGAGTGACACACACACACACACACACGACAGTCAGCCAGTTTTGTTTGGTTTGTGGAAATAATCGAACGACGATAGGTACGCACCTTTATGCAATCACACAGCGCCATCATCATCATCTACATCGTCGTCGTCGTCGTCTCGTCCTAGAGCAACCAGACGACAGAGCCGAAAAATAAATTACACAATCCGTGAGGGACAAATGAGAACCAAGAGGACGACGACTATGCGCCAAAATCCTTCCATCGCATTCTTAGTTACTTGTTGCAATTGTTTGGTCGCTGACTGTTCTCTCTTGGTGTTCAACGTTGGGTCTTATGTTGAACTGATAATGCAAAAACAACAATGCCGACCAAGTGGAGGCTCCTCCATCTGATGTCAGCGAGCCAACAACAACAATCCGAAATCATAGCGAGGATTTGCTCGCGAGAACAACAAGAACAATGCCCATAAAACAGAATCTTGTTTGTCTATCACCAACTAATGTCATCTGTTGTTGTATTGTAATAATTCATATGTCTATTTGGTTGTCTTAAGGGCGACTTAAGTGGCGGCGCCGATGACGAGGCTTTCGCATCAAAACCTCGTCCGCCTGGCTTAGAGGCCACCCACCCAACCAACAAGCAATCGAGAGTAGGCTGGTTGTGTGGTTCTGCCATTATTTACCCAACAGAAGTGGTGCTCTCGACAGTAGCAATGAAACAAGATGAATAAATATCGCCATACAATACGATTAATCTAACTGATAGGAGAGCAACAAAACTGGTAGCTGACGCGATCAGATGATGTTGACAGTTGAACCAACACACATAGACACAACAATTGAGTCAGACATCGTCGACTACTGATAATGTCTTTAATTGTTTCAAGATTATTAACACACATCTGATTGTCAGTGTGTTTGTGTATGTGTGTGATTGGCGTCAATCAGTCCGTCAATTCGTGTCAAGTTTGGCATGAAATGAACGTCGACATTAATCGTCTATTGGTCGACCAGATCCATACACACGAACCACCAGTTGAATGGAATTGATTTGAACAAAAACGGAGCTCATCGTTATTGATTGTGTGCGTGTGTGCCAATCATCTCAATCTCAGCAATCGGGCGATCATTATCATAACAATAATTATGCTATGAACTAAGAATGAGATGATCAGTAATGTCAATACCATCATCATGTCTCGTCGCAAGAGATCTGTCTTGAGAGGTTTGACTTGTTGTTGTTGCTGATGTGATTGTTGTCATTGTCTTGACGTTTCTTACAGCCTCCATGAGAGGCGTTTGACGCGAAACAGCAGTCCAATTGAATTGGCCACAAGATTTATGTAAACTTATTGGCCCAACAAAACACTTGTTGCAAAATCCATCCTGGCAACAACAACGACGACGGCAGTAGCTACTGATATTGACGATTTTCGACGCTCGTCGCGCCCTCCTGACGAGCCGACTAATGACATCGACAACCAACCAACGGCAATAACAAAGCCACGAACACCCAAAGTGTTTGTTATCGTGCTCGAGCCGCGGTGATATTTAATTGTATTAATGGCTTCAGTTAGCTTTCGCTTGACGTCAACGACAACAGCAACACCGACAACGACTCCAGTGGCAACAACAACGTCGCCAACTCTACCCAAAGAACTCTGATGAGCCTCTCATCTTTGCTGATGAATGTTTTTCTTACGGTAACTTTATGGGAAAGAGACATAGGCTGGCGGCCGATAGACAAACACAGACAGACATACAGTAGAGAGTCAGAAATAGCGAACATCGAATAGAGAATAGTTTTATATGCATCTGCTATGGCTCAACGACTTTCACCCAAAGCTCTCATACCTCCTGCTCGTACTTGATGAGATTGTCTGACGGGCGGACTGGCGGCCGGCCGAATGCGAGGCAAAAAGAAGCCAAGTCAAAGTGTAGAAGGATCGAGAGGGGACGCTAAACAGACACACAAACACTGATAAAGTGCCTTCTTCTTCTTCTTCTTGGCGAGCTACTCGAAAGTGAATTAGTGTCTGTCGACATCTCTTTCCACTTGCCTCATCTACCTCCTGTCAGCCAGCCAGCCAGCCAGTTAGTCAGTCAATCAGTGCTAGATGGAACGCCGGCGCTATAAACAAAAGAGATCAAACCGGCTGAGCCAGCTCGGAAGGCTCGCCATAATCGTCGTCCTCATCTCAAAGCACGGCAAAACTATTGGCTTGGCGAGCCAAATTCAAGATCAAACATCAGACATTACCTGGCGGCGGCGTGGCCCTCATTGTCGGTGCCGATTTAACAAGCGAAATGCAAATTATATAAGGCCCAATAAGAGACAGGCAGACAGACAAAGA
Source organism: Oxytropis ochrocephala (assembly GCA_020916435.1). NCBI lineage: Eukaryota > Viridiplantae > Streptophyta > Magnoliopsida > Fabales > Fabaceae > Oxytropis > Oxytropis ochrocephala. The sequence goes on from JAJHUT010000093.1 coordinate 220,922, forward strand.
TGGCTGGTGTTGTATATAATCATGACCTAACAGGCGCCTGTCTATGTCTAGAATTTTGTTGTCTCAGCGCCAAATCTCCATGTAGTGTGTTGTTTCCTACAGCTGTAACTCATTTTAAAATTAACTAATGTTGGCCAATCTTACACAGATCCCATTACTAACCAGTAGACTCCTCTATTCCTTCTGACTAAAGATTGTTAAGGTGCAAGAACAATTGCACATCATCATCATCATCATCATCAAAATCTATATCTATCAGCACTAGCCGTCTTGACGAGTTGAACAGAAAGTGTTTGGCTTGCCCTCCGAGCTCAAGTGCAAGACTAACAACAATGTCGGAGTGGGGATCAGAGGAGACCCTTTGGAGAGTCTCATCACTAGTTAAACAAAAGGTTCTTACCTCTAGCTGAGGCCCTTTTGTCTTTCTACTAGTCGTTCAGATGGATGAGTATAAGTAAAAACGTGAACCATCAGCGCGTCAACTCAGCCGTACGACGATTAGGCTGGGAGTTGCTCATTTGTGAGATTGCATCCCCTCCATTTATCTCATCCTGGCCCCAGTACATTCTCCAACAAGTTCCTATAGCCTCTTAGGAGATCTTGTGGTTGCTCTTCTATTCATATATGTATATATATACATATATCCATGAGGAATCCGTGTCAGATATATAAAGGACATGGGCTGAACGGGCAACCCTCTCGCTTTTGGGGCCTAACAATGATGCATGCTGGTGGCCAATGTCAAGTCCATATGGCGACGGCTGGATGATATGTTTAATTGGGCGCTTATTTTGAGTTGGCCTGGCCGAGGCCCAAATGAACATGACAACGAGCCTCATGCTAGACCCCAAGCAAACGTAATGAATTACTCTCGTAATTAAATATAACTTTCTTTATACAACCAACTTACGACCTACAACTTTATTTGAACAACCTTTCCTCACTAGATCTATCGTCTTCTTCGAATTGACAACGACTCTTACCTCTAGTACATGTTCAATAGGACTATTCGACATGTATATGGTGTATCTTCAATTGTTTTAGCTTTGAACACTCAGCTTCAACCGAAGATTCCTCCAAATGGAAAGTGGAATTTACAAGTACTTGTGTAGTTGCTTTCTTTTTCTATTGATAGAACAACATATGGACAATCATTCAATCAAAATTTGATTATCAAATACTAGAGTCATTGGACAACCCACTGACAGAGGTAAATTACGTGGGCACGTAACGTGGCTTCGTTCGTTTGCGTGAGAAAACAAATTCCATTCGATTGCTTCAAAAACGCGCGCAACACATCGATTCCATTTCTCTAGCCTATGATGATTGTCTGTCTGTTTGTATTTGATTATGGGTATTATCCCTTGTCCGTGCGTCTGTTCGTTTGTCATAATGGGCATGTTCCAAGCGCGAGCGTCACCACAACAGTGTCATGTTGTTTCGGTGAGAACAAATGATGATTTAAATCTTCATTTCATTATTTGACTTAATCTGTTGATACATTAATATTAGGATCCTCGACAATTAATTGAGAACAACTGGCGATTGTCATTGATCAGTGGAGTAGTGGAGCAACAGCCCGTCGGATTGGTATCGATTATATCACTATTTTATGAGACCATCTGCAACTAAGCTCGGTTAGACATAGGAGTTGATAATAGATCCTCATAGCAAATACTTGGGAATCCTAGCCAACAAATCACCCTCAATAGCCACAGATAATAACACACATATACAATGCCTGTGACAACAATCAAAGACAATCCACATTTTCAATCCTGCTTGACAAGCGCGTCCAATAAATTGGTCGTCGTCGACTTTACAGCCAAATGGTAGGTAAACAACCTATGAAAGACCCATCGCAGGCCACTCTACTGGAATCAACCAATGAACAAATATCTAAAAAGTAACTTTTACTATAAATTAAATACCTCAGGTGCGGTCCATGTCAACAAATAGCCCCAATTTATGAGAGGCTTAGTATCAAATATCCTCATGTAGTCTTTTAAAGGTCGACGTGGATGACTGTGACTGTGTGGCCGCTGCCAACAGTGTAAGTATCTCTCCTTCGAAACGAACAATAACTGTCTCAGGTTGACCTTATTAGATGGACAACTAATTGTACTGCTCTCCCAATCAGATATCTGCTATGCCAACATTTGTATTCTTTAGAGCCAAAACGAGAGTTGGCCAAATCGTGGGACCCAATCAAACCGCTCTGGAGGGCAAAATAGTGGAGTTAGCCGGTCAGGATTCGAGCTCATCAGGTGGAGAGACTAGCGGGCAATCTTACGGGCCCCATGTGGAATTGTCGCCATTCATAACAAAATCAGGATGCGAATGTCTTAACGAGAGTGATGACCATCCTCTGGCTCATTGCTTGTTGGACAATAGCAAGCAAACATATTTAGAGTCCGATTGCGATGAGCAATTGATTATAACTATGGCATTCTCACAACCTATTAAGTTGCACTCCATCAAGATTAGAGCACCAGAAGAGTACGGACCAAAGACACTGAAATTGTTCTTAAATCAACCTAGTTCTTTAGATTTTGATAAAGCCGAATCAGGTGTACCTATTCAACAAATAGATTTAAAAGCAGAAGATCTTGTTGAAGACGCCAAACCAGTCCAACTTATGTATGTGAAATTTCAGAATGTCAATAGCCTAACAATATTTGTCAAAGATAATCAAACGGGCAAGGATACAACACGCATCTCTCAATTAGTTTTGATTGGATCACCAGTGGCCGCAACAAACATGAACGAGTTCAAGAGGATTGGTGGTAAACAAAGGGAATCGCATTGAGAGATGACATCATCATTTGTCCAAGTAATATGATAATCTAATCTACTTTTTCACGAGTGAGGAACCAGAGCGCTAGATGTTGTGCCAGATGTTTACAAGAATTGCATTCTAATTAAAGATATCAAATTGATCAATAGAGTCTGATCATACTATGAGGGCTACTTCCAATCTGATGTGAAACCGACTGTGATTCGGTCGCATTACGGGATGACATACGAGATAAATCTTCCTGATGGATTTGGACGAACAGCTTTTTTTCTGGGATTGTTGTTGTTTTGTTAAATATCACTGTAAAACCCTGTTTTCTCTTACTTGTTGTAGCTATATTTCACGAGGCAAGTGCAATAAGCCGTTGACAAACAAACATATCTTGATGATCAGCTACGCATGACATTAACATAGTATCATTCAATTGGTATGTAATGAGGCAAAAAATAGACTACCCAAGCAGGGAATATTAATCCTATCTGGTATGTCTTCTGACTTGGAGATGACATAAAAATTTGTCTATCAATAGTGACATGTAGTCGGTCTTATTGTTTATTTATTTATTTTTACCTTACACATTCATAATGGTGGATTCACAATATTGCCAGTCGTTTTGGGATAGGACCTGGATTTGGATCTACTGTGGTTTGTCCATATTGCTCGCTACATTAGCTTTTATTGGCCTGATGACAGCCGCCTACAACAAGAGCGGGTCAACAAAACGACGAGTATACTCAAAGTTCTGAGACTGACACATCTAGATTTTCAAATGTAATATAGTTGATCATAAATTTGGTAGATAGTAGTAGTTGTAGTAGTAGTAGTAGTGGTCGAAGTGTTGCAGGTGGTGGTGGTGATGGTTTTGGTATTTATATATTTTAATAGCTGGTTGTTGATTGTTTGTTATATATTGTGTCGTTATAATATTTGTTTTTCGTCTTTTCCTTGATACTATATGTGCCCGTTGAACTTGCTGTTTCTTGTATGATTACCATCAACACCGATATCGCTCTAGGATATGCTTTACTAACAAGAACAATTTGGTTTACCACCAGTTTGACTATTATTCCCATTCAATCTAGCTGTTGATGGGCTAGAGGCTTTATGTTGAACGCCACACTCGGCTGAATTCAAATCAAGGCTTCCATCTTGAATGTTCTGATGGATCTTTTAGCCGTCTCAAAGAAGGCATCCTCGACATTTTCACCAGTTTTCGCTGACGCCTCAATAAACATCAGTCCATTCTCCTCGGCAAATTGTTTAGCCTCTTCGTGGGTGACATCCCGTTGACTTTCAAGATCACTCTTGTTTCCGATCAGATAAATGATTGTATTTGATTTGTGAGATTTCTTGCATCGGTTAACCAGGACGATAGATGATTATAAGTCGATCTACGAGTTATATCATATACCATTAATGCACCGGCAGCGCCACGATAATAGCTTCTGAGTAACGGCTCTAAATCTCTCCTGACCTGCAGTATCCCAGATTTGTAATTTGATTTTGTCCTGACACTTCAATGATTCTCGTACCAAATTCAACGCCAATTGTATGCGGACAATCGGCCATGAACTTTTCTCTGTAAATTGATGCAATAGACATGACTTACCGACTCCCATGTCGCCTATAATGATATATTTGAATATGTAGCTATAATTAAAGGCTTCAATGTTGGATGAGCATCATTGATATTGCTCGAGGTGTTAATATCCTGGTCCGTCATTTTGAATGTAATGTGTTTTGATTTGTTGTTTTTAATTAATAAATTTATACTTCGAATGAAATGTATTGATGCTTTGGACTGTTCAGGTCGTATTCTAATGAATGAAATGATTCCGAAAAAACAATAAGTTGGTTCTGTTTACACACAATCGTAATTGGAATGATAGAATATAGTTATTCTATATCTATTGTTGTAGATTCGATCACGTATAATTCAATCTTTGCGCCCCAATTTGATTGATAGCTAAAGTTTGTTTTATCAACGATTACAGTGATATCAATTATTATAATTGGTAGTGATAATGATGACGATGATGTTGGAGATGGTAGTTAAGGTTGTGGTGGTGGTAGTCGGATAATAATATGGTAGTTGTATTTATTTTTCTACACAATGTTAACTACAATCCTCGAATATTGCCATTTACCGTACACTCGCTAAAGCTCTCTCTCTCATTACTTTAGCGCAATGCCAATCTGTGTGTGTTTGTGCGAGTCTCTTCAGATGTTTTCTCTCGCACTTTTCCATAGCTGTGACAGCATCAACACAAAACATCGCCTAATGCGCTGGACGAGAAGCTGCAGGCTAATGGCAGTAAACTGACTGACCCAACTCCAGTCAAGTGCACTGGATTTTTCCGTCGACGTCGTCGCGTCACTGCAAAAAAACCTTATATTGTAAACAGAAATAAAATTCAAGTCGTTGTCTTTGGGGACCCAACTATTGAGTCGAGGAATATTTGATCATTGTTGACATCAGAGGGTTGCCCATAGCTCCAGGCATCCGACTGACAGAAACCAATAGCAAGAGGTAGGATGAGGTCTAATTCTCGTTCGGCAACCATCTATACTGATGGTGCCTGCAGTCGTAACAGCCAGCAGGGCAGCGCCCAGGCCGGGATTGGTGTCTATTGGGGCGACAATTCGTCGAATAATATCAGCGAACCTATTGCAGGTCGTCAGACAAACCAGAGGGCAGAGATTATTGCTGCCGACAGAGGCATACAGCAGGCCAAGGCGCAGGGCTACGACAAGGTCACCATCAAGACCGATAGTCGGTACGTGAAGAACGCCGCCGAGTCGTGGATACCCAAGTGGGAAAAAGATGGCTGGTCAAAGCCGTTGGTAAACAAAGTAGAGTTTCAAAGTCTTAGGAACTCGATGAGGACATCGATGTGAAATTCGAACACGTCCCATCAGCATTGAATGCGGCCGACAAGTTGGCCAAGAGTGGATTGGCTAGGAAAATATTAAACCAACTGTGCAGGAGATGACAATGGATGATGATGAGTAATCTAAACGATTATTGTTTGTGATATAATTAGCAAGTGTGTTTATTAATCATTAAAATCTAACACTAATAGATGAGTATCTTCTGTTTGCAATCTGGAGCCAACGGCGCAAATTAATTTAGTATAGGAGGGCTCGAATTCGCCAAACGACACACCACCCTTTGAGGCCGTAGGTAGAACTATCAAATTTCTAATAAACTTGCCCGTCTTGATATCCCAAAGCTTAACTGTACCATCGTCACTTGAGGTTACAACATGTCTGTTGTTAAAGTACACTGAGGTTATGGCGCTTGTATGTTTACCTTCTCCTTCTAATGTTTGTAAACATTGACCCGTTTTAACATCCCAAACTTTGCAATAAGAGTCAGCATTTGCTGATACGAGAAGATTCTCTTTAACTGCATTTTACTTGTCAAACTCTTATGGCCTTCTAAATGGTGGCGCAACTTTCCAGTTTCTGCATCCCAGATACATATTGTAGAATCTAGAGACCCGCTTGCAATTGTTTTACCATCAAATTGCAGACTATAAATTCTACTGAGATGACATTCTAAAGCATGGAAACAATTACCTGTGTTCGAGTCCCAAACCATAACCAGATGGTCGTAGGCACCGCTTACAATAATTCCATTCTTAAATTCAACACACCTGACTGCTGCAGAATGGCCCGAGAATATATGGAGACAGTTACCATCCTGATATCCCATAACCTAAGCGTAGTGTCTCTTGATCCAGATACAACTCGATCACCGTCCAGTGCTAGACATCTCACAGTCGAAGAAGTGTGTCCAACACATGTATGTAGTAGGGCGCCTGTATGAGCTTCCCAAATTCTCAAGGTTCTATCAGTTGCGCCGCTAATAACAATATCATCAGGCGACAATTGAGATGACCAAACACCGCCCGTATGTCCTTCTAACGTTGTGAGGCAGCGACCCGTTTCGCTTGACCAAACCTTGAGTGTCTGGTCATCGCTACCACTAACGATAGTATTCGTCAAGGGATTATATTGCAGGCATGTTATGACAGAGTCTTCATGGCAGCGTAATTGCATGAGATGCGATTTTTGGGAATTGATTGATCGGGCTCCTGATCACCAGCACAAATTAACTGGTCAAGTTGTACTTGAACATCCGATTTTGGTTGCCCAATAAATGGTTCTTTGATGTCAAATTCTCTAGTTTTCCAATTTCTTAATATATTAAGGTGCTTCATAAAGGCTAGTTTCCATTCCGATTTTGATTGGGCTTTGGTTTCTGGTGAAACAAAATCACTAACAAATTTTTCTTGCTTACTGTTCCTAGTTGAAATTCTTTTTTTAAACAACGCGTCTAGAGTTTGTTCGTTATTTAATAAGCCTTCTTCTTTACATTTCTCTCTCCATATACGATTGTCCTCGCAAACTATTCATACGAACGACACGTCTGAGCCGCCTGGCATAGATCCTCTGGACTCAAGAAGCTAGTTATATAAAGGGCAATTTCATATGGTACGCCCGAGATTATATCAATCTAATTCTTTCATCTATGGCAGTTCTGAGTGATCTCAATTGTTGCAGGTCAAATGGATGCTGACTGATCATTTCCTTCCACAGCTCAAGCTGGGCATCTGGGTTCATGCTCTTTATTGATCCAAGTAGATGGCCAATATCTCTTTTGAGCCTCTTCCTATGTAGGCACTCATCCCCTTCTGTAGCCACCATGTTTGTTGTTAATGTTTCAATTAAGTAATTAATAAGATAAATAATAATATTACTAATAATAATAATAAGAATGATAATAGTATTCATCTAGTTTAGGGATAAAATAGGAATGATACCATCATGAGTATGCTAGTTTTGAGCTGTTTGCAAATCGCAGATACATTGGTATTGTTGTCGTTGTCGTCGAGCAGTCTGGCAGCAGCGTTATTGTGGTGTTGGCTGGGCCAACTCGATTCGACAGCTCGTCGTTGTCGTCGTCGGCTTGCTTGTTGATGCCGAAAGCGCACATTGAGCACATGCCAAAGGCCGGCCCAGCTGGCCTGTCTTGTATTGTGCGTGTGTCTGTGCGTGGCCGCTGCCGGTCGCCGCGATAGTCAGCCAATGGGGGAGCGAATAGGGCTGGCTCTCTTTGTGTGCGCGAGAATCGCAAAATAGTATAGGAAAATAGCCTGTGCGCCACCAGCCACCACCATGAGAAGAGAGCCATGGCTGTGGCCGGACGAACGGCCGGCCACAGCCAACAACCATAAGCGCATGATGGCCATTGCCAGTCTAGTAATGGAAACAGCAGGCAGAGCCGGAGCCGGAGCCAGCAGAAGCGGCACCAGTAGCAGTCTAGTCTGCTATTTTCTGCGAGCCACAGTCGCACAGTGGCAGCTTGAAAAGCTGCGAATGAACTGGCCGCCGCTGGCGTCGTCGTTGTTGCTGCTGTTTCTTCTTCTTTGGCCGCCGCCGCCTCAAATTCGCAAGCGACGAAGCCAAACAAACCCAACACCACCCACTACTACTGCTGATGGTGATGCTGCGCCCTGCAAGTGTATTTTATTCATCAGTATTGTGATCTTTCGACATCATTTGCCACCAAAAATGATATCATATTTGCTCTAATTTAAATAAATCAATCCATATTAAGTTACTTAATATCAAGTTCATCCAAACAGAGAGTACAATCCAATTATTGGTGCTATCCCACTGAAATTGGCTCTGCAATCTTCAACATTAACATGCTACAGGTTTCCGCAGCCCATAATATATCATCATTATTATTGAAATACCGATGATTAGCATGCCAACTCAATGAATAATAAATGTTCCAGGGTTAAATTGTTGCCACCATATTGATTAGATTATAATGCCGATTTACAAAAATTTTCAATACAACATTTTATTGTTTCTCATCTAACTTCACCAAATACATAAGCACCATATTAAACGGGGAAAAACGCCAGCTATCATGTTCTCCAGGCGCAAGAAGAAGCCAGATATTTCTAGGCCCACTGATTTTCGTCATTGTATTAGGACGCAGTTCGATAAAAATGGCGAGATGGTCAGTCTGCCACCTCAGTGGGAGGGCATACTATCCGAATCAATTAAAGATATCAAACCAAAGAGTTCAAGTTCATTAACAAACATAAACAACAACCAGCAAAATAATGCTAAGAATCACCACCAAAGCTCGTTAGTCTCCTCATCAAATGATCAACATGGCAATTCAAATCAACAGAATGGAGGCTGCAATAACGGGAATCAATATACCGGCCAACTATCAGCAACAAGTGAATGCTAATGGAAGCGTTACTAACGGCATTCTCAAAAATCACAACCAACAACAACAATCGAGAGAATTCAATAATACCCAGCCACAGCAACATCAAAGATTTACCACATGGACCAACAACAACACTTGTTGCAACAGCAAAAACTCCAATCTAGGCCTCCAATCGGATATCAATCCCAAGGAATCTCTTTACCACCACCTAGATCGATGGTGAATATTCCAAATCACGGTCAAGCAATGTTCAATCAAACTCGAGCTGCCGATATGAATCCACAAGTACAACCAAATCACTCAAATGCTTTCATTTCAACAGCTTCTGTGCCAAGTTTTCCTATAGCTTCTTCGAGCAACTACGGTAAATAACCAGCATAACCAGTTAACTGGTATGAATGATGTTCATCCACAACAGTTGCCGAGGTCTGAAAACTCAACCATATTTTGCCAATCAACATAGAGTCAATGCTACACCGAATCAAATGCCTTACTCAAATAATCATTTTGTTCACCAGAATATTCACCGAAACGGTCCACCAATTGAAACGAATCAGCAGACGATGAATATAGCCCAACAACATCGTACAAACCGAGAACAGCAAACAAATAATCATCCAAGCCTCAACAACAACAACAATTATCAACAACAAACCTATGTTAACACAAATCAAGTTCAAGCCCATCACCATCATGGTAAAGCTAATAATCACCCATCACCACTCAACAATAACTATCCGATGCATCAGCAGCAGCAAGCAAGCTGGAAGCAATCAAACATCTCATCAGCTAGTCTGACGAATCAAGATAATCGACAAAACTACAACAACACTGATCCATCCCCGTCGGCACAAGCAAGCGATATTGACCAACGCCATCAAGCCTCAGGTTCATCATTGAATGACGAGCCTATCGGAATTAAGGAAGCTCTGACTTTGATTGTTGATGCTGGAGAACCAATGTCTAAATACACCAACTTATCTCTCATAGGCGGGGATCTACCGGCAAAGTTTACTTATCAACGGAGGTGGATACTGGGCGTCAAGTGGCGATAAAGAAAATGGATTTAACGAAACAACAACGAATAGAGTTATTGATCAACGAGGTGGCGACGATGAAATATTACAAGCATCCAAACATTGTCAAAATGTTTAATTCATATTTAGTTGGTGATGAACTTTGGCTTGCGCTGGAATATCTCGAGGAGGTGCTTTGACTGACATTGTAACAAAGACTACAATGAACGAGCAACAGATTGCCACGGTTTGCTTGCAGTGCCTCCCAAGCATTAGCATTTCTCCACGCCGAGGTTTGATTCATCGAGATATCAAGAGTGATTCCATATTATTGGCCGCCGATGGTAGTGTCAAACTATCAGACTTTGGGTTTTTGTGCTCAAGTTTCTGATCAGGTGCCAAAACGACGATCACTAGTCGGAACTCCTTATTGGTTAAGTCAGAGATCATATCTCGCCAAGATTACAGGCCAGAAGTTGACATCTGGTCGATGGGAATCATGATTATGGAAATGGTCGATGGCGAGCCCCCATTTTACAATGAGCCCCCAATACAAGCCATGAAAAGGATGCGAGATATGCCACCGCCCAAGTTGCAGAATCAATCTCGTATTTCGCCTTCACTTGACAATTTTTCTCACGTATGCTCATCAAGGATCCATCTAAAAGAGCTACGGCCAAAGAATTGCTTCAACATCCATTTTTGCAACAAGCACTCCTCCAAGTTCATTACATCCATTGTTGGTTCAAACTTCAGCTGGTGGTTGTTAGACGAGACTGAGTCTTACCACTACTCGTCAGATTGATGAGTGAACTATGTAGACGCTAATGGACGACCAATGGATGCATGATAGCTGCATTTTCTCAAGAAAACTTCTGGAATAATCAAATATTTCGACAACAAGCAAAGCAAAGCTCATTTTAAGAATTGTTTCATGTAATAATCACTGTTAAAGATCAAACCATAAACCCCAACCCACGAAAAACAGAACAGAAAAGATGCTATCAGGCACATATAACGACTACCAATCACTTAATTGATCGCACGACACACCAAGGCCACTCAAGACTGATACGATTGAAGGAGCTATTAATCTCCAGTTGAATCTGGGTTGGATCTTGAGCCTAGGACATTGCACACCCACAACGAGAACATTTGTGCACTTTGAAAGAACTTACTTAATTGATTAAAGTTTTATCATGATCAATTAAGGATGTGCAAATATATAACAATAGAGTTTATTATAATTAGTTGTTTGTTTGCTCATTGTCGACTTGACGTCTTTTGGTCTTCGCCTCCTTATCGCCTCAGCATTCTCGAAGGACATGGTTCTCCTCCACCTTTATGATGTTCTTGTAGATGGCTGCCGTCTTGATGATCGGTAAATTGTCCGAGTTGGCCATGGATCCGATCATTCGAACAAAATTTAGTACAATCATCTTGATGTTTGTCAGTAGGATAATTGAAGATTGGTCTCATCCACATTCTGTTGGATTTTGATATTCAATTGGCAAACACGTGGGTTGAATTGTGAAAAAGCGTGCACGTTTTAGATCCAAGCGAATGTGGACTCTAATTTGACAGATAAAACAGATAACAGCATAGGACTCTTTTAGTTATAAAAGGCGACTCTCCAAGTCATTTATTGATAGATTCCATTTCTGGATATTGTTGGATTTTTCAGCTGATTTGGGTCAGCTTAGATTCAACAATTCACATTCTAGATTTGACATGTCCACTAAAACACAACTCTGCGTCTTCACAAAAACTAGGCACGGAGATCAACTGAATCTTAGACCTACCTTCAGTCCGAGTATGTTGTTACTGTATATTCTTGTTGGTTTCAGCAGAAGTAAACATCGGGCACGAAATCGATTATGAAAGGATCCCTGTCTTTAAAAGGTAGACAACTCAAGTTATCCAGGGCGGACGGAGCTATGTGGCCCCATTCTAGAGTATTTTTAAGTACAGTTGTACTGTACTCATCCTACTATGCTGACTTATGGCCTCTATGTTCTCACCTGAAGTTCCCAGTATTGTATAACATTCGTGCTGGACTAAGCAAGGGTTCGTGACAGGACGGACATTCTCGGAGACGTCCTGATTGAGGTAATATCTTTCGGATGGAAGGGTTGCTGAGGTAATAGGAATGAGGTTGGATCATTTTTTGCCCGGCATGACATATATCTCAACGCCACTAAGTGCGAGATCGTGAAGATATTTATCGAATAGTGAGAACACTTCACACATAGATCTTGAATCTTTGCTCTCTGATTCGCCAATTAATTCACTTTTAGCTTTCGTATAACCGGGCCCTATTGAGGTTACCCACAATGATTACCTTCACTATCCGATATGAGTTGATATCCTCTGTACTTTGGGTTGAGTTTCCATGCACAAGATCTCTCATTCTCTTCAAGCTTAGAACAATAGACGCAACTTGATCTTTTTTCATGTAAGAGTCGAAGCCGAATTCCAGTCCTGAAACAATGAGTAATCGATCATCCTTCATGCTTGCAGTACCATTGAGCACCCTCACCCCTCGGGCATCCTATACACATTAAGACTAGGGCCCGCGTAACATATGTCCGAAACCTGGAAACTTGGACCCACCATTGAGCTGGCGTCCGAGAAGGGCGACCGAGTATGCCTGTAACATGTGAATGAACGTCAATATCACCTACAACTTCAGAACGTTTTCATCTGTTTCATGTAATACAAGCGAGTCTTGGTCACTTGTGAAGTTGACATTAGGGTCAAGGGAAACCTGTTGATTGTCTTCCAACCCTCTCAGGATCGATGGTTGATTGTGCATCAATTTAAAAAAGTGTGCCGATCACAAAACTTCGGTGGACCCTAGCGAGGCGTTCAGTTGTTCTAGAGGCACATCCTTGACTTCTTCACCCCACCTGAACCGTGCACATTTGATCAATGAATCCTGACAACTCTTAAGTCTTATGTTGTATATGTGATAACATTGGTCAGCGAGCGGTTGGCCTGTTGAATGAAGGAATCTCTTCGGATCGATGTGTGTTTTTATCGCTGAGACCATAATGTTGCTATTGTGTAATAATCAGCCTGTTTACTGTTACAAATATTTGTTTATTTTTCTAATACAATAAATTTCAAATTCTGTCAGATGTAACGGATGTCGTGATTATGTTTACAAATTTTTGTTTATATTCTGTAGAGAGAGAAAGAGAGAGGGTGGGCGCTATCCCTACCGGCGAGCAAAACAAACCGCCGACGGTACTGCCAATTGTGTTGATGATACTAGTGCCGTGAATGGAGCTCCTCAGTAGACAAAGTTGCTCCGTTAACGAAATTACGGGTAGTATGCTCGTATAATATGGAATGCTTGAAAATTAATATATCGGAATAATTTCTTTGTTCATATGCGTTTCGTTAATAATTTGGGCGCGCGAAAGAAGCCACCCGCTCACGAACAGATTTCCCAGAGATGCCGAAACTATGGCTCTTCGTATCTAATCAAAACTTTATCTACAATCGATATGAAACTTTCTTTGGTTTAAAATATTTGCGGCTGATAATAGAAAAGGATCTCGAGTGACGAAGAGAGAGCCAAGTTCTCAATGATAATTCCTGATTGAGCACCAGGCTATGCACCCAATTCGGTTCAAAAATGAGGCGCACCAAAATTGTGCGCACCTTTTTGGCACGAACAGCTGATTTTGCACAGGCTTAAGTTAAGTTAGACACAATGAGATGATGCACATGGTGCGCCCTGCTCGCCATGAGTGTGCGCAAACTAAAAGCGCAGCATAGGACTCAGCCTTTGCGAGCCCAACCGAAACACACACAGAGTTGAATTCTCTTTTCATTTTTCATGCAGGGCCGCACAGGGCTCACATTGTACTGGTTTGTTCTGTTAGTTTGGGAAAGGAAGAATTTGCTCTCTCTTTTCGCTCTTTTGCTTTCTGCGATGAGAATGAAAGAGAGGGAGAGAAAGACGGAGAGGGAAAAGAGAGAGCAAACAAAGAGAAAGAAAGACAGACAGACAGACAGACAAAACCGACTGGAGAATATACAGAGAGGGCGAGGGAATGAGAGAGAGAGAGACAACGACCATCTCGGTAGTAAAATCAGACCATCCCCTTGTCGTGCTATCATTGTCATCACCACCTAACAAAACGTCTACATCCTTTCATCGTACTACTATTGATAATAGTCCATAGTTTGAAAATTATTGTTTTATCGACACCAAGACAGTGTCAGAACGACACCAAGATCAATCCAGTGTTACTTCATAAAATTGGTCACTCTCTGTATATGCTTGCTCGAGATATTCAAACTAATTGAGGACAAGTACGTTTACGATTTCAAGGTGAAGGTTTTAGTATTTATATTGTTGATAAATATAATATATGTCTTGCTTCCATATTAATGCGGGTGAACATTAAGATGGAGCCCATAGATTACAGCTCAGACTCATGAAAGCTGAGAGTTGGTGCCATAGCACCATGACATTCTCACACGAATATTATTTTTGTCTTGGAATATCTTCAAGTCAACTAATATCATATCGAGATAAACTTGACATCTCATCTTGGACAAGTCCAATTCATATTGTTAACACACATATTAATTTATTATCACACCTGCATCTACAACATCCTCATATCAATCAAGTTCGATCGCAAAGTGTTGGTTCTTCTAGATCCCCACTCCATCATATGTAAATCAATTAGACCTGTCAAACAATCTATTAATTGGCAACTAAAGAAATTGTAATTGTATTGTAATTACCTCTCTCAAATCTGAACATGGGCGACGAAGAGTCACAAATTATCGAATTATTGGAGCAAAAGGCCAAGTGTATAAATACTATTGACGACAAGTGGATCTCAGAATGGGCTGTATTGATTGAGAAGTATTTAAGCGAGAAACTCGGAATCATATTAGATTGAAGGCCATAGCGATGCTATCGCAGATATTCTCGAAGTATCATGTTATTTGCGGCGAGGAACTGATGAACAAGATAATTTTACCCAATTTTAATGATGATGACCAAGAAACGGATTCTGTTGTTAGGAAGCCAATTGTTCATCTATTATTTGATGTGGCCTCAGTTTGTCTTTCATACAAGCACTGTAATGCTATCTTGGCCATTGTTAGGAAAATACTAAACAAAGCCATTCAATCAGAAGGTGGAAGAGCAAAATTCTCTCGTTTATATTATTGGAAACATTGATGTCATTGATAGCAGGCTAATAATATCAAATCTAACTAAGTTGTTCATGACCAAGATGAAACGTTTGCCTATAGATCCGGCCGTCAATATCCTAGACATAACAGTGAGCTACCTAAATCTTACTTACAGATGTCCCTTCAAGATCCGGCCCCTGCCGAGATACCAATGATTAGACGAGAGTTATTTTCTTTCTTCCTCAATATCAGGTGCAATAAGCATGGACATCTCGGTGTACTAACTCAGAATCAGAGTTTGAATGATCTGACCTATTCTCCATTTATAATTTGTGTCAAGAAGCCGCGTCTGCTCGAACAAAATCAGCCAATGCCATCGTCACCTAAACCAGATAGTCCCACTCAATTGAGTTCTCTCTACCGCACAACAACAACAACAACAACAACAAAATCAACACCACTTTCAACCCAATCATCAACAGAATCATTCTTATCACAACAACAACCACCATCACTATCATCATCAACATTATCAACTGGCAACATACAACAACAACAATCACAACCACCATCACATAATATTTTCATCCCAAACGCCTACTATCCAGAGTGTCCCATCGAATCTCGTTGCGTTAATCTTGATTCGATGTTTGTCAGGATAATTGAATGCATCAACCAAGAGACAGACTTGGATGTATTGAAGCTAGTTCTAGATGGTCTACCCGGTTTATTAGCTAACAAACCGCTCATTTCCAACCACTCCAGACGAGCGTTTAAATCAATTGTGTCTGGCATTAAGCGGTTTAATACTACCAAATAAGGTTAATAATCGGCAAAATTCCAAGATCGATATTGTAAAATGTAGTCTACGTTGTTTAACATCATTATTAATTTATAGGAAATCATTGGATCATAGAAGCATCAAGACAATGTTATCTGCATTTGAGCATTCGCTAAAGGTGTCTAGGCATCCAATCGTACCTTTATTCACGACATGTCTTATAGAGTTACAGGATAGCTCTGAGATGGCCAGATTTATGCCAGTAGTGTTGAGTAGTCTTAGAAAATTTTCACCAACAATTAATTTGGGCATTAGTATGTTGGAATTTTTATCTTATTTAATATTATTCCCAAAATTATACGAGAACTTCTCAGGAGGATGAATATACGTTCATATTTGCCATAGCTTTGCCTTACACGAACCCATTTAGATTTAGTGATTATATAACCTGTTTAGCATTCCGTGTAATAGCAATGTGGTATTTGAACTGCCGGCCATCATTACGTTGTGCATTTGTGGAATTAGTTAAAAAGAGCTTACATAATAATGTGATACAACCACTTAAGGAGAATCCGATGCCATTATATTCGCAAGCATCAAGTCCTATAACCACTACGCCACCAATAACCTATTCATTGCCTGCTAATATGTCGCCACTTGATCAGAGAAAGCGTAGCTCAAGTTTGAATACTGAGAATAATTTTCGTAAACAACAACAATTACAGACTGGTTTTGGTATGATCAGCCCTCAGCTTTCTTGCAAGTGAACGAGGAATTAATAGAGACTTTTGCCGATTTATTGTCACGTTACACGCATGGCCAATACCTGGCGATAGCGCCAAAGAATCGTTGCACCGAAAGACTCATTGACAGATCGACCAGCCAGACTTGGTTGCATGGAAACTCGTTGGTTACAATAACCTGCAGGTAGATCAAACAATGGCTGGGCCGAGATTATGGTTCGACGGCCTACTGGGAACACCAGCTGGATAGGACGTCCTACAGAACACAGTCGGGACACTACCAATGTTCAATCAACAGAGTGTACACTAATTTACTTAATTTTGGCAACGATGTAATATCTTTATTTTCAACAATGTCGCTCACATCCGACGATGGAAGCGAGAACATAGATCCCTCTCTGAGTATCTCCTCGGCGCTATCGTCCATATCGACGGCCACCACCACAACCACCGCAGGCGGCGGCTCGATGGCCTCGTCGACATCAACACTATCGAGTCCACATGCAGGCGCCAACATCGGCTACAACTACTACCAACAACAAGCAACAGGCGCCTCAATGACTCCAGGCGGTGGTTCAATGAATTCTGCCCAGAATACAGAGCCTCCACATCATCATTATCATCATCATCATTATCATCATTATGGCCATTCGGCGGCGGCGCCCAACAGCTCGACGACGACGACTACGAGCAGATGCTTTGAGGCCCATTGCTGTTGCCAAAGGATAAGAAGTTTGACATAGCATTGAGCAATTTCGACCACATAACTCCGTACGAGACCCATAAGGTTGGTGTGATTTATGTTGGCAAGAATCAGGTGGATAACAGGGCGGCCATATTATCAAACAAATGCGGCTCGTCGAGATACTACGAGTTCTTGTCGCACATTGGCACTTGTATCATATTGAATGACATCGATCCGAGATTTATTTCATTGGCGGCCTGGACGTCAAGGGAAACGACGGAAAATATGCCTACTTTTGGAAGGACAATGTCACTCAGGTGATCTTTCACGTGGCCACCTTCATGTTGGCGCGCGACAATGATCCACAATGCAACAACAAGAACCGACACATCGGAAACGATCACGTCTGTATAGTGTACAATGACAGTGGTGCCCAGTTTAAACTGTCAACAATCAAGGTAGGTCTTTCTATAAGTAGATTGATAGTTCACGGCGTTGTTATTGATGTTGTTGTTGTCATGGCAACCATATCTAATCAACTTTTTGAATGTTTATCTCTAACAATCAACCGATCAATCAATCAATCAATGCACGCACTCACAGGGCACCGGTCAGTTTATTATGGCTTGCATTATCATAAGTCCGCTGGATGATGATACAAACATGGTGGAGGTGGAGGTTTTACTGATTTAAAACAAATCCTGGGCGACATAGAGACGAAGGTGCTATCGAATCTTGGCGCCTCTTTGTTTGCCCGCCAATTGGCCATACATTTGAATGTAAGTTCTTCATATCCATACGTGTATGTATACCTTTAGCGATGTGTATTAGAAAACTAACCCCTAACTGACGATATCCATGTGCACCTAATTAGCTGGCCTCCAAGATTCACGAACGTAGACATCTGGAGGATTTCTGAACAAAGAGCCTTACGTCTCGAACTGGGTGGAACGTTTGCGTTGTATCAAAAGGATCCGAGGCAGACTGGACGAGAGTCGGAGGCCGGCCAATAACAGCTCCATCTCAACTAGGAGCAAGTAATACATTGAAATGATAATCATAGTAGCAATGGTAGTAGGATAGGATTGTTATCGATTATCGATAATACAGATTCCAAGAATCTTTAAATTGATCGATTGATCTTGCGATGGGCCAGCCAATCAATGGGCGGCTAGTGTCTATCTATACATATTTAAATTGATTGAAACAAAAGCACTCACCCCAAGTCTTTGTCGTCCTGTCGTGTGTTGTATCATCTTCAGTCTCGAGTGTAGGCATGTTAACTGGCGACTGTCTGGGTTCCGAATTTATCACGCCTTCCCGGAATTGGCCTGGGCGTTATTCGGGACTCCGCCGGGCAAGTGGTTCACCAAATCGGAGAAACAGTCACATAGATGTCACGCCCGTCTAGAGTTACGTCCCGAACGGAATTCAAAAAACCGAAGAAACAGTCCGACTGTTGACTGTTTCAATCCAGTCAGTTAACATGCCTACTCGAGTGATACATTTATAATTAGTTGTTGAATCACAGTAGTTGTCTCGAGTAAGAATTTCTTGAATTGAATGATATGATGATGGCACAATCAGATTGATTTTAATTATTAAAGATGAACAACTGTTTGGATCATAAGGAAGACCGGATGTTTTTTGTTTTTCACCACCTGCTGAGTTAGAACTGATTGGATTTATTAAAACAAAACTAATCTAGTCTTCCATATGATTGACAGCCCATAATGAACGACGACGATGACGACGATGGTTACTTCTAACAATGGATACTATCTTAAATAGCTAATCACAATGGAGAGCTGCTCGTTTGATGAGTTAATTTTCGTATTCTTCTTGTTCTACCTATTGATCTTGTGGATTGCGTATAATCTAATCTATGTGTTTGTCTTTGGGTGTTGTATTGGCAGGGCTTTTGCAAAACTTTTCTTCAATGTTATTTATTCATTTGGAGATGAGGTCTGGCTGACGTCAACACTTGAAATGTGGACCTCCCACCGGCTTCTTGCGACATTTAAACTCCTACATTTGTTTTAAATAAGTGAGACGAAAATAACTATTGACTAGCAACCAAATATTTCATCCTTCATCTTGTCGTTGTGTTTACCTTATTCTACTCTCTCGGCCAACCTCAAGATTGGCCTCATTTGACTAGTAGTAGTCGTCGTGAATGTTCGGGTTTCTTGCCAACTAACCTATTGGAATAGTTGATTATTGTGGCGCTCGCAACTGTGGAATACACTCCTAAATGATCTATGAGATCTCTCGAGGAGAACCACAATTCGGCGCAGACCAAAATCGACTATTCACATGCAACGTCTGGTTTCGAGGCCCATCACCACAAACAACCAGCGACCAAATTGAGCCAATAAGTAAATTAATGCATCTGTCACGATCTCTAAGGCAGCCAAATATAATCTTTAATTCATTGGAGAAGTTAACTGATGGTTTTATTAGAAGATGGGCGAGATGGAGCGAGAGAAATAACAATTGCGTGTTCATTATGGCCTCTTTTTCTCGAGTCGCTAGGCTCCATGCGTGAAGGCTGCTATTATTATTATTTAAGCAACACAATCGAACTCATGATTATACTAATATTTTAAAGTAATGGCTTGGTTCATAGATAAACAAACAAAAATTGAACTATTGAATTCATTATATTGCCGGCAACAACAACAACAATTTGAACTCCTGTGAACATGTTAATTTAGTATAGTCATGGCATGTCGCCTGCGATCACTTTTATTTACTGCATTTATTATCGTCTCTGTCCTGTCTGTCAACTCAAGAGTTTCGTCCGGTCATATCTGGTGGACTGAGGCTGGGCCTGGCCATTTGATTGGCTCTCGAGGCTGTCGCAGTGGCCTGTGGTCGACTTGGAGGGCCAATGGTAGTGGAGTCTAAACGGTGATTATGGTGTTGGTGGTGGTGGTTCTGATGGTAGACGGTGGCGGCCAGTGGGAAGGAACAGACATGGACAGGGCGCCAGCAGTGGATCTGCTTGATTGTGCGATCTCAGACTAGCCGAGGCGCTTGCAGCAGCTGCAGCCTCGGCCACTGCAGCCACCTGATGATGGCCAATGGCGGCGTTGACGGTGTTGGTGGGCGAGCTGGCCTGGCGCCAAGAATGACAGTTGGCCAGTTGGCCCGCTTGGCAGTGGACACCAAAGGCCTGTTGTTTGAATGGCATCAGCGGATGGTGATGATGAAGATGAGGATGATGATGAGTTGAGGTGGAGGTGGAGGGTGAGCATGATTGTTGGTAACGTAATGGCTCGAGGCCGATGGGACGGACGTTGAGATGATGCGTGGCATTGCGTAAGGATGGGAAGCGCAGGTTGCGTAGAGGAGGGAGCCTCTTGAGTCGACGGATTCTTGTTGGTGCTCGCCACCCGTCGTCTCTGTTGCCCGCTGACTGCCGATATTGGCGTCTTGTTGTTGGTGAGTGGCGATGTTTGCCGCTGCCAGACAGAATTATAATGCTCTGGTGGACGGTTAGATACTAAGTTTGACATGTCATTTTTGACGATCACTCATTACATTTGAGACTACTTACTAGTGGTTTGATTAGGGTGATTTAAGAGGTTACTATTCAACAGTTGACGACGATGCTGCTGATGATGGGCGTTGATTGGCGGACATTGACCAATGACACCGTAGTGGCCAGCAAACAGGGCCTGCTGATATGGTGGGGCGGGCCTGGATGAGGAGTTCCGCTGAAGCGGGATAGTCGTCGGGCAGGTAGCCGCCGTATTTGTCGGCCAGACTCAGGTCGAAGTTGAGCGCGTCGTAGGGGCTGACAGGGCCCTTAATGGGATTGTCCGCCAGGATTGTTTGGATCAGCTTTATGGTGTTCACTACGACAGGCGGCTTTGCCTTGATGGCGCACACGCGTTCGCTAGAGAATGGACAACACAATTCGTAGATTTTGATGGCGGCTTTGGAGTCCTGAATGGGCACGAGAACAGTGGACGACGACGTGGCAGAGTTGGTCAGTGGAGGGGCAATGATTGGATCAACTTAAAGATTGGAGATGGAGCATGCGGATTGAATCGTTTCAACTTGGGAATGGGACAGAAGACACTCACATTTCGCAACTTCTTGATTGACTGGCCACCAATGCCTATGATGGAGCCGGCATGCGAGGAATGAATCAATAGTTTGAGCTCGATCTGGTCGTCGTATTGGCCCGACTTCTCCAGGAACAGGCCGGCCAGGTCGTTAAGGATGTAGTCGAGCGCATCACCGTCGCCACCGGCGATCAGTATGCAAACCACCGTTCGGGTCCGTTGCCCGTGTCGGGAATACTGAAGGAGGTCTCCTTGAAGGTGTCTCGCAGTCGCTTGATGTTGGAGCCCCGTTTTCCAATCAGCGCACCCGCCTCGCGTCGTCTAACAAGGAACCTCAGCTCGACACTTGGCAGCTTGGTTTGTCCCATACTATCATCGTCACCGTCCACCTGTCGACTGTCCTGTTCGGCTGCGGCTCAGCTTTGTTTTTGGATCACCTCGTCGGACATCAACTCATCGTCTTCCTCCTGGCCCGACAAGAGCTCCACCTTAAGCTCGCCGTCCTCGTTGGCCAGCAGACTTTTTGCAGAGGAGTGATTCTGGTGGTAGTGGTGGTGGTGGGTTGCAGGTGTTGGCGGTGGAGGTTCGCAGTTGATGTGCTGGACGGGCTTTGGATCGTCGCCGACAACAGACGAGGGTGGCCGAAAAGGTTGCAGACATTAGGTGGAAGTGGAAGAGGGCGACAATGACGTGTTATTGTTGTTGTGATTGTCATCATCGTCGTCGACGTCGTTGATCGGCGTCGATCTGATATTCAATTCATCGTCATTACTGTTTGCACCGCCTCTTGTCTCAATGCTTGACGACGATGGCGGCGGCGGCGGTGGCGGCGACGTGGACGTGGACGACAACAGCATCTCATTTGCTGTTGTAGTTCTCAGTTGAGATAGAATACTCGTTTGTTTGTCTGTTTCCTTGATATTATATTAATAACGACAGCGGCGCTGGCGACGGATATATTTTGCTGACTTAGATTCAAATTTCCACTGTCTCAAGCAATTAGACGAACGCAAAGTGAATCATTCAATAGCTGATGTTGTTGTCCTGGTAACTCGTGCCTTGGCGTTGTTGTTATTGTTGTCGTTCTCGTTGTTTGTTTACCAACTCGAAAATCGTGTAAAAATCGAGGAATGAAGTTGGCACGTTTTCGAGATGGATTGGCTTCTTGTGCGTTACGTTAAGTGCAGTTCAGATCAGCTCGACGATTCTTATGGGTGTAATATGTATTTGTTTTTGTTGTGTGCCTTCAATTGGCGACTGAATTTGGATAGCAAAGAATAGGAAACAAATATCGTCGACCACAAGCGAGAGATTGTATAATTGAACACTTTCAAACGATGTCCTATTCGCGACTAACCCAAAACAAGTTGGCTTCTGGAGCTCTCATTAGTTGAGTAGGCCGATTTGCTGGTCGGGCAACCGGCAAGACTCGAGTTCGGTCGGTTGTCGAGTTGCTCATGCGCCTAGTCGTGTTTGGGACTCTGTGCCTTTGTCGTTGGGGTCGCGAATGCCACAGCTCCCATGAACTGACGAGCCTTCGCCACCACAGAGTCAACCACAACTAACTAATATAAATAATTACGACGACGACGACGACGACAATATTTGCCGGAGGTATGATGATTTTCATAGGAACAGGAACATCTGGCCAGTTTGAATGGTCTCTGGCATGTTTCACGAGGAGCCATTTTTTGCGTCTCATTCTGCTCGTATCAAAGCGAATAATAATTTACTGCCGACGATGGGCAATTTTGCGCGCTAATTCATTTGCGTGCCGCATCAATCCAAACTTGATTAGTTAGAAAGTTGAGCTCGCCGCCTTCGCCGTCGGCGTCGTCGTCGCCTGAAAGTTGACAGGCACGCAAATCATTTATCTATGGCGTTCCATTTAGCTTGATTGGACAGGGCGTCGGGGCGGCCGCCGACGATCGTCAGGCCTCAGCCAGGCCACTTCGACTACGAGGGAAGGCAAGATTTGATTTACCGAGTCAGCTTCAGACGAGAGATGAATATCAGTCGGCTCATTCGAAGGAGGCAGACAACGACGACGACGACGACGACGAGGAAGAGCCCCAATTGTGAGGTCACGCTCGTTTGGAAATTGTTATTGATTTAGTTGGCCAAAAACAACGGTAGCCTCGACGACGACGACGACGACGACTAGGAAAACATGAATGGCGATGGGCAGGAGGCCCCTCCTCATGAATGAAGGAGATGCATCAGCCAGAGGGAGAAGGAGGAGGAGGAGCCAGCGTCGAACTTCATTAGCCGCAAATTATATATTCAAAGATTGAAACATAATATCGCATCGAGGGCGCGTCGACGAGGAGAAACAACTTTCCATTAGCTGGAATCCATATTAAGTTAGTCGGCAGAATCAACGGCGCCGGCGTCGGATAGTATAAGCCAATTGGTTGTTGTTGTTTTTTCGTCGTCGTGAGAATGGCCGCCCAAAAAGAGCTGACTCGAGCACAGAGAAGTAGCCAGTCGTTCAGGACTTCAACTAATTTGAATCAACAAACAATCTCGAAAGCCAACGACGACGACGACGCAACTCGTGGACGTTGATGAGCCGCCGCTGATGTACCGATGACGAATGATTCGATGACGACAACAATTTAAGAAGTAAGCCAGTTGGGGCCGAGATGGTTGTTGTTGTTGTTGTTGTTATTTTCGATTTTTCCAAACTGACGCGTTACCTTTGCAACCCTCACTTGCACGCCCCCATTGCAGGGGTGCGCCAGATTAAATATCTGCAATGGGAGAGTCAATGGCAGAGATTAGCTCTCGCGGAAGAAAGAGAAGTCGAGCAACTGCTTGTTGTTATTGTGTTTAGATGCACCTCACTCGGCAATCTAGTTAATTGCTGGCAGCCAGCGCGCATCCTCTCTGCCTCATCATCCCCAGAGCCCTCAGACACATCCTCCAAGAGATGGGGCTCACTCGAAGCAGATATTGTAAAGGCCCGAGACTTGTTTGTTGTTCTAGCTAACAAACCAGCAATTTATCACTTCTTGCCAATGCATCTCCCCAGTCGAGGACACTCTTTCTTATGCTGCTGCTGCCAGTCTTGCATGTTATTGCTTAATTGAACCAGAAATTAGCCGCTCGTTTAAGATTATTGCCATGGAAAGTATCTCCAACTCTTCTGCTACTTCACTCCTTCCAATTCCCATGCATCGGCTCGTTAACTATGAGCGAACGGCGAGCTGCCGACTATACTTCATTTACAACTCAGCTCCATCGCTAGGGACTAATGGCTGAACTATTTTCGCAAATGTCAAGTGTACCATCTCATGTGGTCTAATCGTCGCGGTCGCCAGTTGACAGGTGGATGGCGGTCCGCACCGGTGCGAGCCGATAATCGAAGTGGTCCACGAGCACTGAAAGCCAGAACATTAACATCGGCTTGTGCTGCTAGTTAAAGTCCAGGCGGCAGTACAAAACCAACATCTGCCGCTCCACTGTTCCATTATTATTCACTCTAAACTCAGACAGATTTTTGATAAAGGTCTATATATTCCTTTATGTCTATTTATCTGGCGCTATGTGGACGAGCTGTCGGACGAGATGAAGGTAGAGCTGGCTGGTGGTTGTCAAAAAAGGTGATTCCGAAGTCGGCCTGAGCAAACAGACTTCGGCCACAATTCAGGTGAACATAATTCATTTGGATGTAATCGATGTTCACTTTAGTTCAGCTCACTGCCTGGTTTAGTTTAGTTTGGTTTAGTTCAACTAACCCACACACAACCACTCAACTACCAGAATGGCCTCTGAGTTTGTCTAAATTCACGCCACATAATCATGAATCATGGGCATCTCTCCTCTCTACCGCTGTGTGTCTGTCTATCTGTTTACCTACATTCCTCATACTGTCGGCCTTCATGAGTCACCTCAATAATGGCCGGTGGCTACGAACGCCATCTCTCGGGTGTATAAGAGTGATAATCAACTTTTGGTTATCTGCTGCTGCTGATGTTATAGTAGCATGTAGTGCATTTTCTTGTTAGTTGCGACGAGATATTTATTCCATTTGTTCTATAGTAATTAGTTGTGGTTGGTATTTGGTCCATCTTTGTGGACAATCAATGCGTTATAGTGAGATGGTAGTTAGGACGATCTGTGGCTTAATTTGAGCAAATTAACTAATTGCATGGTGAGTGGTGCCGATGAGTGCAAAATGAATTGTTTTCTATGAAATACATTGAATTCATAGGTGTACAAGTTCCAGTTGATGTCTTGTCGGCTTAACCATTTTAGAGTGAGTTGATGTCTCTTTTGGTGGTTGTCGTGGGCCAAAGGGATTGATGTGTAGGTGTTGTTGTTGTCGTCGTCGGTTGTTGCAGGTGGTGATCACGTGAACGACACGTCTCGTCTTGAATAGTTCCTTCTGTTACGTTGAATTGAGGTTTTCATTTGAGTGCCAGATAGATTATTGAGTTTATGCCTCATTTGTTTGTTTCTGCTCCGTTGCTCTCTCTCATTCTCCTTAGATTAGATAATTATTTACATATTTTCAAAGACAACTGCGGTGAACTTCGCTTACTAAAGATTAGCCCCTACCTTTGTATGTCTCAATCTTCCTTTGGCCAAGCAGCCGGCGACGAGAGATCATTCGATGGATGTCATGGAATAATCTCAATTATCGTGAATATGCTCGTGAACACAAGGAGTCGAAACAAATTGGATGGGCCCATCTCTTTTTGCAGCGGCTCTACCGATTTCTCTAATCTTATTAAATCTAATTTATGATTATAACTTACTCCGCGGACTATCATTATATGTATTAGTATATGCTGGTTATTGAGTTGAGTCTGTGTGATACCTAAAAGCTTCAAGCATTAATTTTCAATAATGGCCGATGGTTTGGTTGTAATGTTACATAATAAATATACCATATATATATATACATATGGAGATTTCCGTTTTGTTTTGTTGTTTGTTGTTACCCATGCTAATCATCAGGTGTGTACTGGTACTATGTCTATGAGTGCGTGGTGTGAATAAATAGATTATTTACATTTGGTGCTCGCCGTGCGTTGCTATTGCGTTTGTCAGCCCAACCGTCCAGAGATCGCCGTTTGTCTATGGCTTCTAGATTATCAATCGTACTGGCTATCAAGATAATACCAACCACTCAACCTCATGAATTGATAAAACAAAGCCAGACGAGACTTGTCCAGGCGCCATAAGTTATATTCAATCCAGCAATGGACTCGGGGGCGACTTGATGCGACAGCTTCATGTGATTTGAGTGCTTTTCGTTAGTTTACGGTAGATATTTGACTAGCTTAGTTGTCCTCATGTCCCAATTCTCTGTAGAGTCCTCTCGAGTTGTTCCCTTTGAGGTTCCGCAAAGAAACAAACAGTCGGCCAGTCATCAGCCATGGATGGATGTCTCCTCTTCATCCATTATTATACATTTTGGGTTTTGTTATTGAAAGAATTCTAATTTGTGGAGCCGTTCGCCCAGCAACTGGCCAACTTTCTGCGTCTACGGTCGTTCTCAAAGTAGAAAAAGTCCATCATAAAACATGCCGACAGTAATAATACTTTGTGCCTGGCCTCCAAATTTGAGGCGAACTCCACTCCAAACACTTGGCCGGCCGAACTTCCGAATGGTTCCTCAGCATCGGCACCATCGCCGTCGCCGTCGTCAGAGGCTACGCCGTCACCTCCTCCTCCTCCTCCTCCTCCTCTGGACCAATGCCTTGATATAGTGCCCACCTCCTCTTTTGTCTCAGCACTTATTATTCTAAACTCTTTGTTGCCACAGATACACGTGCACAAGCAGGGCGTACAACAGAGGCGGCATGAAATGGATTCTAGATAGAAACTGGGCGTCTTGGGTGGCTGCTGGCAGTCGTAGATTGCATAACGTGGATGTCCAAAAAGGTGAACAGTTGTCAGATGTGCCCGATTGGATTGTCCTCGGGCGATTCAATTCGAACGGCATTAGAATAACAACAAAAACGCGATACTCTGTAGGGCTTCCTAATGCGCGCCACCACTTCTTCGCCATGCACCAAGGACAAGTTGTATTCGCGATTGCCCTCGAAACAACAACGTTCGCAACAGTTGGAGTCTAAATGTCATGTGTGTGTATTTTGTTTAAATTATTTAAAAACAGTGGAGAACGAGGAATATAGTTAGTAAATATGTCAAATATTGTGTTTTACCTCACACTGGACATGCGACACATGTCACAGATACAAGCGCACATTATGCGATGTGTGGGCCCGCAATGTTCAACTCAATGCTTGAGGCTGGTTGGACACCAGCCCCAGATGACACATGCATGGACAAAGGTGAGCGGGTGAGATCTGGTTTTGTACCTGAGCATTGCCGTTGATCAGGAGCGACACACAATCAACGGCGGCGCACATGCATATCCATCAAGAGAAACCAGGCCAATAGATTACTGTTACTTACTTTCGATGGCCGTCAGGATGGGCGAGCCGTCCTTGGAGCGCACTGTGTAAGTGTTGGCCGACTCGAAGCCGCAGCAGGTCGATGTGAAATCGGCCTTTTGGCGTATGAGCAATGCGTCATGATTGTCAAGCATATTGAACACTGGATGTACACTGTAAACAATATTCTGGTTCTCTGGGGCCACTCGCGACGAGGCCGAACCGCCAGGATTATTTGGCGCCCTGTGTCATTGGCTGACTTGTGATGGTGTCAAACTGTTGCTGGTTGGGGATGTCGGTTGCAAATGTTGATGTTGCATTGGCGGCATTGTCTGGTGTGTCAATGGAATGGATGATGTATCAATCAAAATGTCGCTGTTGCTATTTCTTGGTCCATCATGAGGCTGTTGTTGTCCACCACCACCAACACCACCACCACCACCACCAATACAGGCGCCGCCACCGCCGGCATTATTATTCAATTGTGACTCATGTATAGTGTAAATAGTTTGTTGGTGTCACTCATTTTTTGCTTCCTCTCTAGAATGATCTTGCCTTATTATGATGAGATTATTATATCAATTTTTATATTATTTGTTGTTATTGTTATAATAAAATATGATCTTATTTTTTCCTGTGCTGTCGTCAAAAAATTGTTCTTCCATTGATTCACAATGAATATATTTGAGCTTTGTGTTTTCCTTAAAATTATTGATCGATGCTATAAAATACTAGATGGACACTCGACTCGTGCTATTGTTCGTCACGTATTGGTAATTTATATCTACGATCTCTCGAACTGGACAACTGTTTTTGGCCTTCAAGTTTCGTTCTATTAACGAATATGATTCAGATTTAGATTGATTTGATTTGATTCGATTATTTTTGGACCTTACATGGATGTATTGGGTTGATATCCAAAATAATTTCAATGGAGGACTTTGTTCATGGAATTATTGTTAGCTTTTGCTCTAGTTTTGTTCCTCGAAATTGATTGGACATAATATGTAGTTGTTGTTGTTGTTGTTGTTGTCAGGTGACCCATCTAAATCTACTGTTAACCGGAGTGTTTTTCTTCTCGTTAACCAGTCTAACACTTCTTATTGTCAATAATAATATTTGTATCTATAAATATAAATATATATATATATACATATGAATCTGGATATATTAATTGAAAATAAATGAATTTATGATAATAATCATTGGATGTTGGCTTTCACGATTGGTGGGAGCGAATTCTCGCGAGCAAAACAAAAAAATTCGCTGGTTTGCACGTACGAGGCTGCGAACATCACTTGGTGGCTGCCTGCATTGTCGTTGTTGTCGTCGTCGTCGTCAGTGGTCGCTATAGCCACTAACGGAGATACACAGCGCGGCGAACTCTTTTCCAGGCCCATCGAATTTGGGCGTTGCAAACGAGACACTCGCCGGCTCGGCGCCCGCTTCGTGTCCATCGTCGATCGCTCCGCTGCGCTCGTGCAATCCTCGACGACAGCGGCGCGCGCCAGTTAGCACAGCCGCCGCGAGAGACTGGGCGCGTAACACGCACATCATTCAGGTTACCCAACTCGTGACGATGGCTGCAAGCGCAGATTGCGCGAATTAGTGCTTAGGGCGGACGGCCGAGCACGCACTGAACGTGACGCTAATTCTTTGTCACTGGGCGTTGGTCGTGCTGCCCGTCGACTATCTGCTACAACCACCAGCAACAAACAATAAGAGCACAGAGTACAGGGCCTTTTCGGGGCTCGTCAGGCCTCCACAATGAATGATTACCAGTCAGTGGAATACATGTATATACAGAACTGCGCACATAGTGGCCGTTGCGCAACTGTGTGAGAAGTATCATCAAAACACTTTGGCCAAGAGAGCGAGAGGGAGAGCCTCTATGGAGCTGCCTCCTTTCACAAGTCACTCTGCTCTTCCATCGATAGAGGGTGACTCATTTCAACAGCATTGCTAGGCCCAACCTCAGAACGAAAACCTCCTCGGCCTCTTCCTCCTCTAGCCTGTGTTGGCCGACTGTGTCTGGCAACCAGCCCCAAATGGAGGCCAGAAGTTACGCAACAGAGCCATTCCGTTGGCCGCCTCAGTTTGAGTCCTCCTCGGTGGCGGTGGTGGTCCTTTGCTCGACGAGTGGACTCGTTTTTAGTTGATGATGACGGCAAGTCGACCAAGCATAGAGTCTGGTTCACTTCAAACAGGTTTTCACTCTGATCAGCTCATAAAAGAAGGGCCGAAGAGGAAACTGGAAGGATGAAGTAGTACTCTTGCTGTTGTTGTTATCCATAACGCTGGTTGCATCATTGGAATGGACTATTCCAGTTTCTGGCAAACAATAACTGTCCGCCTATTGGATATCTACGCCATACTTCCGGCCGCCTGCGAGCCTACACACAAACTCATTGAGTCATGAAAGAGTTGGTCTGGTGTATGCAAGAGGAGTGCATTGAATAATGAGAGAAGGCCTGGCTCATATTGGTCATCAAAATAATGAACTCGTTGGCCGCTGTGGAGCCCATAAATTGCGTTCTCGTGTTCTCGCTCTCTTTAATATGTAAAACCAGCACAGAGAGAGGAGAGGGAGAGAGAGAGAGGCCCTCTCTTGGGCCCAATATTTGCTACTTGTTTGTTGTGTTTACTGGTCAGTCAGGCGGCCAGTGTTCTGAAATGATTGCCAGCAAGCAAGCCGAAGCATCGGCGACCCAAGCAGTTGCTTGGACTGCTTGGAAGGCGGCGGCCAGTGCACAGCATGGATTATAAGCCAGAGGCTGCTGGAGTACTCGGCCGGCCTCCATTCAAACGAACAGACTCGGCAATGAATCAAACGGCAAGTCAACGAACGAACAAACAAACAAACACACATACTAACTAACTAACGACAGGAAGAAGAGACGACTCAATTCACACAGTTGGCTTGTGTGCTTAGCATTGGTTGTGAGACAAATCTGAATCTCATCCGTCTCTCAGTCAGTCCGTCTGTCTGTCTGTCTTAAGGCTGCGGCGGCGGCGGATCTGGCGGGCCCTCTCGCGTAATCTCGGCGCCAGGAAGCGGACGAGTTGTGGCAACCTCCAGCGGGTCTGACAGTTGATGATAAGAGGAAGAGGCCGCCAGATTTGATGGACGGGCGGCCCCTCGCGACAGCTGGCGCCACTTGAGGCGGCCGCCGCCGATTCATACTCGAGCCACCTTTTGACAGGGCGGGCGGGGCGCTGACACTTGTCCGGCAAGTGGTTGGTCTGTCTCGACTGCCGCCGCCGCCGCCAGTGTTTGATGTTGTTTGTTTGCAGTGGAGGCAGACGACGAAATGGCCGCGCAAAAAATGTTTACGTTGGATTGAAGGGCTCTCGTTGGTGGCAAATACATGCACAAACACACACACACACGAGAGTTCAACCACTTTGCGGCTCCAGTTGGTTGAATTGCCTTCGTCTGCTTTGCCCGGTGAGGCCCCTCATCGAGGAGACAATCAAGCTGGGCCGTGGAATGTCGGCGGCGGCGGCGGCGGCGGTGGATTCATGCGAGTCGCCGCCGCCTGGGTTTGGCCGGCCACTTTCCTTCAAGTTTGGAGGCGGACACGGACGGACAGGCGGCCGGCCAGTGGGGGGAGAAGTTGGCGGCCGCTTGTTGCTGCGGCGCGTCGCCGGCCCTGTCTGGTGTTGGCCACTTTAAATTAATAATTTCATTTCGACACAACACAAGCGACTGTGCGAGTTGCTCATTATTCACGTCGTTGATAGTTTTTAGGCTCTCGTCAGTAAAAAGTTGCACTGACAACGACGACGATGGCGCCAACAGAAATAGCAATCCTTATTTGAAGTAAACTAATTCGTGGCAAGCAAGTTACTAGACTTGGGGCGGCGGCGGCGGCGGCGGCAAAGCTCAATAATTTTTCTCTCGTCTCTTGATTGTTCATTTGAAAAACTGTGCCTTGCATTCTTCTCCACTTCGAGGGCGCAACACACAACTCCAATGCCTAACAACAACTACATAAATGCAAAGCTAATAACTAAACTGGTCGACTGCTTCGACGTCGCCGCCGCTGCCATCATCATCAAGTGAATAAGAAAGCAACGACGACGTCCAATTGACTCAGGCAAAGTCCACCCTCAACTGCAAAAGAACAATAACAACAAATCAGCCGAGAGACAAAGAAGCACGACGAGGACGAGGACGAGGACGAACACCAGGACGATGATGATGGTGGCGGTGGCGGTGGCGGTGATGAACTTCAACTTGTTTTCCAGGTAACTCGCATGAGCTCTGCTTCATGAATCTTTTTATCTTGCAAGCAATTGAAAGTCTCTCCCTCTCCCTCTGTGCCTCTATTCTTCTCGCACTAATGCAATTTCCTCCCACAAACAAGCGACGGTTGGCGTCTCTGTTGTGTTGTGTTATTCTTGGTGTTGGTGTTGGTGTTGGCCAATTCAATCTCTCTTTGAAGGCTAGTCAAAGTTCACCTTCTTCGTCGTCGTCGTCGTCGTCGTCGTTCCCGTCGTCGTGAGGCTCCACTGGCGGCAGCGAACGACGACGACGGCCAAGTTTACGAGAGACGACAATTGCAACAGACGAGGGAGGAACGAGAAACTTGTTGCCATTTGCACTCCTCCCACCTGACGCCAGTTCCAGCCTACGACAGTACTCGTCGGGGGCGACCGGCCGAGCTAATCCACCGGCTCATCAACTCGCCGCCGCCGCCGTCGTCGTCGTCGTTTGGGTGCCGCCCTTTAAACAGACTTCGGGATAGCAACGATAGTGGCCGATAGTTTGCTGCCGCCGCCGTCGTCGCTGACGATTTATAATAATAATAATGAAGTGCAGTCAAGCTCATCATGATTCTGGTCGCCAGGCGGCCGACGAGAAGCATCAAAGTTGTGGCGTCCGAAAGAGCAGATTTTCTTTGTTGTTTTTTCAAACACAGACAGCTCGTCCACCACCACCACCACCTCCTCCTGCTCCTGCTCCTCCTCGTCGACCTGATCCGCTCGGCCGCCCGCGGGCGGTTCTTGTGAGAGAAGAAGCGTCGGCCGCCACCACTGCCGTCAACCTGGATTGTGCTGGGCCGGCTTTTGGTCAGTGCGGGCGCCACTTGTTGCTGCTAATGCTGCCTGGCCCTCGTCGGCTCGGCTCGGCTCGGCTCGGCTCGGCTCGGCTCGGCTCGACTCTGCCGGGCTCTGCTCTAATCCGCTGGTTTGGTGTGCCCCGGCGCCGCTCGCATGCTGTTCTTGTCTTGTTAGCCGGCCAACATGCGAGGATTCATGTAAAACTACCGACTACGTATTCACCACCTGTTTTCCTGTCGTCCTGGCCGTCATCGAAGGTCGGCCAATCTCATGGGACGTCGTCGTCGGCCGGCAGCAGCAGACGAACGAGCGGACGTCGCGCTGAGGTCGCGCAACTCTCGCCCGGCACGAAACATACAGCGAATGTTGAGAATGTACAGCGCCTACAATTCAGGTGAGATGATGAAATCGCTCACATCTCAGGTGACGGAGTGAGCCGAGTCTGCTTCTTTTGTGAACTGGCGGCCGCGTGACGTCGCCGTGGAAGTCACAGTCGTCATCGTCGTCCTCCTCCTCCTCCTGCTCATCATCACCGGCCGTTGTTGTGGGCGGTGCCTCTCGCAACAGGTAAGCGGCGGCGGCGGCGGCGGCCAACCGACCGACCAGCCGGGCGGCGCGCCGAGTACAGCCAACAACTGACGCTGCCACTTGTTGCCGCCTCCATCTGGCCGGCACGCTAATCTTTGCGCAGGCGCTTCCAGATTCAGATTATTATTTTCATTTTGTTCTTTGCTGGTCGCCAGCCAGCCAGCCGGCGCACTCTTCGGCCAGGGCCAGCCCAGACGCCGCCACTGCCGCCGCCGCCGATTATCAAGGTGAACACCGATAATAATCATAACAACAATAATGGCTCGCAATTCTGGCAGCAGACCGGCGAGAGCTGACTTTTGTGTAAGCAGACAACAACAACAAACAACATTAACCAACTCGTTGCTCACTTAGCGACACGCCAGGTGAGTTGCGAGTGTGCCGCCATAACGCAAGCAACAGGTCCGTCTGATAGATCTCGTTTGGCCATTGCACAAGATGGAGGCGGCGGCGGTGGTGGTGGTGGTGTGTGGTGGTGATGGAGGAGGAGGAAGAAGAAGTTGATTGCATGCCCATAGCCGTAGAGTCAACACAAGCCTCGGGAAGGGGTTAAGTGTTTGGATGACGACGGCGGTGACTACGATGAGCATCTAAAACAAGCGCAGGTGCCCTCAGAGAGAAGCCCTCAACAGGTTGGAGGCGGACGGACGGACAGAGCGCGCAAGATCTGGATTTAGTTTGGAATAGGCGCCAACTGCAGCCAACTCGGTGACCTTCAATTCATCGCCCAATGTCCGCCCGAGTGTTGGTGTTGTCGGAGGCAGCCCACAGACGAGTAGTTGTAATAGTGGCGCCGGTGGTGGTAGCAGTAAAAGAGTTAATTAATGGCGTTCGCTATTCCATCGGATCTTGTTTTGCATCACAAGATCATCTAGCCTACAGAGTCGTTCAATTGGTTGGCTAGTTAACTCGTCCGCTCGCTCGCCGCCCGCCCGTCCACTGATTTGAAATCATCACCATCAGGGCAGCAGAGTAAACATTGACGCCGGCGCAAGTTCATTGCGCTCACCTGGCCAACTGGATGGCGAACACGAGGGCGCGCCGCCGGGTTCTCCATTAATTAGCAGCGGCGGCTGTCAGGAGGGCAGCAACAACAATTCTGGCGTCGCTGCAGTCACAGGTGAAGGGTTAGATGGTGTTTGGTGATCTGATTTGGTCGCCAACGCTCAAAGTCAAAGCAGATGCAACAAGTTTCGCGGCGAAGCCGGTTTTGCGCCACAAAGCGAGTTTACAGCAGAGGGCGGGCGGGCGGGCAGACGGTGGTGGTGGCGGCGGCGGCGGTTAAAGAGCTGCGACGACGACGACCTGTTGGATTAAAGGGTTAACAGTCCGGAGTTGTTGGCGTACTTGTTGTTGTTGCTATTCGCCTCCTACTCTTCCACCACCACCACCGCCTCCTCCTCCTCCTCTTCCACCATCCGCGTCCATTTGCCAGCCAGACGACCGACAGGTAGAAGCAACTCCACCACGTTTCGGTTTCAGACTGTCTCTAATTCACATACATCCAAAACAACTTGCGCTCCCAAGGGGCAGGCTCGAGGCTACTCCGGCAGCTGAATGAATGCAGTCATTGTGGCCACCTCTAACACATCACCTGCCTGTCTGTCTATCTGTCTGATTGCCTGCCTTCCTACCTGGCCAGCCATCGCCTTGGGGACTAAAAACTAAACACTGGAGAATTAATTGACGGAGAAATGTTCCAAGAGAGAGAGAGAGAGAGAGAGAGAGAGAGAGAGAGAGAGAGAGGAAAAATAATTTAAAGTAATTTAATCGATATAAAACAAGATTATAAACTGAGTATATGTGTGTCTATGTGTTTCAGGACATCTCAAATTTGTGACAGAAGCCCCGAAACACAACCAGAGGCTCAGCTCATTCAATCCTACTATTCGAGCGGAGAATCTGCCATACTTTTCACTATAATATCGTCATCCTCACCGCCAATGGCCTCGTCCTCAGCCTCCATTTGGTCCCATTTCATTGATCGTCGGCGTTTATTTGCCAATGAAGACGACGTCGCTGTGGCCGTCGATGAGCCCGACTTTGATTGGATACTTTTGGTTTGCTGTTGTTGTTGTGGTGTTGTTGTCGTCGGTGGTTGCTGGCCTGTATGGGTCCGCATGTGTCTCGTTATCATGTCGCGCCTGCAGGCACTAGCAGGCACAGAATTCACATTGATACGGCTTCTCACCTGTTCGAGTTGGAGTGCATTTTAGAGTGGGCGTATTGGTTAGTAATTCCAGTTACTTTGATAAATAAACGTCGTCGTCAGGTGACATATGCTGGTAGCTGCACTACTTACCTGTATGAGTTCGTTCGTGAGTGGACAGGTGATCGCTGCGACTGAACACCTGAAGGCATCGACCGCACTGGTACGGCTTGAGGCCCGAATGGAGCCGCGAGTGGCGAGTCAGCATGTCGAGCGAGAAAACGAGCGGCCGCACTGATTGCACAGGTGACTTTGGTCCCTTTTTGCTTCTGTCGGCGACCAGAAGGATTCGGCAACGCCGCCACCACTGCCATTCGTCGATGAGATATTGTCTGATTTGCGCCGACCTGAGCTGACAGGCCTTCGTTTGCTTGAGGAGCTGATGGTGTCAATCTGGTGGTGGTTGTTAATGTTGCTGCTAATGGGATTCGGCGATGAGACTGACGACAGAGGAGACACTGACGAGGCGCACGAGGTCGATGAGGTGGAGGTAGATGAGGACGATGAGGTCAAACCAGATGATTGAAGGTGATGCTGGTGGTGGCTGTCTGTCAACCGGTCGTTGTTGGCATCAAGTTGAATGGCTGATGAACGGCGGGCGCATTCGGCGAGCCAGTTTTGATGCTCAAACAGGTGCCCACTCCAGTCGATTGAATTAGTTCTAGCGACCTGATCGCAGTTGAGGCCAAATTTAAAGCGCGCTGGTGGTGATCCAGCTGATGGCTGAGGTCTAAATGCTGATGCTGATGATTACTGTCAACATGCTGGGGTTGAGGCTGAGGCTGAGGCTGAGGCTTGGGGTGATGAGTATTATTTCCTGAAGACTTTGGGGCGCAACTTATTGCAATTATGAGCGTTAGCTGTGATGGCCACATTATTAGCCATTCGGTGCCTAGTCTTATTACTACTTTTGAGCCTTTGTTATCAATGTTGTTGTGCCTATTATCGTTTTGACTGATAAATCTAGAGGTGCGCATGGCTCGTGGTGGTTGTGTAATCTAGTGGCTGTTTCAGAGCTTCGTTGCTGGTGACGAATACGTGCCATTAATTGAGCTTGATGATTATCAATGTGTGGGCGCGTTTGGGTGTTGATAGGTTGTGCTTGGTGTTGTAGTCTTGATGGTCGGTGTTGTTTTGAGCTGTGGTGACGTTGCCGGCCACTTGTTGTGGTGTCATCGCCAGTTTGTTGTTGCTGTTGCTGCCGAACCTGTTGGATGCTATTCAGTAGTTCCATACTGTACCCAAAGTTGGCCAATTGTATCAGGTCGGCTATCATTGGCTTATCTACTAAGGTGTACTTCTAGTCGCTAAACATTTATATTCTAAAAGCTAATGAGATGATGATGATGATAATGAATTTATATTCAGGTGAGTATTTTGCTTGGTTAAGGTTTCATTGATAATCTAAGACTGATTTGTTTGGTTTCTTGTTTTGTTTTCTCTCTTTCTGGAAGCATTTATTTTTCACAATTGCAACCGAAGTCGACTGAACCAGTCAAAGGCCATCACGAATAAGAAGAAGGAGGAGAGACGCCAGGCGAAGTGCACGGAGCAGCGACGTCGGCGGCGGCGTTGGAGAGATGTAAGAACAGAGGCGAGAGAGAGAGAGAGAGAGAGAGAGAGAGAGGGGAGAGAATCAACAAGTTGCATTCGGTGTTGTGTATGCGCACAATGGCTGCGCACTTTCAGAGAGCTGCGGCCGCCGCCGCCGCCGCCGACGACGCCGATGACGAAGCACGACGAAGACCGCGGCCGAGAGGCAACAAGTCAATGCATTGTCGCCCGCGCACGCTCATTACTTTGCTCTCCGCGTCTGAAGGAGCGCACGTCGGCTACCACTTGGACAACTCAACGCGATTTCTATCTGGGCGCTCCACTGGCCGCCCTACAACATGTGCTCGAGGCGGCAGGCAACGGCCGTCGAGTTCAGTTTGATTATATAATTTTGCTTCTTTCCTTTTAAAAAGAAAGAAAACTCCAACGTCAACAAGCAGGATGGGAGCAGAGATTCCCATGGACGTCGGTGGAGCGACAACTAGAGAGAGTGGCACCCACCCAGTTCCGGTTCCGGTGGGCCTCAAGCGAAAAAGCAGGGCGGCGGCGGTGGCGGTGGTGGTGGTGGTGATACAGTGGAGGAAGAAGTAACAGCAGCGGCTTAAGTGAAAGGTACACACACGTAACGTGATAAATGGGAGAGAAAAATCAAAACTGGTCAAGGTTCGAGTGAAAGTGGCCGGCCAATTCTAGTTGGCGTCCTCATTCTGGTCGTTATGTGAAAGTATTCGTGTGAGTGTTACGTGTCCGTCCATATGGCGCTACGTAACGACCCATCGAGCGCAGCGCCACCTAACCCAATTCCCACGTTCGCCAGGTTACGTCCCGCTACGAAAGGGACAGCAACTCCGGCAAACCGGCGACACTGACCAGCGGCGGTGGCGGCGACAACGGCAACGTCCGCGTTGGAGGGGGCAGCCTGTTGATTCTGGTCCGTCGCCGGGCCCCACTCATCCTGTCCTCTTGCCGGCCCCTCCACCTCTGCTGCTGCGCGCGACCGGCCACCGCCTCAGCGCGACTGTTGCGTCGGTGAAGGTTGTTGAGCAACAGGCAGCCACCAACGTTCGCTGTTCGCTCAGGTATGCAAACGTCACGTAACTCGTCGCGCGGATTGCGTGGGAACTTCTGAACTCGTTTGCTTGCGCCGGCTGGCCCAGATTTGCTTAAATTTGGCCCCAACAACAACAACAACAACAACAACAACAACAACAACAACAACAACAACAACGATGACGACGACGACACTCAATTTCAACGTTTACTTTCACCCACAACCAAACAATTGTGTTACTTCTACTTTCTTTCGTCAACTCCACGACAAGAATTGTATAAGATTACAGTTCACACGACAAACATCCAGCGGCCACATCTCTAGCCGAGCCCATTCAAACTGGTCATCTTCTCGTTCAAAGGATTCACCTGGTCCGTCTCCGGCAAATAATAGCTTAAAGAGGACCATATCCATTGCGTCGATCATGCCACGCCGACGACCCACGCGGCGACATCATAAACCGGTGAGATCGATGTAGATCTCCGACTGACCACATCGGTTCTCTTCATCTGACCTGGGTGATACAATGACATACCTGATTAATGATTCCATAGTTGTGTAGAGACCCCATCCTGGCCCACCCAATCGGCCTTATTGATTTTCTTCAACCTAATGTTTGCTGCGCCGCCCTCTCATGGACGGATTCCGAAACACTTGTGGGTACAAAATCAACAACTTTCGTCATAATTCATTCACTTCCCCGTAACAAATTAGTTATAATCTATATATGAATCGCAAGATTGTTGCCATAGTAGGCAAGATACAAAATAGATGTGTAAATTCAATATATAATATCAATTAAATGGTCAATTCAACCAGAAACGACATAAATTTTGATGATTTTTAACGAATTCAATTTTGCGCGGCACTTCGCTTCGCATGCTCATTTGTGTCGAACCGCATAGACTTCCCGATACAAAAAGCGTGGGGCGACGAAATAATGCTCAACACATGTAGTTCGCATCACGAATCAGTATCATTATAATTCGTGTGATATTATTTCAATTATTGAGGAATATTAAAAATAAATTATTGTTCTTGGTCTAAGACTATATTAATTACCACCCAAAATGGTCATCGAACCGTCGCTTCGAGTTCTGGCCATGAAGTACAATTGCGACAAGATGATCTGCCTGCAAATGTTACGCCAGACTCCATCAAAAGGCAACAAATTGCAGGAAACGCAAATGTGGTCATTCAAATGACTTGAGGCCAAAGAAAAAGCTCAAGTGATCGATACTCGCGGTATTAGTTTTGCGACAGCCCTTCTTCAGGATGGATATTCATCGATTGAAACAATTACATGAAGATTAACATCAAGATCTGACTTCAGAGGCAGACTATAATTTAATTGTATGTTTATCAATAAATGTCCAAAATATTGGAGGAGTATTGAGACAAAACGACCAAAAATCATAGTTCATCATTATCCATTATTGGCTCTACTACTTCGTATTTAATCATCTCTTGCCTTTCTGTAACAGAAGCATCTATAAATTGAAGCGGCTCGCCACATGTCCTGATCTAGCCGGGCGACATCCTTCTCATCGTCAAACTCAGAAAGCATTGTGTCCTCTGAAGATGTCCATGAAAGCTTCATTGATGTTGTTCTTGGCCTCCTTTAGTTGTTCCTCGAACGACCTATCGAAAACCTCATAGAAGCCTAGAGGCTTGAATAAAGCCCTCAGGACCTGAGGGTGGACGAAAACTCTGGACAATCTACAACCTCCTTCAATTTGAAATGGTACTTTGTGCCAAAAGGCTTGGGATTTTCAGATCTTCGGGTGCGAATTCGACTCTTAGGATATCGTCGACTTCGAACACGCCTGGTGTCTCACTATTTCTGGCAGACTTGACGAGCTTTGGACCGTCAGGGTATGTGCCTATAAATATTCCATGTCTAGTCAGATTCTTAGCCGCATTCTCGATGTATCTTACTGCCTGGTCGAAAGATTCAAAACTATAGTGTATGCTGAATTGTGATGAGGCCACGTGGAACTTCTCTGTGCAGCCAATCTCTGTCAATTTTTTCTGGATATCCTCCTCGTCAGGTCAGCCACAAAAAAGTCGCCTTTAAATTTGCGTCCATGGATCGGTTTCATGTGTTTGTATCGTTCTTTACATTGTTGAATTGATATATCTGCTATGTCCACTCCACGACGTGTCCAATCACATGATTGCGAAGATACTTCGGTAGATCTCACCCTTGCCTGGCAACCGTCGAGAACTCTCATAGGTTCTCTGTTGGGGCAAATCGATTGACAGGCAAACTTCGTGGCCATATGGTGCATGAGAGATTTCATAGCATTGTTGAATTTTCTGAGATCGATAATGTCCGATCGCGTCCTCTCTCGAACACTCTTTGCTCCACCTGGTTGTAGTGCTGTGCCACCTGGGATGCAAAATTTTTGGAATTCGACATATTTTTGTCTAAAGATTAATTTATAGCTTGTTTATAGTTTGGCGATGATGATGATGATCCACAATCTGGAAGGTGAAATTTGGCTCAGAGTGAGTGTAGAGAGCTCCCTAATGAGGTGACATAGAATCTCTCCGTTGACAATTATCGACTAGATTTGCGGGCCCAGCATTTTGCCGCGCGATTTTTGGTATGGTACGAGTCAAGGTTGGATTCTCAAGCCTAATATCAAACTTATAGCTGTGATTATCTTGATGAATACAATATATCCAACTTCCAGAAATGGGACCTGATGATAGAATTGATGTTAAGGAATATTCCAAGCGGTCAAGGGATGTGTATTTTTGGTTCCATGAGCCAACCGTACACATCTTTCGCTTGCACGATGTAAGAATCTGCGAGCGAACTTGGAAAACAAAAATAAACACACGAATTTCTTCGATTCCCCAAAGCGACCGAACGGCAGATATCAGTTGTCGCGAAGGGATACATCATATTCGATGAATCAACATATTCTCAATCCTCAAAATCAACCTGCATCATCATATATTCATCAAAGATAAGATACAACATCTGATTATTATGAGAAATGAACGAAGAACGTCAAGGTAGCGACCAGGAGCAAGCGGAGGATGTGACACTCAATCCATTGCAGTTGGACCAGTCAGGTGGACAAGTGTCCAGGAAATAGCTAGCAGTCCATCAGGTAGCCAAGCTAGTAGATCGAGCTCTAGTAGAGAGAACATAGAATCGTAGAACTGTTACCGGAGATGAAACTAATGACCAGAGCCATAGCGACGACAATTGGGTCATTGGTAGAGAATTCTACGAGGAAGACGTCGCTGCAGATAATCTAGATCATCCGATGTTCGATGAGGAACGCGAGTGTCCATTCAGAGATTGACAGGGATATAGTCGACGATGGAAGTAGTAGTGATGATGACAACTTTGACAATCTAATCGATATGGAATTTGTGGTTCCCCCTTGGACTATGATACGAGTAGTGATGAATCAAATGCCGATGGTGATGGGAGAAATAATATAGCGCAAAATTATGATACATCATTACCCGCAAGTCATCGGTATTTAGGTGACAATTTAGAGGAGTCACGTGGAAGACAGATCCTTGTTGACGGGTCAATACATTTACTTCACCTGTTTAATCTTCGTTATATTGTACTCTTACCCGGCCAAGTATTACCGATAACAACATCTAATTTAAATCCAGAGTTCACAGTCAACTCAAGAGATGCATCACAAATGGTTCAACATTGATTGGATTGATGTCCGATCAAGTGCAAACTCAATCGGGACTACTGCTGATATCAAAAAATTTTTCCAACTTGAACGACGAATTGAGAATAATCATGGAGGGACGACAGAGGTTCAGATTAATCTCGCCGCCATTCGAAACTGCCATCGAGGTACCATACGTATATTGCCAGAAATATCACTTGGTCTACCATATCCCTGTCCGCCGTCATGGCGAAAGCTTCTCACCACCACACAGAGACACCATATAGATTTATTGTATCAAAGCATCCAAGATGTCTGATGAAACGTTACGAAGCCAACTCAATAATGAGACAGATAATGGAACAAATCAAGAACTGGCAAATTGGTGATACACAGAGAGGTGCAAATGATTTTTAGTTATTGGATAGCCTCAAACTTGCCAATGAGCAATCACGAGAGGATAAAAGTGTTGGAGTTCAATTGTACAGAGGCCAGATTGCTTTGGGTGTTGAATGTTTTGAACAAGTGCGAGTTCTTTGGTTGCTCGACTTGTAAGAATGTGATATGTCATAAGAAGGAGGTGTTTCCAATGTCGTGTTCAGGACCACAGAATTCATTTGTAAACTCGAATGGCTTTGTACATGACACCATGACAGTTAGAAGTACGCGAGGATTGATACAAGAAACCGAGTGGTCAAATGAGTTCAGTTGGTTCCCCGGCTACTCGTGGCGAATAGCTTGTTGTGAGAACTGTGGCCGCCACATAGGCTG
The DNA here is from genome assembly GCA_020916435.1 of Oxytropis ochrocephala. Taxonomy (NCBI): domain Eukaryota; kingdom Viridiplantae; phylum Streptophyta; class Magnoliopsida; order Fabales; family Fabaceae; genus Oxytropis; species Oxytropis ochrocephala. Next base: position 263,754 of record JAJHUT010000093.1, read on the forward strand.
GTGTTATAAGAGCACGAAGGCCGACACGAAGCCAAAGAGATTCTTCGGCCTATCTCGGGCCAATGTCAGACTCAAGAGGGCGGCCAGGTGCCTGAGCCGATGGTGCCTCCCGATGTAGTAGAGATGTAATTTATTATATTGAGTAATTATATAATTACAACCACACTTTTTGGCCACCAACAACTAAAGTCAAGTCAACGCAACTATATTACGAAGTTATGTCTCATAAAAATATGCTCCTATAAATATATATCATTTATTTTTGTCAATTAGTCGGCGTGTGTTATGGCGACCACACAAAACGTTGTTTATAATTAGTTCTTTTACCCAAGAACACCATCCTGTCTAGTTTGCGGTCGAAATCATTTTCTATATATTTGCTCTCGCCGATTAACCGGCGCTGGTCCTCATCCACTTGTTCCTTCAATGTTGCCAGCTCGAATGGGAACATCTGACTCACCTCAGGTGTCCTATGGATCCTGTATTTGAGTTCAGCCTACCAATAGTCTTCCTATTGGCCAGTGTTGTTGACGTAAACATGTGGCTATCGATATCGGCATTGGCTGATTCGTCTGATAGCTTGCGCTCTCGACTCGTGGATATTATCTCGTTTATATCATCCTGACCGTTGGCTACATCGATATCGGCACTTTGGTGATGGCCAACAACTAGCCGACGTCTGTCTATAGTTCTTCCAGCTAATAGGTCTGATGGTGAATATAAACGACTCAAGCAAAGCGAACAAACCAGCGACTTCTGGAGGCGTCGCAACTGATCTAATTCTCTGTTCACCTGTACTCTAAGCGAACACAATTTCTTCCTATGGGCGCCTAGTTTAGTTGTTTGGCCCTCAAATAGGTTCCTCTTTGCCTCTAGTTCTTGTTGGGACTTAAGTAATTCCTCCTTCTGGTTGGTCAGTCGTTTCCTTAACAAGTGCAAGTCGTAATTTTGCTCTCGCAACTCGTTGGCCTTAATATCCAGGCCGGACTGGGCTACTCTCAGTTGGTTATCTAGTTTCAATTGTTCATTCTTTTGCTCATTTAATTTTGATTCCATCTCTCTACTGGATTGCAACAATTCATTGAGCTTCTCTTCCTTCAATTCAACTCTATTCAAATCCAAGGCAAGCTTCATACGATCCTCGTTGAGTTTGTCTCTCGTATTAATAACTCCGATTTGATTCTCTCAATCTCCTGCTCTTTGCCCAATAATACATCGCTCCTCTTGCTGAATTCGTCCAATTTATCACAGGTTACTTGATAAAAGGACTCGTTACGTTCGTGCAAAAAGTGTGACCTTTGGCATTAGTTGGTTCAAGCAGTCAGCCAATTCGTTCACCTTCATATTGGCTTGCTCAAATTTACCATAATGTTCATTGGGGTGTCTCGTTTTCTCCAACAAATTTACGTTTGTTCCATTGACTTGAACTGTTTGCTTATCAAGAGGCTCTCGACGGATTTGAAATGATTGTCAGCTGTTTAATGGTCGTCTCAATGGATTTATTCCATTCACTTTGTATTGTATCCAATTTAGTTAGATTACAATCAACACGTAGTCTACTCTCCATTTCCAGCTGATGCATTTCATTGCGTCGCCTCGTTAACTCGTCGAATTGGTCTCGTTCGTTCTTTAATTTCACCTCATAATGGTCGGTTAATTTTTGTAAATCTCGCTGATGTTGTTGGTCAACTTTGAGCAAATGTTCACGTTGACCGTCTAATAGATTTTCATTTCATTCTCGCTAAACTCCAAACGTTTCCCCAATTGTTCCACAATCTGAGTCCATTTGTTCCTCCAATTTGATTCTATCCTGTTGGGTTGCCTCGATCAACTGAACTCTCGCCTCCTCTCGGCCTCGAGATCGGCCTTTAATTGTTCCGCTTGGCGTGTTGAGCCAATGGATGCTGTTCTTTGGAGATCCTTCACAAGGCTTCGTATTTGGTTGACAATCAATTGGATGAGTCGCTGCTTTGACATCTCCTGCAGTTTATCCTCCTCAAATATACTAAGGTCAAGCTCGTCGGCCAATTCATTTTGTTGCCGGTAATTGATTGGCAACGCCGGCTGAGCTGGCCTGTTCGATGTGTCGTTTTCTTTACCTATCAGATCTCTATCGAGCTTTTCGGTGGCTTCGAATGGCTGTGGTTGTTTTAGCCGCAAGCCAAGTGGATAATTTACTCTTCGATGGCTGGTGTTGTTGTTCGTCAGTATTTAATGATGATTTTCTATTAGAGGAAGCGGATGCAGCCGAGGGACGCGATTGAAGTGGTGGCTGGCCAACAGTCAATGGCGATGGTCGAGGTGGCAGTCGATGGACGCCCACTAGCGAACTGGGACTGTTGTTGGGAGGAGGCTTTGGGTTGTTGCTTACGTCGATCCAGTTGCTGGTTTGAGTAGCTCCTCGAGAGCACTGTCGTCCTCGAACTGATAGCTCATCTTGAATCTTTGACTAAATGTATCCTCTCTTCCTTAGAAGACAAAATCTCAATGATATGAAGGAGACTGGAAATTATAATGGTCACATGACACGTGTGGGGATAGATAGAACTATGTCGCATTGCTATGGGAACCGACGAGTTGCTCTTTCTGCGGCTCGTGCGTAACGCGTACGAATTGAGAGTGCGCACGATTTGTTCCGTACGCAAACAAGTTGTTCGCACGAATTCAACAAACACACAGAATCTCTTGTTTCCATCGGGCGAAATTGACGACGAGTCCAGTCAACTGCAGGCACACAATCTGATCAGATTTCTCGACACCACAACTATGCGGCCCCTCTGTGTGTTCCCCCTTCCATGGATTCGATGACATCAGATGTGTAACGTAAATCGTGGGCTTCTCTCCGACTTGGAGACTACTGAGATTTGGGCTTCCTTATATTGCGACAGTTGGCGTAACAGCAACAGAATCTTGTAGCCCACACAAAGTGCTGTGTATCGCGCGCGCGACAAAATTCGCTCCGAGTGAGTCACTTTCGCAGAGAATTCTCTCTGTGTCAGTTCGCTGTTTGCCTCTTTTGACAGTTCGCTCGTTCGTTTGTTTGTTCGTTTGTTCACTCGCGAAAACTGCCCATCTCCAATGACCACAAATCACGAAACTCAAAAATTCTTGCCAAATCTCCGTATGTACATTCTGATTGATTGTCCAAAAACTAGAATTTAATTAATCTCGAGGAATCATCGTCTATTAATTTGAAGTTTAACAATTAGGAGTAGGAAACACGGAATTAGAAACAAATAATTTAGATATATTATACTCCGAGTGGACAGCACCTGAAACCAGATTACTCACATACAATTTCAGAATGGCAACGGATTAGAATTGTTCAATAATAATCACCCAAGTCATCACCTTTGATACTCGGCATGCAATAAAATAATTGAAGCTAAAAGGAAATAAGATTTTAACAGCAGCAATAGATGCGGAGCCTCACAACGATTAACGCAATCTGGGAGAGAAGACAACAAACAATACCAGGCTAGACAATAAGCATAAGAGATAGTCGCCTAACAGGTAGAATCATCTAACATTGCTTTGAATTCATCGAAGTAGTTGGGAACCCTGCCAGGAACAATCAATCCTCGAGCAGTAGCATATTGAAACGAGACCCCAGGAACAATCCCACAGATTTACTCGCCATTCCCTCGCGAGACTTCAGACATCCTTTAGTTCCTCATATGTAGAGAAAACACTACTAGGGAATCTTCTTGGGAGGCGGTATATCATCGTCATCGTCGTGCTCACTGGGCGCCAGCGTATTACGCCGAAGCAGCGCGCACAGGTGTATTTGTCTATTGAGCACTTTTTCACATCAAGATGAAAATCGGAAAAGACCGACAGTCACAGTCTTGCATTTTACTCAAGTCATTTCACACCATTGCAAACATTGAAATTTAATGGTAAATTTTCCCACTTGGCAAACAACACCACATAGAAATCCTTTCACTACTTCGGGAGAGAGTTGGACTAGTTGAACCTTAGCTGCTGCTGGTCTCCCCCTCTTATACTATCGTTGCTGTATCTGCCATACAGTGTCAGGTAGCAAAGCCACACACACACACACACAAACGCAGACTCGCAAGGTGCATTCTCGGTGGATCTCACCTGAGCGAAACCATTGCAACACTTGAACAGGCATTCGTCTCGTCAGGAGCACGTTGTCGTCATTTTGACTTCTTGCGAGAATTCGACAGCCGAAGGAAGCCGCAACTGAGGCAACAACTGATCTGCTCGATTGCAGGAATTGCTCATGAAACATCAATCTGAGGCTCAAATATTAATATTTAAATTATTATAATCATTTACAAACCAACATACAAATACGTTTATATAACTCGTAATCCTTGAAATATTCTTACAACAAGAATTTTATTTCATAGTCAAGTTGAGCTATTTTTCTCAGTGAACATCACCCAAATCACCAATCATCATAAGAGCGATGAAAATACATCTTGCAATATAACACATTAAAATCTATGAATGAATACATTTCGACAAAACAGATGAAACATTGCATCAACATTCCGTGACAAAAAGAGCAACAGAAACATTAAGAAGAGGAAGAACACAAACCGGCATATTATTAATCACCTTTTATACTTAATATCAATCAAACAAGAGAGAACATGTTTCGTCTATCAAATAAGAAAGCTTTAGGCCAAGGGCTGAAGTGTAGGGTCCAGCTGTTGGTGCCCGGCGAAGAGATGGAGATCACTTATAACACTAATAGCACTGGACAAGAGATTTTGAACGATGTTGTAAGTCAATTAGATTTATTAGACAAAGACTATTATGGACTGAAATTGTACGACCAAATGCAATGGCTTGATTTGACAAAATCCGTGTTGAAACAGACAAAGGGCTTGAGCGATGTTATATTTGTGCTCAGATTCAAGTATTATCCTGCCAGAACCAGCTTTATTGGCTAACGAATCAACTAGATATTATTTGTACCTACAGTTGAGAGCGGACCTACTGGAGGGCCGACTGAAGGCCGACTCGCAGGACACAGAGGCCTATCTCATTGCTTGTGTCCTACAATCAGAGCTCGGAGACGCAATCTCTAGTCCATTACAAGGCGGCAAAGACAACAACAACAACAAAGAAAACTATGTCTCCAATTACAAGTTTGTTCCAAATCAGAGTGAGGACTTGGAATGGACCGCAATTAGACTACACCAGAGCGAGGACTTTCTAGGTCTGAGGCCGGCCGATGCCGAGTTGAACTTCTTAAAGAAGGCCTGTCAATTAGACACCTATGGAATTGATGCGTATCCGGTGAAAGAGAGCGACTCTCGTGATCACTTTCTGATTGGTGTCAATTATCGTGGCATTACTACCTTCCAGGATTCGAAGCGAACCAATTTATTTGGTTGGGATATAATTGAAAGGATTTCTTTAGAGAAGAAGCTTGTTATTATTTATTGTCGTAGAGTTGAAAAGAAGGGCGAAAAGATGAGCAAAATAAGCTCTCTGTTCGCCTTCAAATGTCCATCCCAAGATCATGCACACAATTTCTGGAAGGTGGCCACCGAACATAGGTACTTTTACATTAGAAACGACGCCACCCTCGCCCATTGTCACCAATACAGGCGGTTTGTTTAAGAAGAGCCACAAATTGAAATATGCCGGCCGAGTGGAGAAGGATCTGCTTCGCGATCATGTGGATGATGTTCGTTCTACAGGCGTTAAACGAAGTCGCTCGCTAATGATTAAGACCTCCAACGATGGGCCTCTCTGGCATAGCTTCCCGAATAGCATGGCTAATAACAACAATAGCAACAGCAACAACAGCAAGTTTCAATCATCAATGAACAACATTTATGGCTCAGATTCAATCAACAAAACCTTACCATCTAATTTGAATTATTTCAGAGAAGAAGACGAGGACGGCGGCGGCCAAGCAGGTGCTGGTGGTGTTGGGGTTGACGGCGTTCATAGTAACAATGATAACGGTGGAGGTGGTGGTGGTGGTTATGAAAACGAGGATGGTACGAGGACAAATAGGCCTTCCATGGGTTCGCTTGCGAGGATCCGCCGAGAGCCACTTTCACTAGGAGATCAGTGTTGACCAGCAAGAATGAGGTGGCATCTGGCCAAGCCATTCGAAAGGTAGCCAAATTTACATGGACACTGAGCAAAGGAGTAATGATTTCATTAGGGCGAGCATATTTTTGTTTGTCTCCTTAATTGGAGTGTTCATAATAATATTGCTGATTAGCGACGCCGACCGTCCAAATTCAATCTCGTTGCTGGTCAAAGAATGAATCTAGAAAATGTCTCGCTGGCCCTACGAAACAACTATTATTTACCCCTCAAATCGGCACTAAGACAAGGCTTTGGTTCCGTATTCTCAATATTAGATTCTAAACTATTTTAATTTAAAACACAAACTTATTACAGACACACAGATATTATACTATTATATTGCAACACATCATCTATGAATGGATCTGCATCTAAAGAACAAACAGACAGTTGCCAATGTTCAAGAGGGCAAAATGGATTTAATAAACGAACGTTCATCTACATTCATTCATTGGTAGTTATGGTTGACAAGGGTAAAACATGGGACTCGTCCGTCAGACCACAAAACAAAGGCTCCAAACTCCCGAAATGGAGAGAATCAGTAGTAGAATCATGTGGCGGAGACGGCCAGTTGTTGTCGAGTCAAGTCTATAATTTGGTTAGCTGTCGAGCGGCTGTCTGTTTAAAATTAGCCTCTGATCCATCCAACGTCAATTTGGTGAGTGGTGGATCCTAAACGCTGGCTCGCATCCGACGCCGCTGTCAGGATGTGTGATTGCGAATGTGTGTCTGGCGGTGATTATTGTCGTGTGACTTTTCGGTGGTCGATTTCAAGGGGCAAGGACAGGCATCATCTAGTTTACTTGGGCGAGTCAACGGTCGGTCTCTGTCCGTCGGTCTGTCTGCCTGTGTGGCATTGTAGCCAACTACAATGACTGGCTGGGCTGGCTGGCTCGACAAGTCGTCATGCCAGTTCTCAGTCGACGTTGTCGTCGTTGGCGGCGGCGGAGTTTCATCAGGAAAGTCAACTCGTATGAGTGTACATCTGTGTTTGCCTTATTAATTTATATAAGCTGGGGAATTCCAGTGATGTTGTTGTAATGTCACTCGAGTCAGGGAACACAACAACAACCACTGCTACAGCCATTGTCTCGATGTGGCGGACTCGTAATGGTAGCAGTAGTAGTAATATCGTTGCAAGGTAGACAAGTCTCGGGTGGGCGTGTCGAGTTTGGCCTGTGCCTTATGCAAGGACACAATGTGTAGCTGTTCACCTTCCTCCTTAGATGCAATGTTCGGTTGTCGCAAGCAACCAGATCGTCCCAATCGGCATCGTGGCGGAGGTGGCGGCCTCGTTGACGCCGACATGAGAGAGAGAGAGTAACTGGCGCGCCCAACAGTTGCAGTCTCGCCCGACTGTTGATTGAGGAGGCGGCCGACACGAAGGAGTCCAGTCGGTTGCCGGTTTATAGCCTGGCCGTTGTCGCCTCCGTCGGCGTGGTCGTTTAGACAACAACAAGTGTGAGTAGGCACAATGCAATTTTGTACAATACGATTCAAGGCTCGCCTGGTTACAACATAAGAACAGTTAGACTCGGCGGCGGCGACGACGAGAATGCACCAGTTTACAGCCCGGCCGTTGTCGTTGATGTCGAATTACGCATGGCTCACATTTGCAATAATCTAGAAAGTCAGTTAGATTGGCATTGCAGGCGAGCTGGTTAGTTGGCTTGTTGAGGCGAATCAGTGGCTGCTGCTGCTGGCGTCGTCGTCGTCGTCGCCGCCGCCGCCGTCTTGCTTGCCTGAGTTCGGGCGGCGACGGCAATTCATTCGGGCGGGCCAACCGACGAGACTCAACAAGTAGTGGCTCCCTTCGGTGGAGCCGTTGCTGGCTGCCAGACTGCTATTGGCAGCAGCAATTTCTCAGCAACACAGACGAGGCAGAGGCAGAGGCGGAAGAGAGAAAAACTTCAGCCAATTGAACGGAGCAAAGTTGGCTCGACGGCAAAAGGCCAGCCACTGGCCGTCGTTGGCATCGACGGCGATCTCCTCCTCCTCCTCCTGCCAACCAACCAGCCAGCCAGTGGTTGTCCATTGGAAAGCCGACTCCAGTCGAGCCCCTCTGCAAGTTGCCAGTCGCAAGTCACATGTAGAAGACTCTCTTAAGCAAAACAGAACAACAGTTTCAAGTTGAGTGGAAGACGTCAAGTTTATATTGTCGTCGTCGTTCCTGAAGTTTTGCAGTGGCGATTCTTCTTCAATTTTGTTGTCGTATTAGTAGTCGGATAGACTAAAACTTTGCCACTGCCACCGCCGCCGCCGAATAGACCTCGACGGCAGCCTAAACAAAAGACGAAACTCGCCGAGTGAATGTAACTCACAACACACAGGCAGACACGACTGGCTTTCCACAATCATTCGCATTGCGTCATCAAGGCCAAACGCAGAGTTCGTTCAGTGTTCGTGTCGCCGTCAGGTGAGCCAGAACTCAGTGCGTGTGTGTTGTTGTTGTTGTTGTTTGTGGCGGCCAGTTGTCGATTAATTGAAACAAACATATTGGAAGAGGCATGAGCGTCTAATGGAAGTGAGCGGCAACGAGGGCGGCCCATCTACATCATCAGCATATTTATTTATTGAATCATCGGCAATCATAGAGAATCACCAAGACAAATAGAAAGCGAATTAAGAAGCCAAAAATCAAGAGGCCGCCAAGATGGACTCCAACAAGCTGGTGTGGTTTCCCCACAACAAGTACGGCTATGCCATCGGCAAGATCGTCGACATCAGCCAGATTAATGCCACCATTCAGCCCGTGGCCTGGCCCTCGTCGTCAAGCATCAAGTTCGAATTGATTGGCGCCGAAGAGGCAAGCAATCCGCAGCAGCAGCAGCAGGTGGAAGTTCCCTACAAGTCAATGTATCCTGCGATCAACTAGACGCGAAGTCCCTCGAGCAAATGGCCACAAGGAATGCATCGGCCGGCAGCCAGCAACTGCCAAAGGACGTCGACGACAGTTGCGCCCTCATTCAATTGCACGAGGCGGCCCTACTCGAGAATGTCCGGCTGCGCTTCCATCGCGACAAAATCTACACCTACGTGGCGCATATCCTCATCGCCGTCAATCCCTACTTCGAGATACCTAACCTCCACTCGGCGGAAGCCATCGCCAGCTATCAAGGCAAGTCCTTGGGACGATGCCACCGCACGTGTACGCCATCGGTAAGTAGATCTTGTCTGATGATATCAACCAGATGGCGCCCGCCGGCATCAAAACTAACTAAACTCCCAACAAAACAAAAATATCGCCAACTACAGCCGACAAGGCCTTCAGGGACATGAAGGCATTCAACCAGAGTCAATCGATAATAATTAGCGGCGAGAGCGGCGCAGGTAAGTGGATTTTATTTGTTGTTAATTATTTGGCTCGCAGGCAGATGATGGCAGTTGGTAGTGGAGCGAGAGAGAGAGAGAGAGAGAGAGAGAGAGAGAGAGAGAGAGAGAGAGAGAGAGAGAGAGAGAGGAAGGAATGCCTGTTCTTTATTAGCAGCTGAAATTCAGGTTAATCAAGAACTTAAACTTTGCCAACTTGTTTAGCTGACACTTACGGCGGCGCTCTTTTCTGCTTCAAACTGATTCATTCCACAAGTTGCCATGCTGGTCGTCCAGGTGAGCGACATGCAGGCAGAGAGGGAGAGAGAGAGAGCCACTTTTGGGTGTGATGAATCTCACACCGCTTGACAAGTGTAGTAGAGTGCAGTTTATCGCAATAACAATAAAATGCAGATGCGGCGGCGAGTGGCAGCGACCAGTGGCAGCCTCTCTCGGCCAGTCGATGGCCATCACATCAGTTTAATTGGCTGCCGACTGGAAGAGAGACTGGCGGGCTGCTTGGACCAATAGATGCATGCCGATGACTTGCTGACAGGCCCAACTGGTGCTAGTGGCGCGGCTCGCCAAGTGACACATTGATTTGATTTGCGTGATCGTTGAAATACTGGCGGTCAACTCCATCAGCTGCTGGCCGCCGTGGCCGTCGTTGTCAGTGGAAACCAAGCACTGGAGTTGGCTGTCGTGAGAGAGCCATCACGGCGATGGTCGGCTGTGGTGCGCAGTGGACTGAAGTGATTTTCGATGATTGAAACTCGAACAGGCCAAGAATTGGCTCTGACCGGCGATGAGTTGAGAGGAAAAATGTCTGATTGAGACGGCGGCCAATACAAACGACGACGACGACTTGATTGAGGGGATAGATTTGGGTCATCATGACGACGATTGTGATGGTTTTGGGCGAATAGGCTGGCGGGCAGAGTCGAGTCGAAGCCCGAAGGCCGAAGCATTGCAGTGGCCGTCAAAGTTACATAATGACGAGCGAGCGGACGGACGGACGGACGGACGGACGGATGAACGAAGAAGTGCGATTCTTTTCTTTTATACAGCACAACAACGAATTGATTGCTCCAATGCGCTGCCACCTGATGATGCCCATTCAAGATAGCCCAACAGATTAGCCTTTCCCAAGTAGACTCCCCATACCGACAGACTTCTTTCCAACAAACTCTCTTGGCCTCCATCAATCCTCAATTGAATTCTCTGTCTCTCACTCATATTTCTGCTCACTTTAGAGTGGAACTACCACAGCCCACAGAGGAATTTCCTATTTTGCCTCTACTCTTTAGCTGCCTACTGAATATAATAATGCAATAAGCCCAAGCGACAGCAACTTGCCAAGATCAACAGAATTCTCGTCGCTTGGCGGAGCAAGAAGAATCAGAAGATTGGCTAAACTCGCAAGTGCAGCTGTTTTGTGTCTGTTCGTCGGTCCGTCTGTCTATGGACGTCGACAATATGTAATACGCCGACCGAGACAACCTGCCTGCCGCACTGGACGCCACTGAATGAACGGCGCCTCCCATGGCAAAAGCCTGTCGCTAGTCCAGCCGCTGTTGATGGTGATAAGGTAGAGTTGAATTTGTTTTACATCTACCAAACGAAAGAAGGAGAAAGAGAGAGGAATTGTTTTGCGCGAAAGATTAATCTGGAGCTGAATTGTGTGTTTGTATTGTGTGGTAGTTGGCCGTCCCTCTCTTTCCGAGCTCAGTCGCAATTTGAATCGCCGGACTGTATCTTTCCTCGCCTCTACTGTTGTTGTTGTCTATGTAAATAACAGCAGGCAAATGAAATGCACGAATTGCACTTACCTTCCAAGTTGCAGCCTCAATTTGCTCTTAATTTCGCTTTGTTTGTTGTCCGTCGTCGTCTTCGTCGTCAGGTGAACAACACTGGCGATCAGATAAGACACCTACGAACTGGACTCTCTGTTTGTGTGTATGAGCCGATTCAGGGAGTGCATATTAGCAGTCCGGCTCGAGTCTCCGTCTCCACCCAACTGCTGGCCTGTGTGGTTTGCGGCTCATGTCCACGAATGTCAAGTGGAGCTTATCTGGACATCTACATGCAATCGAGCCTCGAGTCTCTTCCATCGCCAGCTGGTGGCCCTAATCAACAAGTACAATACAATGTGCTAATAATATTCTGGCGTCCAACTCTTTGTCTCTCCTTCCTTTCTCGCAGGCAAAACCGAATCTCAAAAGTATGTGCTGAGGTATCTCTGTTTGTCTGGAACTCAATCCGGCCGACTGGAGAAGCTCATTCTGGACGGTAAGTATAGCTGACCAATGGACCAATGCACTGATGTTAATTTGTAAACATTTTTAACATTCAATTCAACAGCCAACCCTTTGCTTGAGGCCTTTGGCAATGCCAAGACCATCAGGAACAACAACAGCTCGCGCTTTGGCAAGTTCATCGAGATCCATTACTCAAACAAGTGCACCGTAACGGGCGGCCTCTTCTTCCATTATTTATTGGAGAAGTCGCGCATTTGCACGCAGTCGCCGGGCGAGCGCAACTATCACATCTTCTATCAGCTGTGCGCCTGTTTGCCCGGCCACCTGTGGACGCAGCTCGAACTGGGCCCGCCCGACCACTTTAGGTACCTGCGCGGCGGCTGTACGCAGTACTTCTGCTCGAGCCGTGAGGCCGACACGAGCCAGCTGGCGGCCGAGAAAATCCGAGGCCCATCTACGGCATGGAGCCATCCAGGACCAGCTGATCGACGACTTGAGGTGCTACGAACAGACTGACCGGGCGCTGAACAACTTCGGGCTGGCCGACGAGCAAAAGAAGCTGCAGATCTACTCCATAGTGGCGGCCGTACTTCATTTGGGCAACATAAACTTCTGCGATGACCCCGACGACAATCGTGGCGGCTGTAGGATTGGGCCGGGCGACGAGGGCGAACGCTCGCTCCACATCACCTCCAAATTGATTGGCCTCGACGTGGAGCTCCTCCGGCAGGCCCTACTCACTCGTATTATGTCCACGGGGCGGGCCGGCCACAAGGGCACCGTCTATATGGTCCAGCTGAGTGTCGCCCAGGCGCAGGCGGCCCGCGACGCCCTCGCCAAGGCCATCTACTCCAACCTGTTCGATTATATTGTCACCAAGATCATCAACAAGGCCATTCCAGCGGCGTCGGCACAGACGTCGTCGTCGTCGGGCAGCACACATTACATTGGCGTGCTGGACGTGGCCGGCTTCGAGTACTTCCAACACAACAGTTTCGAGCAATTCCTAATCAACTTTTGCAACGAACGACTGCAACAGTTCTTCAACGAGCGCATCCTCAAAGAGGAACAGACTATCTACGAGAAGGAGGGCCTCAACCTGAGCCGAGTGGAGTTCGTGGACAACCAAGACTGTATCCAATTGTTCGAGGCCAAATCGAGCGGCATCTTCGACCTGCTCGACGAGGAATCCCGACTACCCAAACCCTCCTATCAGCACTTCACCCAGTCACTCCATGACCGCCACCAGGGCAAGCACTTCCGGCTGGCGCTGCCGCGCCAGCAAACTGCGCGCCCATCGCGAGATTCGCGACGACGAGGGCTTCCTCATTCGCCACTTTGCCGGTGCTGTCTGCTATGAGACGCACTCGTTCATTGAGAAGAACAACGACGCCCTACATGGCTCTCTGAAGAGCCTCATGGCCGAGGCCGACCACCTGCTACTGAAGGAGTTGTTCTCCCAGCAGCACCAGCAGCAGGTGTCCAACTGTGATCAAAATCAACAAACAACCACGAGCACTGTCAACTTCACGTCGTCGGCGGCGGCCGGCCAGCCGCCCACCAGCAACAAGCTCAACTTTGTCAGCGTGGCCAGCACCTTCAGGTCGCAGCTGAACGAATTGATGCACAAGCTCAGGTCCACGGGCTCCCATTTCATCCGGTGCATCAAGCCAAACAGCGAAATGGTGGCCCACAAGTTCGAGGCGGCCAAATATTGTCCCAGTTGCACTGTTCAGGTATGGACTCGGTGCTGAGGCTCATGCAACAGGGCTACCCTTCGCGCGCCTCCTTCGGGGACCTGTACGAGGCCTACAGGCGCTACTCTGCCACCCGAGCTGGCTCGCCTCGATGCCCATCTCTTCTGTCGCGCTCTCTTCAAGGCCCTCGGCTTGGCCGACCACGACTTCGCTTTCGGCTCCTCGAAAGTGTTCTTCAGGCCGGCGAAGTTCGCCGAATTCGACCAGCTCATTAGAACGTCCGATGCCGACCACATGGGCCGGCTGATTGCGCGCGTCGCCAGGTGGCTGGTGCGCGCCAGATGGCGCAAGGCCCAGTACTGCGTGTTGTCGGTGTTGAAACTGAAACGCAAGATAGAGTATAGGGCCGGACAGATGGTGGCCCTACAGAGGAGCTGGCGGGCGGCGCTGGTGAGGCGCCAGACGGGCTTCAGGTTGCGCGCCATTCGGACGGGCCGCCAGATCGACCAGTCGCTGGCCGACTTCGAGCAGATCGCCCAGAGGCAGCTCGGCAGCTCGCCCGAGTTCCATCAGAATCTCAAGCTCGAAAGTGAGCTGCTACGACAAGAAGTGAAACAATTGGTCAATTCAATGGTCGAGGCCATCCAACGCCACTGTTCGTCGTCGTCGTTGTGGAATAAACTTGACGAGGAGGAACAACAACAGCCAAAAGGTGGCGCCAGAGTCGCCACTCGCCGACCAACGCCAGGCCTGCGAGCAGCAGCTCGATTTGTTGCGCACCAAGAGGGACCTGTTGATTCGGTCCATCAAGGACAAGATCGCCCGCCACCAGAAGGAGCTGGCCGCGCTGGACCAGAGGCTGGCCCAGGAGGCGCCAAGTGGAGGAGGCGGAAGTTGCGCGCCGTCGCGACGAGCAACTGGCGCTCCAGAGGAACGAGCTCGAGCTGCGCCGCCAGGCTGAGGCAGTGCGGCTCGTGCAGGAGCTGACTCCCACGAGCAACAGCAGCCGACAGGTGCCTCTGGTCGACTCGGGCACGGATCAATGAGCGGCCTGTACGAGGACGACCAAGAGCGGCGCGATTACGAGATCGCCCTCCGTCTGGCCAACGACGACCACCACCACCACCACCACCACCACGCCAGCCATCCAGGCGGCCGGCGAACGAACGCCACCGAGGAAACACTGACCATTCGCCGGCCGGCACCCCAGCAACAGGTGCGGGCTCCCAGCGAGAGCCCGGCCCACCTGCAGCAGCTGGACTTGCGCTTCGACCTGACCAAGTGGAAGTACAGCGACCTGAGGACACCATCAACACCTCGTGCGACCTGGAGCTGCTCGAGGCGTGCAAGCGCGAGTTCCATCGGCGCCTCAAGGTGTACCACGCCTGTCGGGCCATAAACGCGCGCCAGTCGACAGACACGGGCCAGTTGCGGGCGCCCAGCAGTGTCATGGACCAGACTGAGATGGCGCCCACGCCAACTTCGGGCATCGGCGGCATTGCCGAGCAGAGGTACTTTCGGATTCCCTTTTGAAGAATAGCACCAATGGCAGTGGCACCAACGCCGCCGGCTCAGGTGGCCAACGCGGCTGGTGGTTCGCCCACTTCGACGGCCAGTGGATCGCGCGCCAGCTGGAGCTGCACCCAAACAGGAGCCCATCTTGTTGGTGGCGGGCCAGCACGACATCGACATGTGCGAGCTGTCGCTGGCCGAGACGCGGCTCACCTCGAAGAGAGGCGCCGAGATTCTCGCGGCCGACTTCGAGCTCGAATGGGCCAAACACGGCGGCCACCCCTATCAGGTGCGCACCAAGCGGCCAGCCTGACCTGACTGAGATACGCACCACTTCCATCATTCTAGTCCCTACACACACACACACCAACATAGACACACACCGCAAATAAAGCCCAGATGTTGTTGATTGGAGATATCGTAGTCGTAGTAGATGTTAATTGATTAGATGGTTGTTGAGATAAGAGCTGCAAGAGGAGGAAGAAGAAGAGGGCCGTGACCGATAAAAGATGACCGCCTCGAGGATGTTGGAGTGTATTTGTGACAATCCAATGTATGCACGTAGAGCTGCAGCTCTCGCCGGTATGCTCCAAGTGTTTATGTTGTCGTTAATTAAAGTCCACCAACTTGAATTGGCGGCCGGCTAACTCGATTTGTTTTCACTTGAGTCACGTCGACGTCGACGTCTGCGCCGCGGACAAGACGAATCGAATTGAATTAGGCGCCACTCGCTCTATGGATTGCTTGAATGATCTCACGTAGCCCCTCCAGGTGACGTCCGGCTCAGGCAGCCGCCAAAGTATCCCCTCGAGAGCCGGACGACGACGACGACGACGACGACTAACAAGACAGGCTAGACTGACAAAGGCGCCAATTATAAGTCGAGTGGCTGTTCAGTCAACAGTGACGGCGTCCTGGCGGCGGCGGCGGCAGCTCCGATAGACGCGAATCTTATTGATTGTTTTGTGCATTTGTGTCGACGGGCGCGAGCTTTCCATAAGTCTCTGCTTCTCTCAATTCAATCTCAATCTCAGCTGGTTTTCGTCTAATCGTTTTGTGTTTGTATTTGTGTCTGTGTCTTTCTAAAATGAGTGGAAATATGAGGCGCGTGTTGTTTGCGCTGTGAGATGGCGGCTTGTTTTTAGCCAAAATGTTGCAACAATTGTCGTCGTAGTCTCTCGCCCGCCTGCACTGCACTGCACTGCAATCAGACGAACACATCAGCTCAACAACACACACTTGGCGAGTCGAGGCGCGCCTGATGCAACAAGTGGCAGCTCGTTTCGAGACTCCCCACATTGACTGAACAGCACAAAAGACATGGCACAGCTGCGAGCGCGTCGTGCAAACAGAATGCAACGTCGTATGTCTGTTGTTGTGGTTGTAGTTGGCGAATATTTGTTTCGAGACCATAAACCATCGGCCCGACTTGTTGTTTGTGTAATTCTTTTGGCCTCTGCCGATGAATGACAACAACCAAATAGATTTGCCTCTGCTGTTGACTTTGAACTTGAATGGATCTCTAAAAATGAACAATCATTAGCGGCCTTTCTGCTCCTTTTTCGGCCCTAACAAACAATAACAATCATCAAGTCATTATCGATCAGTCAGTCGGTCGGTCGGTCTTGCGGGCTCGAATGTCAATTGACTTTCTATCGAAAGCGAGCGAGCGAACGAACGATTAGAGAGAGAGAGAGAGAGAGAGACAGAGAGCCAAATACTGCTCTTGTAGTGGTCTATCTCTTGGCCAACAACAACTACGCCAACTCAGACAAGTTTTCCATGCGTCTCTTGACGCCTTTAGACATCCTGGCCTTGATTATGCATGAAGACGGCCGTCCAGATGGGCCGAGTGTCGCCTCTGCCGCCGGCAGCGCGCCAATTGCACGGGCCTGACGAGCGCAAACAATTGAATAGTAGTCTGGCAGACGGCCAAATGGATTCTGTGAGCGATTTCGTATTCGGTTATATTGTTGACTCGGCCGGAATCCGGATGACACAACTCACTCGCTGGAGACACACACAGCAACAGGTACGTGCATGTGTGCCATTGGCTGTGCATCAGCGCGTCTCTCCCCGATTCTTTGCAGTTGAGATTGAGGCACGACTTTGCCAGAGAGGAAAAGATGAGATTTATGGCCCAAGACGAATGTGTGTGTGTGTGTAATTAATTGTCTAGACCAAACTTTCTCTCGATTGCTTCAATGGCAAACCATCTGTCGCATGTAAACATCGCGCGCTCTCAAGCGAGCGCCGGCATTCGTCGAAGCCCCACAATTACATAAGAAGCCATTCGCAGGTTGTCGTCGTCATCGTATACGTAATGGTCGTTGCCGTGGTTGTCGTTGTTTGTATTGGCTCATCTTCACTTGGGCGATTAATTTTAAAGAAAAGACTGGCCCTATAAAACTGCTTTCCATGACCTCCAGCCGGCGAGAACAACGACACTACATAGGCACGTCCATTGGTCGGCGGCTCTCCTGAAATACTAAGCAAATCGGTGGCGTAGTTTAATAATTAATGTTGTTTTTGGTTTCGTTGTGTCTCAATTCAATTGGCTTTGGGTGTGCCGTTGTATCAATTGGAAAGAGAAGCTGAGAGCGCGCCCAAAGCTCCGGCAGTCGGCGGCGGTGGCGTCGATTGGAGGGCGCCTCAGCAGCTCAACAAGTGGCGGGCGAGACCGAAGCCAGGCCAGGCGCGTCGGGCGTGGCGGCGGGGAACGCGCAATGTCTGTGTGCGTGTGATATCTCGAGTCCTCGTCGAGCCAGACTTGTAGTAGGAGTAGTAATTGTTGTTGGTGCCGTTTGGCTGAGGCAACGGCCAGTGCTTGCTCGGCGGACACAACCAAACAGATTCGTCGCCAGCTCCGTTCGAGTCTCTGGCGCCGCCCACTTGTTGTGAGTTCGCCGCGGACGACAACAACAACAACAACGACGATGACAACAACGACAGAAACAACGACGTGAAAGGGACGCCACTCTGTTGTTCTCCTTCGCCAGCCGGATGATCCCGGAGGCACATCATCTCCATTATCATCATCTCCGTCGTCATCTTCGTCCTCCTCCTCTTTGCGGTTGTCGCTGTCGTCGACGGCGACGCTCTTAAATCGGCTTGCGCGCGCCAGACTATTCAGGTTGTCGATTGTGATCGAAGAAAGTGGCCGTCGGTTTGTTTGTCTGTTGCCGTGGCTGAGTCTGTGCCATAGACTCATTTGTTTGAGGTTGCAAGTTCAGTTGTTGGTGTTGTTGTTGTTGTCGTTATTATGTTGGAAAGACGAACAGACAAACCAAAATCTTAGAATAGACAAACTACTTTATCATTATTATTATTGATTGAGACTACGACGAGGAGGCGTAAATTGAGACTTCATTCATTCGAGCAACTTGTTAGATCAAAAGTCATTCTCTAATTTTATTATCAACAACAACAACAACAACAAACAGATATACTATTAATGAGTGAGTGAAGCTCGCACTCCAGGACACACAACAAGTGTTATAATCTAGTGTTCAATAGTTAATTAGCACAACAGAAACTCTTTTATAATTATCAAGGAATCTCCCACAGACAGACAGACAGCCGCCGCCAGATTGAAGCCGTCAAAATGAGTGACCAAACGAAGCTCAGATCAACACTGACAAACAGTGCCGATGACAAACAGAACGACGAAGACATGGGCCGAGAGACATCGGCCAACAAACTCACTTCAACTGTCGACGCTGGCCGTCGTCAGGACTGTCAGCCGCAGGTAAGTTCACCTCCTCTCTATCTCCGTCTCCTTCTGGCAGCCTCTCTCATTCAGAAATGAATCACCTGAATAGAGATTATTATGGCTCATTTGGCGCTCACCTGGCGAGAACGAGACTTCATTTCTCGATTTAGTTCGCATTATAATGAAGCCCAAACGAGCAAATTCGGGCTTTGCATTTGGAGCTCTGCAGCAACAGCAGCCGAAGTAACAGGCATCATTCACCTGGCAAAGGTCACCGTCGAAGGCCCGGGTTCGACCTGTGGCCCAACAACGAGCCAGTCCAATTCATTTCCTTTCAATTAGATTGAATTGAATCGAATCGGCGAACAATGGCAAATGAGATGCAGCCTTGAAAGGCCTGGCGCAGGATAACAAGTTATCTTCGTGTTGCAATCATCTCAGCGCCAATATTTGACGCAATCATTCTTCTCGTCTCTTGATTTGCTTATTTGTTTGTTTGTTTGTGGCTGCACTTTCAAGTGGAGGCGAAAAGAATATCAAACGAGATGGGCCTCGCCTTTATACTCCCGCCTAAGCTCAGCGCCAGTTTTCCAGAAAACTTCCAACGAAGCTCGGCTAATCCAAACCACAACAACAACATCCACGTCAACATCAATATCAACACAGTCGATTCAATTGATTCGCATCAATCAATTGCGATAACAACTACAACAACAACAACATCATCAACAGGTGTTGTACTACTCGAAGGGCTTACTTAATTAAATTCTTTGGGCGCACGAGAATCAACTTTGTTGTTCGGGCCTTTGAGTGCCCCCAGCCTGTTGCATCTGCTTGAAAGAAACGAGTTTGGCGCGCCTCTGCACTTGTTCCAGTCTCTTTGTAGCTCCTCCTCCTCCTCCTCCTCCTCCTCCTCTCCTCCATTGGCCCCAACAACAATGCAAACACATAGCCAGTTGGCGTACAGTCAATACTCAAAGAGAACATGCACGCCGAGGACACAACCACCTGAATCATTTAAAGATTTTCACTATTATCCTCCTCTTCATCATCATCATCATCATCATCTTTGTTGCACCTCTCGTGACTCTTCAGCTTCTCATAATCGACTGGCAACAGGCAAGAAGTTATCTCACAGAGGTGCACATTGAACAGGTGAGAGTGGCCTCGAGGCGTCGACTCGAGACGTGGCCCGACAAACTAGCAGGCATTATGAAATCATTATATATGACATTAGCATCAACAGACTGAGCTCAGAATTGTCTGGCTCACCTGCGGGCAAGGCAGACACAGGCACGCGCAGGCCCATCATTTGTCTGCACCATCGCGCGGTGGCCCTTCTCATCGGAGAGTGTACACTTGTTGTTACTGCGCCAGTTGGCCGCGGCTGCGGCTGCTGCTGTGGTTGCGTTCGCTCTCTTCTCTCTAATTGCGCCAGTTGAGGTAATAAGTTTTTGAGAAAAGCAGCCCCGAGGTTGCTCCAGTCAGACGCCTTTTAATTTGATTCATTCGACGGCGACGGCGACGGCGACCGCGCAGCAAAGCCTCGACTGTCAAGACTGCCAAGGTCAACTCACTGATTGTTGTTTGCGCCTTCGCGGCTGCTACGGCGGCGGCGGCGGCGGTGGCGGCTTCGGCTGCTCTTTGGAAGTCTGGGCCACTTTTCGCCGAATGAGTTCGCCTCGATTCAGTTTGTCGCAGTTCTAGTTGTAGTTACATAACAACAACATCGTCGAGTTTAACTTTCCACTGTCGACTGTCGACGACCTCAACCAACCAACCAGCGACTAACCAATCCACAAAACATCAACCACTTCTCCAATTAGGACAACTGGCAGACGAAGAAGAAGGACATTGCGGCTGCTGTTGGCCCAAGACAGTCGTGTTCATCAACCAGCTGGTGTTCGTCGTCCTTGTCGCCCGACCAATCCATCTCGGCCTCGTCCATTGAGGCCGACTACGAAAGTCCTCGCTCGACAGCATCAGCCAATATCAACATCAACAGCCACTGGCGCCAACTACACCAATCGAACTCAAACGAGGCAACCAATTCAAACGAACACCCGACAATCAAATCAAGGACATCAGAAGATTGAAGGCCACACACATCCAGGCGGCCAAGCAAGTGAAGCCGGCGAAAAAAGCAAATCCACTCATTGAACAGGTGAGAGAAGAACGGGAAGAACAACAAGAGGAAGACCTTAGAATGGATCTATCATTTTCAGGCGCAGGTTTTATGGGTAAGTGTCGAGGAGTGAGAGTCATTTTTTTGTTTCTTATTCCATGAGACATGTCGGCTGTTCTCTTCTCCTTCCTCCTCTTCAATGGATAGTGTTCGGGGTGGCCCTAATCTCCATATCGCAGCTTCCTCCTCACCTGGCGCGCAGCGGCAATCAAAACAAGGGGCGGCACCTATGAATGGTCTCATGTCAAAGCTTCGAGTTGCATCATCGAAGCGGACAATCTCCCACCTGTGTTGGTGATATGTCAAAGTCTTACTTTATCTGCCATCGATAGGATGATAAAGATGATGACGATGAGCGGCTTAATTCATGATGGGTACGCATCAGATACAGGTTGTATTAGAACCGTTCAGAATTCGGGCTGATATCCGAATTGAAAAGGCGTCTGCGACACCAGAGCACCACTTGACGGGCGGGTATTTCAGTCCCGAACAACGCCCAGGCCAAATTCCGGGAAGGCGTGATGAGTTCGGGAGCCAGACAGTCGCCAGTCAACATCCCCAAGTTCCAATATAACAGAAAGCAAGTTTTTTCTCCCAAATGAATTAACTGACAATTATAATAACATCTTCACCTGCACCTGCACCCGCACCCGCACCCACATATACATCCACTTATTTTGACAGGTTGCTACTATTTCGGGGTTGTCAACTGCTTCAACAAGTACGTGCCCAGGGAACGCATCAGGCGGGCGGCGGGCGCGTCCGCCCAGCGCCCTGTCGGCCGCCTACTACATGCTGGACCTGCCCATCGAGCCCTGCCTCAAGGAGATCATGGATATGCTCGAGGACATTCGGAAGCGGCCGCTGGGCGTCTTCGACCGGAAGCACCAGATCGTCGACATGCTGCCCGAGGCGCTCGACAAGATGTTTCCGAGGACGCGCACAAGATTGTCAATGGGCGCCTGTTCGTGGCCATGACTCGCCTCAAGGACATGAAGTCCGTGATAGTGAACGAGTTCAACTCCAAGAAGGATCTGATAGATGTAAGTATTATTAAGAATTTACAACATTCGAGCATGGAACTGCCGCATACATACCAACCTAACAAACCCGCACCAGGCCCTCAACTGCAGTTGCTTCATCCCATTGTGGTCGGGAAATCATGTGTCCACCTTCAGGGGTGTCAAGTACATCGACGGCGGCTTCACCAACAACCTGCCCGTCTTTGGCGAGCACACCATTCGTATCTGCTGCTTTGCTGGGGTGAGCGACATCGCCCCAAACGACGGCTCGCCGGCGCGTTTCCTGTCGCGCCACTTCAGGGGATGCCCTTCTATCTGACGAGGGCCAACTTTAAGCGAGGCCGCCGGGCACCGTGGCCGCCGGCGCCAACTACATCATCGACCTGTTGGAACGAGGCTACAACGACACCAAGCAATTCATCCTGAGCAACGATCTCATCCAGTGCGACAAGTGCTTTGGGGCCACCCAGCCCGAGAGTCAGCCCATCTACTGGAAGAGTGGGCCCATCATCAGTCCGGCGATGTCGCGCGCCGCCTCCTTCATGGATCTGGGCGACTTGCAACGCTCGAACTCCTTCAGAGACGCCTCGGGCGGCGACAAGCAAAAGCAGAAACAGAAGCTGAAAAAAAGCAGAAAAGGGCGCCTGACAGCGCCACCTGTCCAATGGTTCGTCCCCGAAGGAGTCCGACAGTGGCCTTGTGGTGGGCGACAGTAGCCCAACTCTTCAAAAGGTGTCGCCTCCGACCAGCAAACGATCCAGCTTCAGGTCGGTGCTCACGAATAAGCTCCATCTGGTGGCCAGCAGCGGCGGCGGCGGCGGCAAAGCAGTCGCCCGTCGGCTCCTCGTCGACCGACGACGACGACGCCTCCACGGCCGCCCGGCCTCATCTCAAGACACCCAAAATTCTGGTGGATGAGGCCGCCGCAACGGACAGTGGCGTCGACAACATGACCGACACCGAGCAGAGGCCTCGATCCATCTCGCAGGTGATCGAAGGCATTAAAGCGACCAGCAATTCAGATAGTCCCAGAGACAGTCCCGCCGACAAGTTCTCTTCGCCATCGGCCACCTCGTCCTCTTCCAGCGATATGGACGACGACGAAGTGGTGGCCATCAAAATGAAGTTCTACACCCAAAACAGGCGCCAGAGTCAACAGTTGGCCGCCGACGTGTCGCCCGCCGATCGGTTCATCGCGAGCCGCCGAGCCACCCAGCCCGCCATCGATCCGGGCAAGTTGATGCTGCTGCTGCCCGCCAAGTTCCAGTCCACGGCCGACCTGTTGCCCAGTTGCCCGCCGTCGCCCAACCTGAACAGGCACTGCAACGAGTGCATCCGCATGCGCCAGGAGGCCCGCCAGGACGGCCTCGACGAGTCCATCCGCAACGAGGCCAACAAATACAGGACGGCCAGCGAGTTGGCCAAACTGGAGCAGCCGCCGCCCGAGCTGGACGGCAAACTGAGGAGCAAACTGAAGAGCCCATTGCGCTGGCTCAAGTCGCAGTGGGGCGCCAGGACCAAGTACAACTTCGTGCTGGACGATCTCGACGACGACCTGCGCGAGGTTCCCCCTTCAGGTGGGCGGCCATCCGGCCACCACTGCGGCAACTCTCGAGACTGTTGCCTACTGAAGGGGGCCGCCAGCGACCCCACCACTCACTTGTGAAAAAGACACCGAAGTGGCTTTCAAAACTGTAGTTTGTATACTTTAGATGATATGTAAGCTGTAAATTCAAACGTGAGAACCAATTTAGATTGATTAAAACTATGATTCTATCTAGGAACAACTAATTAGATGTCACTTGGATCTGTTTTACTTGGGGGGCTCCGCATCTGTTGGACCAGAATACATGCACAGTGGCCACTTTCGCTGCAGCCTTTCGCTCCAACAGGTGGCCTGTGTTTCTCTCCTGTGGCCTCTCGTCGCTCGGACACTCACAAGGGAAGGGACCAAATTGAATTGAACTGCATCGAATGAATGGGATTGGATTGAATTGCACCAGTCAAATAAGGAAATGAGTAATTTGGAAGCCATCGGAGCAAATTGGAGTGCAGGAGGAGCAACAAACTCCGCTCGGACAACAGGCGAGGCCACTTTCGATATCGAGCGCCGGAGAAGCGGCCATGTGAAACACTTGTTGTATATGTATTTCTGTCGCCAACTGTGGCTTCTGTCGTCGTCGTCGTCTCTTAGTTAAATTGAACTATCACTTTTACGTTTATCACAACAATCGCTGCAAATCACTTCGCACCGATCGAGATTACAGATGCATCACAATAGTTTTGTCATTCTCCTCCTGTTACTTCTTCTTCTTCTTCTTCTGGTCTTCCTATTGTTTTTGTGTCGAATATTTGCATCCTCTCGTGTGAGTTGTGGTGGTTGTTGGTGTTATCTGTCGTCAACAAGACATTCAGTGCGGGAGGAGATGCAACACAAATTCAATTGTTGGCCAAACCACCCAAGTTGAGTTGTTCAACTCTCGACTTGGGGATGTTCAGGCTGAACAGTACAGTGTAGTGTATGTTACCTGAGCATCAGCGCCGTGATTGATCCATCCATCCATCCGTTCAAACTCCATTTGTATCCACTCAGAGCTCTAAGACAATCGCAAAGTTCATCGACAGCCATTTGAGATGTAATGCATCTGCATTTGGATGTGCATTTGCTTTCTTCTTCTCTCCTTCTTGAGGTGAGTGGCCAGTTTACGGCGCCCGAAGTCCGAACGGTCGGCTGGAAGTCTACCTGCAACGTTCGAGTTGATTCGAGAGACCAGAACAGAGTGGGGTGTTGCCATGCCGTAAATAAATAAATCAATATATTATATGATGAAAAGAGATCTCAATGGCTTTGTGGTCCATCTACTTCTGTTTCTACTTACCTGCTGACATCGGCAAGCTTCTCTCTTTCGACAAAAGACGCGACCAAATTCACTTGGTCCATCGTCAGTCGATATTTGTTTTCATTCCGCTGTTTTGCTTTCATTTCATTCCATGTGGCCGCGAGTTATGTCTTGGCGAGTTCCCATTAATAGTCAGCTTGTAACAAATCAAGTGAGTCAGTCTGTTTGATAGAGTTGAGCGAGCCACTTGGATTGTTTGTTTATTGTGGACGAGACTCTTTTGTATTGACAACAAGTCTTTAATTAACTTTCTTCTACTGCAAGACACAGCAACCACAGAGTGACTCTTAGTGAATAGAGAGTATCACTACATAGCAAGAGCTGAATGCTGCCAAATATCAAGCAAACTAGCAAACAATCAAGAGTGAACTCAAATTGAGAGGACTTTTCAGTCGCATTTTGGTGGCCTCGTCGCTGGTCAACGGCAAAGAAGCAACGACGACGACAAAAACAACAACTAATTGACCTTAGCCTTCTCTTGGGCTGGAGAGAATGTTTGACGACGAGGCCGCCAACAACACCAACAAGTCGAGAAGTCTTGAAAATAAGTATTTCAAAGTTGCTGCTGGCCATCGAGTTGGTTGCTCGAGAGCTTTGTCCATTAGTAGTCGTCTTGGCCGCTAACCGGTGCAATGTCCAGCCGGTGCCTATTGATATTCCATACTGAATCACTCATCAAATAAGCAACTCAAGTAAGCAAGTCAAGAAGAGGTGGAAGAAGAAGAAAGAAGAAGACACCAATCAATAAACACTATCATGAACATCTTCAAGCTGATTAGTCACCACTTCATAAACTACAAGAGAAGAAAGAGTGGCCGGCGCAACAACAAAAACACCAGTAGAATGAAACCCATCGGCTTCTTGTTTGCCTCAATCCTGTTGATTTTGCATCAAATGCACCAGACGTCGGCCAGCCAGCCCGAAGTAGCGCCAAATAATGACCAGCAACCTGCAAGAGCGTCTCCAGCAACCACATCGACATCGACAACCACAACTAGCACCACCTCGGCGCCGTCCGCTTCCACAGGTGACGACGACCAGCACTGGCGGGGCCTCAGAGGCGATCCAGTCGCCCGACGACGGCCTCGGCGAGCTTCTGCCCACCGCAAGCCCGCAAACGAGCAGCCAACAGCAGGCCGAGTGGTCGACGGTCAGTGCCTTCGAGGGGGCTGATCATCAGAGGCGACCACTGACGACTCCTCTGGTGCAATACTGGCCCCGAATGAGCCCTACGAGCTGAACGAGTTGGGGCCGGCCAGTTCGACGATGAGCAGCGCCGACGTGGACTACATCTTGGCCAGTCTGGCGCCAGACACGACCAGCGCCTCCACTTGGGCCGGCGCTGGCGACCAGCAACTCAATGCGATCGAGGATGAGTCGGCTCGCCTCTGGCTGGCCACGACGAGACCAACCGCAAGTCGCTGAATGAGGCTGATCAACTGACAAGCGTCGAGCCTTTGGCGAGTGTAATTAGCACAATCCTATCAGAGAACACAGGCCACAGGTGGGCAATGCAAGTGCACTGGCAGTTGGTGAGTCCAGCCAGCTGGTGAGAGCCGAAAGTCGCCTGAGAATGGCACTCAGATGGAGCCCATACAAATGGACGTGCGGCCCACGGAAAAGGTCATCTCCTTAAACAACACCAATCAAAGCCAGCAGCAACCACAACAGTCGCCCACCTTTGACTACGACGACTTCGATCTCGACTATCAACTGAAGCTGAATACAACCGAGATGGGCGGCCAGCAGCAGCAACAACAACAACAACAACAGTCGACAGCCTAAATAAGAGGGACTACGACAATGGCCAGCTGCCACCTGCCTGGTCGGCGCTCATTGCACAACAACCGCATGTTTTTCAGCCCCACGAACGACACCACAACACCACCAACTACCACAATGGCTCCACCAGCCAGCAGACCAGTACTATCACAATACGCCGCCGATAGTGCCGTCGCTGTTGACAGTGAAGAGCACCCAACTGACCAGCCAGGAGTTGAACAAGATCCGGCCCTTCTGTTGCTCTATCAGGAGAACTACAACGATCTTATGGGGCCGTCGGCGGGCAGTTTGGCCAATGGAGATCTCGTCAATGGAGATCTGCTGGCCACAACAAGTGGCTCGGGCGGCCAACTGTCGTCCATTGCCGCCGCCGCCGCTAACACCACTGGCGAGCCCGACTTTCCTCGCTGTCCATCCATTCCGATCACATCGAACAACAAAACGGGCCACCACAACCAGCACCACCAGCAGCAAGTTGCTACCATCAGCTTAGTAAATGGATCGCCAGTTATACGGACTTCAAATGGATTGTTTGCGGACCATTTGGCTCCAATTCGGCCTCAAATAGCCAACGCCCGGAGTCGCCTCTATCCAAGTTCGGCCGGCCGCCTGGCGACTCGTACAACACCAATCCATACAGCAGCACATCTACAACCACAGCCGGCACCACAACAATTGTGGTGGATAATGCAACTCCCACTGAGGCGCCGCCGCTTGCTGTCATGATGTCGCCCACAACTGAAACTGCACCCACGACAACAACAGCAGCTTCATCAAGCCACAACTGCCTCGCCGACCACCACCACCCAATCAGCGAGAAGCAAGAACTCTGTCGGCAATCAGAGCAACTCGAGGCCAATCCAACCAGTGGTTCAACTATCCGCACCCGAACTTGCACCAAAACCCTCTTCTGTTGCATCACATCCTCAACAAGCCCCAATCCTTTTATGTGTCCCCTCGAACCAACCAATATCGGCCAGCAGTAGCAGCAGCACTACTAATACGAACAGCATTGCAACTGGCACCAGCCAACCACCTGCAAGCGAACAAACAATCTCCACCACAAGTACAATGAATCAACCCACGAGGCTACACAACCACCGTCCTGCCGCCCGTGTCCACCACCACAACCACTGGCTCGAGCTGCCATCCACCACCGGCAACCACAGCAGCCGACGACCACCACCACGGCGGCCACCTAATTAGCTCGGTGGTGCCCAGCTCCACCACAATGCAGCCGCTCATAGGCGCCAACATCATCGAGAGGCCGACGTTGAGCTCCTTTCAGGTGGCCCAGCAGCCAATCAACAAGACTCTCGTCCAGATGCAACTCAACGAAATGAGATCTCTGGCATCTATCACTCAACAGCAGCAAAAACAACAACAACTTCATCGAATGGTAAACAAAGCTCATCAGCAACAGGCGTCTGTCGGGCCTAGCAACGAACAACTTCAGCTAAAGTCGCAGCCTCTTCATTGGTCGCCAGCCCAGATGGCCCAACACGAGCATGGACACCAGTTCCAGCAGGCACCAGGCGACTTCCTGGCCCACTTGATTGGCGGTCGCATGAACACCCCGGCGTCCCCTCAACAGAACAATGCACATCCTACGGCTGCCAATCTCCAGCTAAGTCGAGCTCCACCTCCGTTGCCACCTCCGCCGCCGCCGCCGTCGCCTAGTCCAACTTGGTGGCCGGCCAATGGAATGGGAAACACGGCTGAATTGAATGTCTTACATCATCTGGTTGGAGCTAATCTCAATCGGCCACTGGCGGCGTCTTCGTCGGCCAATCCATATTTCAACAAACGAGAGTGCCGACGTCATTTCAGCAGATGAACAGTAAACACCTGATGATCCAACCTCTTCCTTCTCCACCAAGCAGCCAGCAGATGAGGCCAGCATTGGCACCGTCGCCGCTACCCCTCGCCAGCCAGGTAATTGCGGCCCCAAGTTTGTTGCGAAGTCTACACTGCAAGGCCGCCTCTTGCATCGACTACAACAACAACACCCAACCAAACATCTGCACCAGTCAACAGCAATCTAAGCGAGGAGGATATGAGCACCTATGTGGCTTTGTTGGCCTCTGAACGCCCAAATGGCGCCGTCTGCATCTAACCAACAGCAGCAGCAGCAGCCTTTTGCAGTTGGAGGAAGCCAAAACCAGCAAACTAATATGGTGGAGCCCTGGTCATCCTGGCATTTCCTCCATCAATTTGAACCTAAACGAGCAGCAGCCGATGATGCACGCCAATCAAAACCGAACAGGATGAGCAACAGCAGCAGCTTATTGCACTTTTGGAGTTACTGAATAGTGGGAAGCGTCTCTGAGGCTCCAGCAAGATGACAACAACAACGACAACTCAACGACCTCAAGTACAGCTGTCTGCCGATGTCAGAGGAAGCGAATGGATGCAAATGCAAGGCGCCGACCATCAACAGGCTGGTCAAGGGTTCGCGGGCTGGCCAGACCTTCTCAGGAGCAAAACTGTTGGGTCTACCTGAAGAAGTCCAGGCTCAGATCTATCGCGACTATTTGGCTCCATTGGCGGCCCAACAGCAATGGGCTACCCTCCACAGCAACAACAACCAAACTAGATTTCCTCTAGGCTCGCAGATGATTACCAACTGGCAACCCAATCCGAGGCTCGTTGGCCAACAACTCCGTTCACCACCTCATTGGCCATCGATGGGGCCGGCCGAAGGCTCCACTCCATTGAGAAGCTACGCAATTGCACAAGCCAATGCTCAAGATCCAGGCCAGCAGCAGCAGCCTGGAAATGACCAGATGAGGAACATTTACACTTATATGGCGGACGGAAGGAATGGACAACAACAGAAACAGCAGATCAATGCAAACCATGTGCAGTTCCAGCAACAGCAACAGCAAAGTCAACGCCAAAAGCAACTGGCATTCGTGGAGGCTCTTCGGTCGACTGTTGGAAAACTGCAGCAGTTCACCTCGATGGAAGGGCTCGGCGAGTACCTCAAAAGTCTCAATGGAACATCACAGTCTGCAACAAACTCGTCCATGAATATTGAAGACGTCTATACTCAATTAATGAACGATTCAACGAGTTTCCATTCAATGCAACAACTTCTTTGGAGCAAATGAACGACTTTGATGAACAACAAACGCACTCGCAACAACAAGCAAACTCTTCCACTCGCAACAATCATATTAGTCAGCTTCACTCTGGCGAGAAACAAGAGATCCAAGACAGTTTCTTGCACGAATCAGGCCGTCTATTGCCTCCCTGAGGCCACAGCAGCCTTTTGATGCTCAGGCAACCATTTAGTGGCCAGCCCATAAAGCAGCTGCACCCTGGCGGCTCTCGGCCACCTGTAGGCCGTCTGAGGCCCATCTATCCGCTCGGATCTCAGTCGAGTGGCTCCTCTCGCCGGCCAGTTCAATGCAGCAGCCGCTTTGCTTGGCACCCCAGGCGAGAGCCCACTTCAGTCAGCTGCTGTCGCCGCGGCCTGGCCTGCAGTCGCCAGCAAGCCTAACGCCGATGTACTCTCAGCCAGCGCCAGTCACTCACCTGCCAGCAATGACGATGGGCCCCCAGCCGCCGCCGCCTCCGCCTCTGCCACCGTCTGGTTCGCCCTTTCAGCAACAACAACAGATGGTCACTCCAACCAAGATAATGCTCGACCGCTTCCCGCTCACCTCAGCGCCTGCCTACCTTGTGAAGGTGCCCCTCTAACCGGTGGCACTATCACAGCCTCTGGTGCACTCGTGTCGCCCAGTGCCCGTTTCATGCGCGGCGGCGGCGGTGGCTCCTTTGGCCGGCCCATTACGAGCTTCGGGGCGCCCGGCATTGGGCCGTTGCGCTTCACTGAAGGCCATCGCACCGCCCAGAATGCGGCTCGTCAGCAGCAGCAGCAGCCATCAGTTGGACTTCGGCCCGCCTCGAGCGTCCTGCAAGCCAACTATCAGGCGTCCAACCTGATGCCGATGAGCTCTTACACAGCTCATATGCAACCATATCACCACCTTCATCGGCCCCATCTGCGGCCAATCTATCAGCAGCACCATCACCACCATCACCATCCGCCGGTGCTCTCGGCCCAATTCCAGCACGCGAATTATGGGCCCGCCTCGCCTGTCACGCCAATGCAATTATACGGTGCAAGTGTCCAGCAGCCCATTACAGTTGAGGCATCCCACTCGATGATAGACATGTCCCAGCCACAAGTGTCAGCTGGTTTGTTGCCGGGCCAGAGCCAACAGACCAGTACCGCAGAGCTCGCGGCCTCATCGATCTCCACCACCAGGCCACAGTCGATCATCGTATCTGCCAGTGGCTCCAATGCAAACGACAATCATCACGTGGGCCAGGCTGTCCTCCTAACCAGCCATCTCAAGAGCTACGATCCACAGCCCCGGCCGCCATGGGAGCGTCGAATGGAGCCTACAACCAGCCCACTACAACCACCACTGCAACGGCCAACTCAGCAGCTCTGGCGAGACTGCAACAGGCGACCGCCTCTCTGGTGGAGCTGACCAGTTTGGCCTCGCTCATCGACGAGATGGTTGGAGGCAACGACGCAGACGCTAGCGCCTCGCCTGCTCTGGCTCTGGCCAATGCCATCAACTCAATATCGTCGGCCCCAAAGTGCAGCCCTAACCGCTCAGGCCTCTCAGGCGAATGGAGCCACGGCAACGCCAAGCAGCGGCGGCGGCGGCGCTCTTGAACAACAACAGCAAACACCAGGACAACAGCAGTTGTCGGCGCCCTTTCTTGGCGCAACTTGTTCGCACCAAACTTGTGGAGATACAACAACAACAACAAACCGGCGGCCGTCAATGGTGCCCAGCAAGCTGCGCGATCTGAGCGCCCTGGAAAGGTTCCTGGCGCATGCATCAAGTAGCCGGCCACCTGCTCGTCTTCGGGTGAAGTATATTCGCGTGCCAGTGGCCGTATATGAGACAAACTCGGGCGACAGTGGACTGGCAGTGGTGCCGGGCGCCCGCAATCAACTCGTGACCAAGACACAACTGGCCGAGCTGATTGCAAACACCAACAACGGCAATCTCGCCACTTCCACCGCATCCGCTCTCGACGCGAACTCTCTGCAGGTGGCCGGTGGACAGTCTGGAGGTGGTGGCTCATCATCATCATCATCTTCGTCATCGTTGTCGTCGCCTGCAGGCTCCTCATCAGTTCTATCGTCTTCTTCAAATGGCGGCTCAGCGAATGCAGGCGCAGGTGCAGCCACAGCGGCCGCCAGCTCGAGCGAGTATCTGTTCGACGAGATGAGCTCAGAGAGTGGCTCCCAGTTGCACTACCTGTTGCAGCACGACTCGGATCTGGACGGAGCTGGCTATCTACCGATCGTGCGTGCCGTGAAGCCAGCCCTTTATCAGCCCAGGCCTCGGCTGGCCGCCAGTCCAGGCTTAGAGCCGTTCAGCTCGCTGGAGAGCAACAGCTTCTATTCGATGGTTGCCTCGCCTAAGCTCAAGCTCGCCCACCGGCACTGGCATTGGCACTGGTGCGGCCACCGGCCAGCAGGAAGAGGCTTCGACGAGTAACAATAGCAACAGGGAAGACCAAAAGAGGCACAAGAACAAGAAGAATAAGAAGGGAAACAACAACGATGATGATGAGGAGGATCAAGATGGAGATGACGACGACGAGGACGACGATGATCTTCTGTCCGGCAACGATCTGCCAGTGCTCGAAAGTATCATCTCGGCGCTCGTCCATGGGCCACCATCGGGCGCCAGGGAACAAATCCTCACGGGTCCACCACAAGCAACGCCGAGTTGGCGCCCGCGACCATTTGCTGGCTTCAGATCTCTCAATTCCGGAGGCATCCACAGGCGTTGCCTCATATGCAATGGCCCCTTCGGCCTATCGACCCGGCTATGGTTCGCCAGCCTCCTCCATGCAGAGCTCCACCGGGTCCTTCGGCAGGCATCGCTTGGGCTGGGGCGAGGTGGTGGGCGCTCTGGGCGCCCGCAAGATCATCACGAGTCTGCTTGGCGGTCGTGAGCGCTCGAGGACCAGCAAACGAGCCGCCTCGGTGGCTGGCCATCATCATCCTCGTCATCATCCGGTCACCAGGGCGCCCAAATTCGTCGAGACCACCACCACGAAGACCAACAGGAGATCGCCAGCGCTATCGCTGTCGCCCTCGTCCATCGGTTCGCTGGCCTCGATGCTGACCACTAGCAGTATAGCTGCATTTAGGTCCAATTCCACCGCCGGGATCAGCACAGTCGGGTGCCATCAGAAGGCCTGTGATCGACTTTCCGTCCATTGCAGCCTACGATTCGTACAGTCGACCCACGAGGACCACCCGAAGGCCCTTCGGACGGCCACCGGCGAGAACCACCACTAGCAGCAGCAGCAGCAACAACAACAACAAAGCCAGTTTGAGCAAGAACGAAATGTGATAAACCAGCAGATGCTAACAGATTATGCAGAGAAACAATTCCATCAAACACCTGGCAAGAACAACACCTTAAAATCTCCAATGTTCATGTCGAACGATGAAGACCAATCAGTACAGTACAACTTTTTTCCTCAAGTCACCTTCAAACGAACAGATGAACAGCAACAACCATGCAAACAGCCCGATTGCAGCAGGTGCACCCAATGCGTTGATGACTAGGGAAGGAAACAACACGAGAGGACCCGATAACAAGACCCCAATGCCCCTCTATCACATAGTGGCCGACCATTACAATAAGCTGAATGCAGGCCACACACCGCCGACGGCCTCAGATCTGCAACAGCAGAGACACAATCGGCGTCATGTAACTATCAATCAGCACCAAAGAGAAAGAAATAAGACAACAATCACCACCAGGACGAGTATCCTGAGAGAGCAGCCGTTGAAGCTGGCGACCAACAAGAACAACTGAGATTTGAGACAAACAAAAATAGGATTTTACTAGAGGCAGAGACGCATAGGCCTGTGAGTGTGTTATAATTAAAATCACTAGATTGATAACAATTGATTACTCATTGCCCATCATTGCTCAATTATTTGATCGCTCAAATACATATCATATCAATCGTCCGTCCGTCCGTCCGTCCTCTGCTCTTCTCTTTTGGTCTTTTCTACAAAGATGTTGGATGCGTTACATAGATTAATGCAGATCGTTATTGGGCTTATATACTATTGTATATAATCATGTGAAAACTTATATTGTCAGCGTGCAATAGCTCGCTTCTCTTGACAACAATCTCGTCGGTGGTCAGCTCAACCCAGCTTGTTTGTGGTTGCAGCCGTAGTTCCCTGACAATTTGGATTGGTGTTCCCCCGCCGCCACCACCGCCACTTGTTTGAAAATCGCTTTCGTCGAAACCTATCACCGTATGGGTGCAAAGAATAAACTTAAATTGGTCCATACTTCTGGACAGAAAACTGTTGCCTGCCTTAATGGATTTCCTCTTGATCAGATCGTTCGATTTCATTAGTTTCTCGTATCTGAGCTGCTCGTTGCGTTCCTCTCTGGCCCGCTGTTGCTCGCTACTATTGTATTGATTGTCCTGGTCAATCTGTTGTTGTTGTTGTTGTTGTTGTTGTTGTTGCTGCTGCTGCTGCTGCTGCTGATGCTGATGCTGATGCTGATGCTGATGCTGATGCTGATGCTGATGCTGATGCTGATGCTGATGCTGATGCTGATGCTGATGCTGATGCTGATGCTGTGGTGTTTGTTCTTCTTCTCGCTCGCCGTCCTCATCTTCGTGGTGTCTCTCCTGCTGGCCATCTCGCCTGAACCTCTTTAGTCTACTCGAGTTGGCCTCCGACAACTGATGAGTTGTGTACGTGATCGAGCCATTGTCGTATTGTTGCGGTTGGTGGTGCTGCTGACCACTGCTAATACTGGTATGATCATAACATCCAGCCGCCGATCCGTCCACCTGCCGATGGGAACTACCGTAGTGGCCTTCGACCATGGCCTCCATGCAGGTCGTTCACCTGACTTGATAGGTAGCCATCAGGTTGGCCGTAATATACAGAGCCCTGTTGATTCTCGTACTCGTAGCACATCCGCACAGGCGCGCTGGCTGCAGCGCTACCTGTCATACTGGTGTCGTATTGGCCCGAAGCCGATGGAGTCCTCCTCATTCTCGTTTCATTAGCTTCGAGGCTATGCTTTGGGACTAGTGGTCGTTGCTGGCGGTGGTGGTGTTGCTCTTGCTTCCCTTGGTTGAGTTCTCTTTGACTGTTGTCGTTGCTGGAATAACATTGCGGCTTCAATATGATGCAATACTTCGTCTGCAGCCAGATCCATTGCTGGCCTTTGGTCAGGAATCTGTAGGGGCCCGAGCTGGCCTGGCCGTTACGCATTAGCTCCTCGTGGCTAATCACCCAGCTTATCGAGGTCGTCCCAGTGATAATAGTCGTAGCCGGACGTGCCCAGCACCTCGAACGGCAGGTAGCCAATGATTGAGGCGCCCGATTGTCCACCCAAAGGCGCCACTTGAGCGTGTGTTTGCTCAAGAATTGGTTGTTGTGGAAGACATTGGTTCCCCAGTGAGCGGTGGAACAATGATCTTCAAGTCATAGGACAATCTAGGAATGTCCAGCCGTCAATACGAAACGAAATACCTCTTCTTACAGGACTTGTGTGTGGCTTGGTTTTGTTCAGGCGTCAGATACGAGTTGTCATATTTGTTCCTTTGGCCGCCGCTGCTGGCCATAGTCGTCTCTCGGAAACCCTTAAAGGTTCCCATCAACCTGACGAGCTCGTATTGCTGGCCATTGGTTTGTTGCTGGTGCTGTTGCTGGAGCTGTTGCTGGAGCTGCTGATGTTGGTGCTGACGCTGGCCTCTCTGCTGTTGGTGGCGCTGATTATTATGCGCGTGGTGATGATGTGAGTGGTGGTTGTTATTGTTGCTGTTATTATTATTGTTGTTGTTGTTGTTGTTACGGTGGTGGTGGTGATTGTTATTGTTGTGGTTGTTACTGATGCTGCTATTGGTGCTGTTGCTGTTGCTACTAATGCTTTTGTTGTTGTTGTTGCCATGATGGACATGATGACGATAGTGGTGGCGTCTCTCACTTGTGATATTGGCCCGCGATTGGTTGCTATCAGAGGCATCGTCGCTGGTCCCAGTGCCCGATGGCTGGTCATTCTCGTCCGAATTGATGCCACTGCTCGAGTTTGAAGCTCTCGCTGTCTGATCTCCTGGGCGCCCATCGTCACCAATCCCGTTGGAACCATAGGAATTGTCGCCGTCACTGGCCAGCTTCGAATCAACCCCTGCATCATCAGACAATCGGCCTCGTGACGACTCTGCTGCTGATGTTGCTGTTGCCGGTGCTGGTTCAATTCCCGCTGCTCCCGGTGGTTGTTCGACAGCAACGTCTGCTGCTGTTCGGCTATTGATTGCTGCCCTCGACAGCCGCCAGGATCTTGCACGACCCCCTCGGACAGTTCCATATACGCCTGGCCTGTGTCATTATTCTGGCCCGCCGTCGAACGCAAATTACATTGCGACAATTGATGGTGAAGGTTTGAATGCTGCTGCTGCTGTTGTTGTTGGTTTTGGTTCTGGTCTTGTTGGTGATGTTGTTGGTGTTGTTGTTGTTGTTGTTGTTTGTAGTGTGAGTGTTGGTTTTGCCGTGATCTATGGTTCATGTCGACTGATGATTGGTTCTGTGAACTTGGCCTTAGAATGCCACCGTTTTGTTTCAGTCGTCTCTGTTTGATCTCCGTCAAATTGAGGCCCACACGAAAGTTGGCGCCCAGCGATTTGTATTCCAATTCAGAGCCAGTGGTTGTAGTGGATGACGGCGAGATTTGGCGAGCTCGCAAATTGCCGTTACCAATCACTACAGACTCCAGTATTTGCCGATTCTCGTTGGCCTGCATGTCGATCATATCTGTTGTTGTTGGATCCATTTGTTGTTGTTGTTGTTGCTGCTGCTGCTCATGGTTGAGCTGATGTGCATTCTTCATGTTAGGTCCATAGGGAGCTGAGTCATCAAACTCCTCAGCGAACATTAAATCAATTTGTGCACGATCATTTGGAGCCACCAAGTCGAACAATGAAACATAGTCATGATGTCGCAAAGAGTTACAGGTGCCTGTGTAATTTAAAGATTAGTTAGCGTATCTGACGAGTAGATTATCCTGGCCTCAGGGATTGACCTCGCAAACAACAATGAAGGCATCCAGCGCCTCGAGCATCTGAACAGAGAACTCGTCGTCCGTTATGT
This sequence comes from Oxytropis ochrocephala, assembly GCA_020916435.1. Taxonomy (NCBI): domain Eukaryota; kingdom Viridiplantae; phylum Streptophyta; class Magnoliopsida; order Fabales; family Fabaceae; genus Oxytropis; species Oxytropis ochrocephala. The sequence goes on from JAJHUT010000093.1 coordinate 300,401, forward strand.
AGGCCGGCTTCCATTGGGAGGTGTCCAAACTGGCCGCCCATTCATTGTCGCCATTCGACTGGCCGGACAGCTGAGGATTGGCATGTTCCCGGAGGAACTCCATGGCACATTTAAGCACCGATGATTTGTCCATCTTGCGCTGCTTGACACCCGACGAACATGCATCGTCGTCCTCATTATCTATATCGTTTTGGTTGTTGAAATGCGGATCAATTAAATTATTCAATTCATTAATCAGGTTATTAAATTGGTCGCGCCTCTTTTCTCACTCAAGTTCCTTGATTTTCTCTTAAGATCAATAATTTTTCCATCTTGTATTGGAATGTCCTTTGGACTCTCTCTCGCAAACTTGGGTATTTAAATATAATCTATAGAATAGTAGTAGTTTTATAATGATAATAAATGCAACAATATTTATGCTTAGATCTTTCATGCAATATAATTACTGCTATTAATAATAACTCAGATCATTGGTAATCCGGGATGTTGCCCGATAACCGTAATAGTTGTTATCGATATGGATAATAGATAATGATATTGCAACAATAATAATGGTGATAGTAATTAATAGCGCGAATTAATTGTGTATTGATCAGATCTGCCGTAGTCGTTGGTTTTCGCCGGCGAACAAAATAAAAATGAGCGAATTTTTGCCTTTTTGTTCCTTCGTTCGCTTTAGATTGCACTTCACTTGTTGTATTATTTGCGCTCCCCTAATATGCCCCAATCAGATCTCCTATACTCTTGTCTTACAATCCTCCACATGCAAGTGTCGGTCGCTTGTTAACAAGGCGATGACGACTACCACTATGCTGATGATGATGATTTACTTGGAGTCTTTGATGAGATCCACCAAAACACTGTGTATTCAAGAGATTCTGATCAATGAGTAACTCCTCCTCTTTGCCTGTATTCTAGTCTATTACTCATTCAAGCGACTGTCTCCGCTCCATTTGGCGAATGTGAGCCAATCGTATCGACGTAAAAGTGACGGTCACGACTAGATCAAACCTGGGACGATACGGCTACCTCATGGGGAGTGTTATTCATGGAGTATGCGCAAGAGAGACATCTCAAAAGCAAATCTGCCCACCGATTTGCTGGCCCATCGACCATCGGAGTGGCTCTCGCAGGTCGGCCGACCAACTGACTTACTTGTTAATCACTGGACACGCCAACGACAGCTGCCACCAGCAGTTGGTAATCTAAACAATCAGCCACCGGACGAGATAAAAGTCAACAAATCCGGCCGGCAAGATTAAACAATGACAAGAAAACTACAGTCACTGCCATGATCAATACTCTCATTATAGTGAATATTATACCAGCGAGAGATTTGAATATCTTCGAAGAGGAGCCTAATTAGTCGCTCCGGTGGTTGATAAGACAAAAGAGAACCTGTCAACTAAATTTCAGCCGTTTGACATGTCAGAAACATTCAACATTTTGAACGAATCAATTCTTCTTCCATTGATCATGCAACCCTCAAACTCAGCATATTTGTTGATTATCAGTCAAAGGCGATTGTCATCAAGATCTTGTTCTTGATTGGATAGGGGCAGGCTCTATGAAGCTAATAATCGTATCTTGTGGTCTGAATCTCGTTGCAAGTGAACCTTATTTCTCGGATGGTCATACACAAAAAGGAAAAAATAACATTACGTCGGTGAAGTGTAATTTGATATTGCCTCAACTACACGCAATCTGTCGTTGGTCACGAGTTCGGATTATACTAATTCTCGAATCAGTCATTTCAAGGGCCACGTGACTCTGAACTCAAATATAAACACACTCCATGGACAACTCATAGGAACGACATCATCAGAGCACTCTAAATAAACCAGACGCCATCTACAAAGTTGTGCCGACCAAAACCAAACCTATTTGAGTTTATCTATTCTGGTTGCCATTTGATTGTAAGGTGATATTGGTTTCGTACTATGTAATTAGCACATTGGGGTCATCCCGCAAAAGGATTACGGAGCGGCTGGCACTGCTCTTACCATGTGAAAGTAAACAAATCACATCGCCTATTGCAATGCCTATGAACGGTGTCAGATGTTCCAGTATTCGCATACGCTATTTGTTACCTGCATAAACACGTATGTGGTTATCAACTATTTGGATTCAAATTACAGTCAATTGAAGATCCATTCGAGGCACGTTTCATAATACTTTTGTTTACCATGTCTAGTATCCGCAGGTTACCCAAAACATTTGCCAAAATTTCACCTTCCCTAAAGTGGGTCGTTTGTCTAATAATAACATCAAGAGGTGTCCATCTGAATTCGTGAGAATCAGTGAATCAACCGACCAAGAAACTGAGGAGGATTGTTTGAAAACCTGATTGACTTTACCTGGCCACTAACACGGCAGCCATTTTCGGCCACTGCCTAGGAATTCAAGCGATCCTTGTGGGAAACAGATGAACATGGGCTGAATAAATCAGCTGTTTTGTATTTCAAATTGATTTCCCTCAATGAATTTCCCACAATTCATTCAGATGACCAAAAATTACCCCAAAATTGGAGATAATTCTGCATAACTCCCCGAATATATCAAAATAAGCCCTCCAATTCATGATAATTTGGGGAAATTGTCTACTATCTCCAATCAGTCTCAGTAAGTCGGGAATTCTAGAGTTTTACTGAATGAGTTGGCAAATTGGGATCGCCGGCAAAATTCGGTGGATGCAAAAAATTTTCTCTACGATTTTGATGATTCGACACAAAACAGACACTCTTGACATCCAGGAAACTCATATCATTACGTAAATAGAACAATATTAGCCATATCTTCTACAGCTAAATTATAATCTGTATCACTAAATTCCATCCAATTTCTATTGCCATGATACAATAAAACTAATAGGGAATATTTTTCGTCACGTGACCAGTTTGCTATTGTTTAGGATTGCATCTATCTCGATCTATTATATGATAGGCATCTAAGCAATCATTGTACATGTTCTGAATATTGTCATACCATTATTTATACTTATTTTTATTTTTCAAACTTAAATCTGTAACACCATGAAGGCTATAATATTAGTTGGTGGATATGGAACAAGGCTCAGGCCGCTCACATTGAATCGTCCAAAGCCGTTGGTAGAGTTTTGCAACGAACCCATGATAATGCATCAGATCAAACAACTTGTCAGGTAGGCGTTAGGCATGTCATACTGGCTGTATCCTACAAGGCTGATATGATGAACAAATTCATTGAGGAACAAGAGAAGATCCTGGGCATCCGAATCACATTGTCACACGAAAACACTCCATTAGGAACTGCCGGCCCAATAGCACTCGCTCGCAATCAATTATTAGATCACCAGGATAGGAATGGGAATGATGGTGATGCAATACATTCTAGCAATAACAACAACGGCATCGAACAATATGACGATGTGCCTTTTTTGTACTTAATAGTGATATCATTTGCAGCTATCCATTCCAGAAGATGATTGATTTCCATAAATCACACAAAGCCGAAGGAACAATCGTTGTGACACGCGTCGAGGAGCCATCCAAATATGGTGTGGTAATATACGATAGAAATGGTATGGTAGAACGATTTGTAGAGAAAGCCCTCGGAGTTTGTATCTAACAAGATCAATGCTGGTTTGTACATATTCAACAAATCCATATTGAATCGCATAGATATAAAACCAACATCTATTGAAAAGGAAACATTCCCGGCGATGGCGAAAGCGCAACAGTTATATGCGATAGAACTGGATAGCTACTGGATGGATGTCGGCCAACCAGGCGATTTCCTCAAAGGTATGGGCCTATTTTTGAGCTGGACCCGGAAAATCGATAGCCAAAAGCTCGCCCAAGGAAAAGGTATAGTAGGTAATGTGTTGATTGATCCCAGTGCAAAAATTGGCCAAGGCTGCCAGATAGGACCTGATGTCTGTATCGGACCAAATGTAATTGTTGAAGACGGTTTACTCATCAAGAGATGTACAATACTTAGCGGTAGTGTAGATTACAATCTCATTCTAGATTGGACGGTTGTATCATCGGCTGGGACTGTTCAATTGGAAAATGGGTTCAAATGGAAAATACTTGTGTTCTAGGCGAGGGTGTTGAAGTCACCGATGAGTTATATATGAATGGGGCCCGGATTTTGCCCAACAAAACAATCTCAACCTCAGTCCATGAGCCGTCGGTGATAATGTGACCAAACTAATGACCTTAAATATTTGTATTTGAATAATAATTAACAGATTGCCATTGAGACCAATATTTATTAATAACCTATTCGATAGGTTGTTGATGGATGACAACTAGTTATTTCTTGTATTCTTCGTTGGTTTTTCGCTCCTCGTCTGTTTTGAGCCTCGGCTCATCAGATAGAACAGTAGATGTCTCAGGCACCGTCTCTTCCCAATTGTCCTCCCGTAATGTTCCCGGTTTTACAACACAATTTATATAACAATGTCTTTGGTGCCCGTCGATGGGGCAACGTGGCCAGCGGCGGCCAATATCTATCTGTTGATTGGTGTCAAATTCATCACAAGCATCGTCTAGTTTCTGCAGATAATACAAATTCCTCCTCGATAGCCCATTGAGATATATATAATTTTCTAGATTCAGTACACGTATAAACAGATCCTCCATAAGTTCAATGAAATCTTCATAACCCCAAAATATTGCCAATTGTATGGCCTCCATGTAAAGACTGAGTTGGTTGATATTCGGTATAAAAAATATTGTCGTTTGCGTATCTAATAACACAATTGAAGGCTTGAAAAGAGAACGTTTCACCTAACCAAATCTCGATGACATTTTGTTTGGACTCCTTGAAAGGTCCATCCAATAGACATTTGAAGTAGTGGCACGTGTTTGCCATCCTATACCTGTCGATTCTGATGGCCCTGATTCCATTGTAACTGAGCCAGGCCTCTCTAGGCATTGGGTTGGCGATGACAGAGATGGTTCTGAAGTCCATTATATTTTGAGTCAAATAAGAAACTATTAATTATAAAACAAAACAATAACAATTCATTAGTGATGTTGATATGAACAATAAAAAAGGTTAAAATGACCAAAAGGATAATATTGCACCAGCGAATTTGGTAACGATTCGGCGGCCGCTGCCCACTGATAGAGGAGGCGTGCGCGATCCTGACGTCACAAAACACGAGTTTTCGCAAAGATTCTCTGAAATATTCACGAAATTGCATACAATTTCTTCTTTTTGTCCGGTGTATCTATCATTTACTTTTCAACACTCATTCCAAATTAGAGTTCAAAACGATTCAATATAGATTAATTGAACGAATGTCATCCACATGAGGGGATTCGAGTAATGTTGGCGTGATTTGTAATGAGAATCATCGTCCTAATGGAGGTGGCGGCGTTGCCGCTTATCTACCTCTACGCCAGTTGAGAGGATCCTCATCCGAAACCAGCAGGAATCTATCCTTCTCGATTTCATTCACTATCAGCTGGACCCACCCACCTATTTACCTATCCATCTACTTACAGATTGGCCTGATGAGCGGCGTTTGAGCTCACAGCGGGCCCCATTTCGATATGAGGCAGACGGCCGGCCGGGCGAGAGCTCCTTCTCTTACACTCGGCGCCGTTGGTGGCATATCTCATTCATCCAACTGAATGTAACAAATCTCCTTTCAATAACAACAATCCAGCAGTGTGAACCAGCAAAAGGGGCTCCGCAGTTCAATTCGATTATTTGAATGGAGCGCGTTCACGATCAGCAGGTCGTCGTCGTCGTCGTCCTTCTGATCGAGGAGGGCACGAAAAACAACAAATTGCATGTCGTCTGATCCAACAACGATAACAACAACAACAACAACATATATCACTCTCGAACTCGAATGGCTCAAGCGCCTAATTCATATATCATCAATGGCGGCCGAGTCGAGCGATCGAGGGCTTCGAGGAAATTCGAGTCGCGACTCGCGAGGTATTAGTTGGTTGGATCTGTATCATCGCGCCCAGTTGGGGCCGACTCAAACTGCTACTGTGCGTTGTATTGCACCGCCATTATTGGCTCGTCGTGGGCTTGGAATGCCTTAAATAGTGACAATTGCTTGTTAGGAGGTTACAAAATCAACACGTGTTGTAAGAAGGCGGTATTAATAGGCGGACTCGTATTATAATGACATTTGACATTCAACCATTCGATGGATATCATTTGGCTTCCAATGATCTCAACAACAACAACTAGACGAGAAGAGCCACTCAGCGGCAAACAACAACAACAACAACAACAGTGGCTCTTATTCTATTTGAGGTGATATTCTCTTCCCCACCTCAATCTGGCGCCTGGAAATGATTATGGCGACCACTGAAACCGAAATAATGCATTACATGAGGAGTGAGCCTATGAGGAATATATGAGTTTCCAACTGAGTGGATTTTGTCCTCAGTTGGAAAATTTAAATTACTATTTGCTGTTGTTGTTTTTCGTGTTGTCATTTGGCACGTCGTTTACCTTTCAGTTCATTTGGCAACAATTCCAATCTACTGTCGGCCTGGACTCTCTCTCTCTTTCTCTCTCTCTCTCTCTCTCTCTCTCTCTCTCTCTCTCTCTCTCTCTCTCTCTCTCTCTCTCTCTCTCTCTCTCTCTCTCTATCGGTTGCCTTTGAATTAACCTTTCCAGGTATGATGATGTTGCCTCAAATGACCATCATGAAGGATCGGAAGGTAGCTCGTCAGCGGGCGCATCTCATCGGTCCGAAAATGAGATGCCAATGATTTGCATATTCAATTCGATTTACTACAAATTGCTGGCCGGACGACACACAAAAAGTCACTTCTTCTTTGTGTCGTTTTGTAGGTGCGAGTGAATTATATAAAGACGCCAGCAACAAGCAGGCGATGGGGCAGCCCCGAAATGGGCACCTCTCAGGCAGAAAAGAGGGCGTCCAAGCGGAGTGAACTGATGGAAGCAACTCACGAGATCACCTTTGTGATGTGGCGGCGAAGGCAAGATAAAGGTAAAGGTAAATGTAATCTACAGGCAGATGAGATTCCACGTTAGGCGCGCGCGTTGATATTTATTGTTATTATTATTATATTGGTCCAGTTGAGATTCTAGCTGTTGCTACTGGCTCAATTGGCTTCTCTCGGGCGCCGATCGACGATGGAATTGGATTCATTTGCATAGAGACGCTTCAATTGGCCTGGCGGCCACTAATTTCGTCGCCGTTCCTCGAGTTTCTCTATCGACAAACTCCATTGGCTACCGCTGCTGCTGCCACTACATGAACAGGCTAACCTTTAGCGTTGATTTATTGGACTCAGGATTTCCTATAGGGCCCAGTTGAGAGACAGAGAACGAGGGAGCTCCATTCAATTCAATTGTATGTTTTTCACTCGACACCTCTTCAGTTGTTGTCGGCTCCTCTCGCGCGCGGCTCCACATTATAATGGTTGTGATTATACCGAAAGTATTTCCTCTCCTCTGTCAGTTAATAAAATTATTTCGATCTCAATTGAAATGAAATGAATGGCGGCGGCTCTCAATCAAATCTGGCCCCAACTGTTTCGGTGGTGGACGGGCATCGGTCGGTCGATTGTCGAGTGGCCAGCTCGGCGATGAATAAGATCCAGCGAGTCGACGTGAAAGGTTAGTGTAAACGATGATTTCGATGATGATGATGTTGATGGGCGATTTGGGAATGTACACTGACAATCCGCCTCTTCTTAATGTCAACTTGCTTTTAATATATCATCAACACCAACAGCAAGCAAGCAAGCGAGTAATCTGGGCCAGCCGGACAACTACAATGACATTCATTTGTCGGGATAATAAACTTGAGATGATTATGAATACACGAGGCTCATTGTCGACGCCGCGCCGCCCTTACAGTGAGACCATTGAATGGAGCCCGTCGATCAGTTTCGTCCAATTGAGGCTCCTCTGATGGTCCAACTTCATGTGTGCGTCTGTGTGATTATTATTTGAATTAATAACATTATTAACATCATTTACCAGAGAGTCCAACCGACAGTCTCTGTAAGTAGTGGCCGCCGTCGCCACCACCAACAACAAAATAATCCCATAGGCCGTTCGAGGGGCGCCCAACTTGGGCCAGTTGCCATGAATTACCTGGCACCGCTTTGTTGGCGGCGGTTTGCAGTGAACAAGCAGCCAGTTTGTTGCTTCGGCCGCCGGCAGCGCTCAAGTTGACAGTTTTCGGCCGATCGCCCTCGAGAACGAGAGTGAGATTAGCCCGTCTGGAGTTTAATTCAATCACACTTGAAGGAGCAAACACACTGCGGCCGTTAATTACGGCGGCCTGTTGATTGGTCGCCATTCATTCCATTTGCCCTGTCGTTCGGCACATCTCGGCCACGACAACAACTCAAGTGAATGTAATTCAATGATAAGCAGGAAGTAGAGTAGAGATGGCCACCAACAACCACCGGCAGCAATACTCCATCTCAGCAATACTGTTTCGGCTACCTGAAGCCAACAGCTGCCCCAAGTTCGGGGCGCGCCATTATTGAGTTGGCCGGCGACGACACCAGCCAACTTGTGTGTGTGTGTGATGTCGATCAATTTAATTTGCGTTAAATGATCTGTCGCGGCCATCCTCGAATTAGAGAAGTTACTCGCTTACTTGCTCGGTTGCCCACTGTGGCCTCAAGTAAGGCACTGAATCTGATGTTGGTTCCACACAACATAATTCAATCCTCCGGCCGAACGAGCACCAAAAGCCAAATGAAATCATACCAACTCGGCCACTATAAAGTCTCTTCGCTTCACCCAATTGAGAGGCGCGAGCAGCCAACCAGGAGGCTGCCATTGAATTGATTGAATTTAAAATCATTGTTGTTGTTGTTGTTTTGGTTGTAGCCGTTAATGTTGTCGTCGTTTTCATGCCTCACAAACATGCAGTTTGTTGGGCGCGTTAAATTTAGTTTAGTAGCCTCCATTTGGCGACAATAAATCGTTGCTTTGGGCGAGCGAGAGAGTGAGAGAGGCAATTCTAATTGACTAGAATGTGATGAATGATATCCGAGCGGCGAGGACGACCACTGAATAATCAATGCTGTCATGAGTTTCCAAACGGAAGCCAACTCGAGACAACAACCTTATAGGTGATGGACACGGCGGGCGCCCATCCAAGCTAATGATAACCTCCGACTCGACGCCTCCTTCCTGCGCCAAACAACACAAACTCATTCCAACAATGACACCTAATGAGCGGACATGGGCGGGTAGCCAAGCAGGCGGACGGACGGACGGACGGACGGATGGACAGGCGAGAATATACTTTTGCGTGCTGAGTTTTATTTATTTTGTTAAATGAACACCAACACAATTGAATTCTTCTTCTTCTTCTTCTTCTCTCGAATTTGTCGCCCAGTGGCTGTCGCTTTGCTTTGGGTGCGACAGGATAATTGATGGATATTTACGGCCTCTCTCGCCGTCGTCTATTGAACTCTACTTGAACGCCACAACCACGAACACGGACGGCCCCCGTTTCAAACACAAATTAGGCGCCCAACTGTCTAGCAATTCTGCTCGATTGAGGGCAGCCTTAAATTGAGGTAAATTACACGACGAGCTGACATTGAAACTCGGAGCTGGCCGATTTATTCATCGAGTTGCTAATTTCACTGCGTCGCCAGTAATTCACCTCAACGGCTCCTTAGAGACACCCAAACAAACAGACATATGGATGAGGTCCATCCAGTGCAAGCGAGCTTGTCCTGAAATGTCAACAAACATCAACAAGTGACCTGAATTGAGAGTGGCAATTGAACCTCTTAGAGGAAAACGGTTGGAGCCTTTGGGAGCAAGGTGATCACTTTGGACACTGTAACCTTTAAATAACTGTCAACAAAACTCAGAACGACATTCAATATATATATATGTATTTGCGACAACTAAACTCAACTAGATTGACTCCCAAGAGAGACACACCTGAATTGAATTGGATTGGCCTCTTGCTCGTTGAGATTTGTATATTGATATTGATTTGGATAGAAAGAGGGGAGAGAGGGGAGGAACAAATTGCAGCAATTGATTGCTGGATCAAAATTCAATCGGCGCCAACAAGAGAGCCGATGGATATTTAGGGGGCCAAAGGGCGAGACGTAAATGCAAATTACCTGACGGTGCCGGATATTGCACTAGGCCGACCACCACAACCACCACGACGACTGTCTGGCTGGCCTAGTGGAGGTGTTAGATTGGACCATATTAACTTGATTATAAATGAGACTCGGCGACGAAAGCAAATTACTCCAGCCCAGTGTGAGCTCTCTCGCTCTCTCGTCTGCTCATCTCGACACTTCTCTCGGCCTCCATCGAACTCGCCTGTCCTCTGTGGGCGTCTTTGGGCCACCGGACGGGCTAACAGCATTAATTCAATCCCATGTCTGGTGGACTACGAGTGAGTAAAGCTCCTCCTCTCATTGGCGCCAATAAGAAGAGGAAAAACAATTGATATACGGGCGCCACAAGAGGCTAATCCTTGCACCCCACAGCTTGTTTGCCGTGTCAGCCAGTCGGTGGGTGAGTGAGTGAGTCCTTCTGTCGTAATCAAGTCATGTTGATGTAAATGCAGTTGATGTTGTTGTTGTTGTTGTCGTTAGTTAAACCTCGCCCACGACAACAAATACACATAGAGAACCCTAATCCAGCTCCTCAAAACTTGAACTTTCACATTTATTATGCTGTAGTTGCAGTTGTCGCTTTGGTTGTGTTTGTTTGTTCATTGAGGTTAATAGTCGTCGGGCCTGGCCATTCGGGCGACAGTGGACACCACCCGCTAGAGAGAGAGATTGGCCTCATTTGCAGCCAATATCATATGCGTTCAAGCTGTAAATGAGAGGGAGACAGACAAAGAGAAGGTACACGTAGATGTGATTCGAGGCGGGCCGACAGAGACAAATACACATTGAGATACGGCGGCCAAAGACACTCTACGACTGCTATACAATACACGACGACTGTGCTATTTATCAGTGCAAATCAATTGCACAAAATGTAATTAATGTTGCAACACGTTTTTCTGTTGCTGTTGTTGTTGTTGTGATGATCATTATTATAATTGTTTTCTGCCAATATAGGCCACCTAATATGGTTGCTGCGATGACCAATGTTTGTCCTGCTGTTGTTGGAGTTGCTGCTGCTGCTGCTGTTGCTGCTGTTGAATTAACATGGGCGACTGGACAAGACCGGCCGAGTTGGCCGCCGCCGCCGTCATTGCAGAACCCTGGCCGAGGGCGTGGCCGCCCGCCTCCACAAGGCCCATCCCGGCGGCCGTCGCAGACGAGAGCTCCGCCCGCGGGCCCATTGCCACTACCGACGCCATTCTGGACGCCGCCCCCTCCATTGAGGGCGGCCACGGCGGCCGCCGCAGCAGCCGCCTGGTGGCTCCGGTGGGCGGCCGCGGCCACAGTGGCCGCCAGGAAGTCGTGGGCAGCCGCCACGTGGTGGTGGTGGTGGTGGTTGTTGTGGTGCGCGTAGTGGTTGGATTGCTGCTGCTGCTGCTGGGCCTGTTTGAGGGCGGCCGCGGCCGCCACCGCATTGTGGTCGCCCGCGCCGTGATTGGAGTGATAGAGGCCGTGGGCGTGGCCTTGACCGCTGCCGGGCAGGCAGCCGCCGCCGCCGCCGCCGCCGACCATCAGTTCGGGTCCTGGCCGCTTGTCGTGGGTGGCTCGTTTCGTCTTGTATCTGTGATTTTGGAACCTGGCGATTGTGATGGGGTTCGTTTGTTTGTTTGATTAGTATTTCGTATCGATGATGATGATGATGATGATGATGATTAATCATCAGAATTCATCGAAAATCAGTCGACTCCTGAATTTGTGTTGAATGGACGAGTTTTGAGCGCCACGATGGAAACCACTGTGGGCCAGATGATGCGCCTTTCGGACGACATTCACCATATTTGTCGCGCGAAAAATCAATATTGACTGACCGGCGCTGCTGGCCAGTGTCGCTTCCGGCCAGGTTTCATACTTACCAAATCTTCACTTGCGTCGGTGTCAGTCGGATGAGGCCGGCCAAATGTTCGCGCTCAGGTGCCGACAGGTAACGTTGCTGGTTGAATCGTCGCTCCAGTTCGATGGTCTGCGACTTGCTGAACAATACGCGCCTCTTTCGTTTCTTGCTGGCGGCGCTCGATGAGCCTATTCCCGAGTGGTGGTGGTGGTGGTGATGATGAGGTGGCGCTCCTTGGTGGCCATGCTGGTGGTGGTGGTGGTGGCTGTGGGGTGCGAGTGCGGGTGGTGGGCGTTGGCGGCGGCGGCCGCCGCCGCTGCTGCAGCGGCCGCGGCTGCCTCGAGCAAATTCTGCTGATGTTGCTGGTGGGGCCGAGCGGCGTCGGCGGCAGGTGCGCGCTCGTCTGGTGGTGGTTCAGGTTCAGGTGATGTGGTGGTTGTGTGTGGAACTGCGAGTACTGATGCTGGTGGTTGTTGGCGCCATTTGTGGTGGTGTTGGGGAGGCTGCTGCTGCTGCCGCCGCCGCCGCCGCTGCTGCTGCTGCTGAGGCGGACGAGGAGGCGGTCGAGGCCGTTGAGAGGAGGAGGACGAGCCAGAGGAGGCGGCCGTCGTTGCCGACCTGCTTGAATTTTGTTGCTGCTGCTGTTGCTGCAGGTGGAACTGTTGCAGTTGTTGCTCAATCAATTGGCGTTGGGCGGCTGCTGCGGCGGCGGCGGCCGCACTTCCAGCCGCCAGATTGGCCAGCTCGAGGCCGCTGGAGGTGCCATTGAAGTGGTGGGCATTGTGCGATGATAATTGAGAGGCCAGTTGATTAAGATAGTGGTCAGTGAAATAGTTTGGAGGCAAAGTGAATGGTGTTGGCTGCTGCTGATTTTTGAGCGACGATGACAAGTTTGCGGATGTGGCTGCGGATTGCGCCGGTGACGAGTTCTCTGCATTGGTGTGTCGGCCAGGTGAGCCGATGACCAGGTGCGGCGAGCTCGCACGAGACGAGGCGGCCGACGAGATGCGAGACGAGCAGGCAGAAGAGGAGGCGGAGGCAGAGGCGGACGAGGAGGCGACTGAGGAGAGGAACGAGGCGATGAGTAGGGCGACTCGGGCGGCGACCGATGGCTCTTCTTGTGTTCATGTTGATTTCCGTCATGGCCTCGGTGACGACGACGATGGCGCCGACGATGCTGAGATATGTTTGGGCTACCCTCGGCGTCTGGCTGATGTTGTTGGGTCGACGTTGATAGATTCAAAATGTTATAGACGCTGAACTTGAGCTTTGAGTCGGCGTTTGAATTCGCCATGGGGCTTCTATTCGACGAAGGAGGCAGGTGGTTGTCATCCTCGTGGTGTTCATACTCGCTATCTGAGCTGTCTTCGACATTGACCTGATGGTCGCCGTCATCGACTCGCTGCTGCTGTTGTTGTTGCTGCTGCTGTGGTTTCATCTTCTCTTGGTCGCGATAGGCCTTCAGGTGAACGGCGCGCCGATGTCTCTTTGATTGGTCTTCGGGCGCGTCCGTTGTGTTGCGTTTCTTGGGTGCCAAGAGTCTGGTTTGTTGCTGTTCGCTTGGACTCATGTCGATGCTTGGCTAGTTTAACTTGGAGTGATTGAGCTCAAACAATTGACGATTTGTGTCTGTTGAGTGACGAAACACGACTGACTTGGCGCGCTCACCTATGTCGAGTTTATTAGAGTGTTGAGAGTGCGCCCGGTTGGAGAGCAGAGGCTACCGCCGCCGCCGCTGGTCGAGAGGGCACAACAACAACGACAACATCAACTCAAAAATCATCCACTCGTCTTCGCCTGTTCTGGCGCCACTGCGCAATCGCCACCCACTTCTGCTGCTTCTTCTTTAAATAAGCATTGTGCCCGGCGACACGAACCCTCCTGTTGATGATGCTTCTCAATTTCAACAAGAGAGTCTCTTCATTGCGCAGCCGTCAACTGGCACCCGTCGGCCCCGAAAGCCACTCGGCCGGCGCCGTCGCCGTGGTCGACGACGACTACGCAAAGAAGGGCTGCTTGAGGCCTACTTCGAGTGAGAGACAGAGATTGCGAGAGTGGCGCTTCAGATGGTCGAGAGGAGCCGCAGCAGCTGGCCCATATATAGTGACCGAAGCGCCACTATAACTGTAACTGGCGAGCACCGACGCGCCCCTCGTGCGCCTGCGCCGTCAACTCGCGGCCGGCGCCTCAATGGCTGGCCTGGTCAGGTATCTTCTCAACTGGAGTGGACTGGACTGGACTGGACTGGACTGGCCTGCCGCGGGCACTATATGATGAAACGAGTTGCTGACCCGACGGTGCGGCCGATCGGCAGCAATCAATTACGGCGGAATTTGGCGGGGCTCAGGTAAACAGAGCGCGAACATTGTATGTCCTTTACTCTGCTCTGCTCTGGTCGCGGCCGCACCAAAAAAACTCGAGTTCAAATAAATGAGATCAATTTGATGGTGTTGTTGGAGGAAAGAATTTGTTCACCTGAAACGGCGATCACCAACACCAGCAGAAAGGAATCTGGCACTTCTTGTGGGCCCGCCAATGCTGGCGCCGATGCCGATGCCGCCGCCGCCGATGCTGTCGATAATCCAAAATGATCTCGAGCTTAAGTAGTGGCAACCATCCAGGTGAGCTTCGGCCGTGGAGAGGATCGGCTGGATAGATTT